>JAHHFK020002483.1:0-69066 GCA_024533555.2 Aedes koreicus | reverse complement strand
GAATTGGTTCACACTAATCAGGTGACGTGAGAGGGTGCTCGCGAAAAAGTCCGTACTGTGCGGGTGAAATCGCATTCGAAAGCGCCTGAAAAGTGTTCTCCAGGCTAGCAGAAATCGCGTACGTTGTGGAAGTGATATTTTCCGTCGGTGAAAAGTTTGGAAGAGTGGTGAAAACATATTTTTTGCTTGGTTCTCAGCCATTGGCAGTGAAGAGGAGTTTTCTTGCTGAAATTTTTTTCGCTCAACCTCTCCCTCTGGCGCTGAACTCTCTCTCTCTGTCTGTCGCTCGCGTTCGCACTTTTTGGGAGAAGCGCAGTGGTGTTGGTGTGAGTTTGGTGGATTGGATTTTTTGTTATTCACCCACCCCATGCGATTCATCAAAACGTAAAGATAGAGAGGTACGTGGTTGTGTGTGTTGGCAGTAGTTTGTATCGCATCAGCGGCAGCAACAAAAACAACAACGGTATCATCAAGTACGACGTCTGCGGCAGTAGCACCTCGTCGCGCGTCGCGTTGTTCTGCGTCGCGGATTACTAGTGTGCGTGTGCAATTGGTTACGGTGAGCTGAAGTTAGAAGAGTGTTGCGTGTCGCGGGATTCAAAAAACTGCATACAATCAATTGCGCTGCTGTGTGTTGGTGATTTTTCCTCAAGCGAGCTCAGGTCCTAAGTGTCGTCGTTAGCGGGTATTGTGGGGGAAGATAGTGTGTATTGTTTAGCAACCGTGTAAAGTTAGAGGTCATAAGTGAGTTTATTTTTCTTATTAAGTCTGTTTCCTGCAACCAAGTGCCAATATCTAGAACTAGATTTTAGAGGAAAATACCACAACTGTGCAAAGTGAATTTTGATTCGGTGTGCAGGCTGAGTTTGTAAATTAATCGGTGCAAGAAGAGTGTATTAGAAATAGATATCATGTTACTAACGGAAGGATTCCGACACGTCGGCGACGGCCGGGTTGATGTGGACGAGTGCCGACGGCAGCAGCTGCGGGTCCAGAAGGACTTGGCCATCTAGGACATCGAGGAGAGCTTGTTTGCAAAGCAACAAATAATTTATCTCTACCATATTTTGAAGACAATATCTAATATCCTGTTTTATATTGTCTATTTTGTTTTGTTTTGTTTTTCGTTACCCAAGTAACAATTTAAGTTTTATTCTAGCCGTATAGCATTCCTCCCGGCTTTGTTGATAAAACTACATTCAAAACTGTTTTGTCTACCAGCACCTCCTCTATGCTTCTTTAAAGCCAAAATTTGTACAAAGTGGCCCACTCTATAGACGGTTGTGAAAACAATTTAATAAAACCTTTATAAGACCATAAAGATTCTGAAAATATTCTAGTGATAAATGCTATGACCACTTGACAACCTTCATAAAACCTATTGGCTGCATTGAAAACCAGCATGCGGCCAAATGGCCACAGCTGTCAAACTTAACTGTAATATCGTGGTTGGTTTTTGTTGTTCTGCTTTGTTCGATTCTCTGCTTTTCTGATTCATTTAGCAGTAAATAGTATCCGAGAAAAAAAGTCATCGGGAAATTTTGTTTCATTGCAAAATATCTAAAACAAATTCAGTTTTTTACAGCGTAGCATGCCCCAAATCAGAATTCAAAATTCGAGAAAACGTGACGATCCATACAAAGAAATTTGAAGGTCCATACAAAAAACGTGACACGGGGGGGGGGGGGGGGGGTGATTTACAAAAAGTCAATTTTTGCGTGACTTAATTAATGGACGTTCCCTTATTTGGTGGCTCTCCTCAATGCCAATTTGCCGCCTCATGCACTTACTGGATGCAAAATGGTTTCAAAATGCTTTTTCAACTGACCATAATAAGATAATATGAATGAGTCCTAAAACGGCATTTCAAAACAGCATATTATGAGTTCATAAAGTCGAAATAACCATCTTTGAGAGGAAGAAAAAAAATTGAAAAAAAGGAGTTTAAAAATTTTTTAAAAAAAGTGTTGTGGTTTTTCATAACCCCCCCAAAAAATAAAACCTTTTGCCCCCCCTTGGTTTTATAATAAAACCAAAATGATTTCTAGTGGCTTTGATAAAACCTTAATAAAACTTAATAAAGCTGGATGGTTTTGGCAATGTTACTTGGGTATGCTTGTCTATTTTCAGTCATATTGGAGCGGTCTATTGCTTTTGGCGGATAGTGTAGGTATGTACTTTCAGCGTATCGTTAACCAAAACAAACCCTGCTGCTAACCTTTCCCAAACTATCCAACATCCCAGTGATTTCTCGTGGAAGCGCAGAGCATTTCTCGGCTTCCTTCAAAGCGAGTATCACGTCAACACGTTCCTTCCTATTCCCTACTTGACCAGCATTCGGGCACGGCCGGCGCCGGTATTGCTTTATAATGGGTCACCAATTTTTACACATTGAAGATGAATGTTTGTCCCAAACATCATCTGTTGGTTCTTTGTGCAAATACTGCTGATCTGGAAATAACGGAATTGCATCCGTGGGCGTTCAATCATGCTCATGCTCATGCTCAAAAGATACCTTTATTTCGATTTTAATAATGAGAAGATGGATTGTATTGTCTTTTTATGGTTAACACGGTCACTGGACCAAAGATATCTCTCTTTTTTATATTTTTTTCTTGAAAGGTTCTTGAAAAAGGTCTTTCTATAACACATGAAAAACAAGGCGATTTATGTATTTTAGTTTTTGAGCTACATTTACGAAAAAATCTTTTTTTTATTTATAGTTTATGACGCCTATCCTTACAAGTGGTTCAAAGTAACATGTCAACCATGCGTCGCCATCAATCTAAAGTGATTTATCTAAGTTCATTTAGCTTTTTGAATGCTAAGGGATGGGCCATAAACCATGAATTCTCATATTTGGGATTTTCAAACCTTTTGCGGTTCTTTTGAAATACATTTTTTTAACTTTATATGAATCATGTGTTCTGGCCAACTTTTTTCCCCTCTGCCCCTTCCAAAAAAGTTTATAGACGGTAAAAACCATGGAAAACCAATATAATCGATCTTTTCAAAGTAAATATCCCAATAAAGGCATCTTTTTGTACATGTTTTATTATTTTTTATATATGAGGTTTTGGTAACCTTTCATTTGCGTAAAAATCGGCTAAGCAGTTCAAAAGTTTCGAATTTAAAAAAAATATGCATTTTTTTTTAAATAAGTCAATTTTTTGGACCACCTTAACGCAGAAATGGTCTCCCTTATGACCAAATATAAAAATACGGGTCGAATATTTTTCGATAAATAACAAAACTACCAATTATTGTAAAATTTTGCGAGATAGTACATCAAATTTTCTGGAATATTGTTAAATGGAACACTCCAGATTAGAAAACCTATCCGTTTACCGATCACGCTATGAGACCTTCCTGAGAGGCTGAGAGGTTCATATTTCTCAAATTAAGATTCGACACCGTTTGAATTTTTGAAACTAGTTCCCATTGCTTAATTGAATGTCCCCTCTGCCAAGAGTTACAAAATAGCGTCAGACATAAAATTTCGGTTGGAGAACCCCAAAGCTACTCAAGTATGAAAATTATTGTGATGAATTGTATCTGATAGCTTGCATCAGATTAATTCATTTTTTTTAACGGGTGCTCAATAAAAAATGCGAATTGTTTCAGTCATATAATAAAAAAAAAAGATTTCAACGAATTCAGTATTTCTTATTAAAAACATAATACTTATTCTTCAAAAAAATGAATATCGTCAATGAATATTGGAGAAGGGGCCCTGGTCAGCCGTACGACGCAACTTAGTCGCGATGCTCTCACAAGAGTGCTGGACGGCACTGACGTACATCTTCCGGAAACAATTCTGGATCCTCGTGGTCAACTGCTTCGTATCCGTCGGCCCGCCAATTATTTTTGTACACTAGGGCACCGAGGGAGCCGAAAACATCCTCAATGGGACGGCACTGGGGCAATTTGGTCGGGTTCCTCTCTTTCCCCCCGCACCGTATCTCTTTTTCTCCCAAAAACCCCCGCCCTTTTTTGGCGTAAAGGGAAGACGCCTTGTCCGGCCAGAATCCGCATGATGGTCCTTTAAGAACGGCAGAAGAATTTTCTCAAGACACTCCTCCTGGAACACTTGTTGATCGATGGCCAGACCGCCCAAGTAGCACCGTAAACATAAATGTGTCATGCTGTAGATCTATAACAGTGTGATATGACTAGTTTTGTCATGAAGGTGTTCGTTTGATGCAATTAAAATCTAGATTATTTTAGCCGCCTAATTAATTTTTCATACATGCGTTTGATGTTTTTCAGCTAGGACATGTTTGTTTACGTCTGAAATATTGTTTACATATTATGTTTCATAAATGTATTATCATAAGTCTTCCGTATTTCAAGAAACAAACATCTGCGAAAAAGGCCAAACGTCAACAAAACTAGTCAGGTATGTTTTGTTAGCATCGTATTGGACGGAAGAATTCTTTTGAGCTTTGCTTTAGACAAACAAATATCAAATATATATTTATGTCACATACTTGTTTGCTGCTGCAACATTCGAGAACCTAGTTCAGTTATGCCAAGAGAATGATATATTGAAAATTTCAGTTGCCAATTGCTAACATGATCATACATCAGGATTGGTAAAATAAGTTGTATGATAACGTTTTTATACTTCAAAACGCCAGCGCAATCCAACAATTATTTGCTTGAGCGAATGCTTTTTATTTAAATCAATGCCCCTAGCCTGAATTCACTTATATGAAAGCAAATATCTTTTTTAGTCCCCAATAAAGTTGGCAAATATGTATAATACAGGTAAGGTTTAAGATGATTCTGACTACTCTATATATCATGTGTCGAAATGGTCGAGTTGTAAGAACACCGATCTAGCAAGCTTGGAGTCCATATTATGAACCTGGTTCATGAACGCTTTTTTGCTGCCGACGAAAATGAGTTTTAATAATGTTTAAAACTTTTTTGTTTATGACAATTTTCTGACATCAATTATGTTTCATAGGCTCCACCTTCTGCGCTATTTTAATTCTATAGTAGTACCCGAAAAGGTTTACCATCACCGGAATGGCAACATAATCATTTGTCACATTTAAGCAAAAATACATGCAATCAAACATTTCGTGTTACTTGGGCGCTCGGCTTTGAAATTCCTCTGTATGGCCATATGGCGATGTACAGCATCACTTTTTTTTCAAATCTATGCTTAAACTTATATTTTACTTCGGGGGGTATGGCCGACTCGTCACTGGAAAAGTTGATATAGCTTGAGCTTTGCGAGCAAAAATATTACAGTTCTGACCCTTGGTATGGCTGGTGTTAAATTTGATCACCTATTGTTGATGAAATGTTAATTATCGATCTGGTTCCAAATTGACTTGAATGTAAAGATAGTGAGAATGAGTGACCATAGGTGGCTCAATATTCACGAGTGACCAGGATCTGGAAGGAAAGAGCTTCCCATGCAGGATCAATCATCGTTTCAAATCCACCTCACACGTGAAGAAAAGAGAACCGCTCTTAGTATCATACTTAGAGTAAGAATTTTCATTCTCAATGATTATTTCCCTTCCTAATGGAGTGAGTGACCATAGGCGGCTCAATTTATTCGACGCAATAGAATCTGGGAGAAAAGAGCACCTTCCCAGGTATCAATCATTGTTTCAGATTCACCTGCGACGAGGAAAGCAGAGCACTGCTCTCATTAGACGTGAGAGTAAGAATTTTCATTCCTAATAACAGGTTCCTATTCCAATTACCTGATATTCCTCTAAGGGTGAGTGTCCATAGGTGACTCAATCTCTTCAATTCGCCAAGAACTTAAATGAAAGAGCTTCCCATGTAGGACCAATCATCGTTTAAGATCTATCCGGAAGGTGGAGAACAGAGTGCCACTTTTGGTCCTGAGACGACTGAGAGTAAGAAAGATCACCCTAATGAAAGTGCTAAAAATCCAAATGCCCATTGACAACGTTTGTTAGTGAGTATCCAAATGTGACTCAATTTTTGCAAAACATCAGGATCTGGAAGGAAAGAGCACCCTAGTGGTATCAATCATCGTTTCAAATCCATCTGTGATGCCGAAATCAGAGAGCCGCTCCCATCAAACGAGTGAGAGTAATGGCTGGCCCACAATTGATACGTTGCGGATGCGTTTGCGTTAATTTGACAGTTTTCCCATAGATTTTCTGTCAAATTTACGTCAACGCCTCCGCAACGTATCAATTGTGGGTGACCCTTAAGAATGTTCACGGCAATGTTGTCAACAATAACGCGATAACTACCTCTTTGTAATACGAAAATCTGCGATTTTTTCAATAAAGTCCGGGGTGATTGTAACCGACGATTTCGGTTCGAATTGTAATTTTAAAGAATGTAAATAGATAATTAAAAATAAGATTCAAAATAAGTTCAAAAATAGTCAAATTTTCCCAGTCAAAACTTATAAGCTACTATTAAAAATTATTTACTATATACAACATGCATCTAATTAAAATACCTTAAATAAATCATTACTCTATCTTATAAAATGTATATAAAAACACCAAAAATAAATTTTGAATTTGAATTTGAATTTAATCTAAAACGCATAGGCTTGTACCACAGTAGATATATACAACACCAATACTAACACAAACATGTATGGTGCCAACAACGCAATCTATGGAAAACTGTCCCAAAAAGGGGGCTACTGGCAAGCTCTGGTTGGGAAACTCGTCCACTTTCGCACGAACCACAGGCCTCATCAGTTTTAAGTTCAAGTACCAAAAAAAAGTCCTCAAAAGTTACATTAAAAGTGAGGAGAAAATACCACGGATAGTAAATTCCCCAAAATCCGCAGTGCGATAAAGCGCGTAGTGAGCGAAGTTCTTCCCAGGTAATTATCGCCGCTTTTACACAATACCAGTAGCCAGTAGCCGAACCACCCCCTAATTCGTACCGTGTGGATTCATTTCTTATCAACCCAGAACCCCGATCGCAGTGGGACCGCTGTGCCGCTGCGGATTTATTAATTATTTGATAAAGCCACATTCAGGCGATCACCGCCGTATCTATTATTTGAACACTCCCGCCCGGAGTTGGTTGCTGCTACGTGAGGAGAGGAGAGAACAGCAGAACGGTCGCACCATACATCTGGGCCCTACACTTTACACATAACACACACAAAATTCATAAGTAAATTCATAAAAAAAACTGTATATAGTAGGTTAGACGAAAATAGGTTCAGCAGTAAGATTTAGGTTAAACATAAATATTTTCTAAGTTATGAATTCCCGTGAAACAAATTTAAAATTGAATTAAAAGTTGAATTAATTTTTTTTTTTTTTTTTTGTTTCCCCCGTGGTGGTGGGCCCTTACTTTTAATCTGCACTTTTTTTTTTTTTTTTTAGGTTTTATAGTTGTAGCGGCCCTTACTTTTAATCTACACTGGACCTTTTTATTGGTAAAATTCGCTTCTATGAGCCTCTATTTTAAATCAACACACAGACGTTCCTAGGCTATGGTGCCTATTTGGTCACTGTTTTTATCGTGATGATTCAAATAGTTTTAATAAAATTGATTCGCTTTCATGTATTGTGTATGTTCTTGTCCATGTTGAGTTTTCGTCGGTGTACTGTGTATTTCTTGTCTTGTCTTATTCATAATAATGTGTACGTGATTATAGTCTGTTATTGTGTTTGATAGATACTGTATTTCTATTTGATTCCTGGATTAAATTGTATTTATTTAAAGAATGTGCACACCAAAAAGTAGTCAACGGGAAATTAGTGGTATTAAATGGAAAATATGAGAAAATCAAAAGTAAATCATTTATTTAAGACTTCATAAAAATACAAATATAAAACATATACAGTTAAGTCAATTTGACCTGTTAACACCAAATGCCCGCACCTTTCGTTTGACACCTTCCATCAGTTTTTGCACAGTGTCATCCGTCACCAATTTTGCAGCTTTCTGCCAGTTACGCCTGAAGCTTTTCTCATCAATTGCTACGCTATTCGTTTTTCGAAGATTCCTCTTGACCAGAGCCCAATACTTTTCGATCGGACGGAGTTCTGGCGAATTTGGCGGATTGCAATAATTTGGGACAATATTTACACCATTAGCAATGTACCAATCCTTAGCCAGTTTTCCATAATGGCAAGATGCCAGGTCAGGCCAGAACAGCAGCGAACCGTTGTGTTCCCGAATGAACGGCAACAGTCGTTTATTCAGACACTCTTTTACGTAAATTTGTCCATTAAGAGTGCCAGTCGTGATGAAGATGTCGCTTCTGAGACCGCATCCACATATTGCCTGCCATACGAGGTATTTTTTTGGGAACTTCGACATTTTTTTTTTGCTTAAAATGATCAGCAACATTTCCTCTTCGCAACGATGTATAAAACTGTAGTCCCGGTATCTGCTTAAAGTCAGCTTTGCAATATGTTTCGTCGTTCAATATTATGCAGTCGTATTCCTTCAGCATAGTGTCAAATAATTTTCTCGATCGAGATTTTGCGCTCTTGTTCTGGCTGTCGTTACGATTTGGAGCAACACCTACTTTGAATGATTTCAAGCCTGCACTTTTCTTCACTTTCTGGACGAACGATGGAGACATTTTCACTTTTTTCGCCACATCACGAACGGAGATATTCGGTTTCTTCTTAAATTCTTTAATCACTTTCTTCCTCTCCGCGACGAAACGAGAATCATGGTTACCTCCGGAACCGACCTTTCTCTTTAAAGTTAAGCGCTGCTGAAAGTTTTTTAGCACTTTAGTAACCGTCGATTTTGCGATTTTTAATGACTTGGCAATATCGCCGTGCGACATATCTGGATTTTCCACTCTTTTGTGCAAAATTGCTACGCGCACGCGTTCTTGATTAGACGCCATTTTACTGAATAAAGGTTACTGTAGCCAAACGACGTCTTCATCATAGCACACATACATTAATATTCATGTAGTAGTGATCGGATTAGCAAAGCGTACACGGAGAAGACTGCATTAGGGCATTTCCGACGACTACTTTTTGGTGTGCACATTTTTTTAACCAAGTCTCATGTATTCGACATCTCCTTGCAACCCTATAATTGTTTCTGGAGAGCTTACCTGTATGATGTGCAGCCATATACTTACTACCTAAGCCGCATGCGACGCTGGCTGAACAGTTGCTTGAATTCCACAACCGCTCGCGTCCATGCAACCATCATTGCAAAACCGCATGCAGACCAAGGTTATCATGAAAAGGTGAAGAACAAGACGACTTTGGTATCTGGTGTGTGGAGATTATAGGTGATATTCTCACAACGACTATTTGTTTCTTTGACTGAAAATGACTAACCATGAAGAAAAAAATTTATAATACTTATTTGGCTAAACCCTAAATTACAGCCTACCCTACAGCTTGTGATTTAGTTGCTATCCCAAATTTAAATATATTTCATATAAGAGCTAATTTTAAACTTTGAGAAGAACTTGTATAGCTGCTATCTAGCGGGTTTATTTTTTATTTGTTTATCCTTTCTATTAATTTAAAGTGTGATATGAAGTGTAAACTTTCGTTGCCTCGCATTACAACCGATTACAATCGATTTGCCGTCATTGAACTTTATAAACAAGGAGGTGATACGAAAACAACGACCGTATGCTATTGTATATGACTCATCTAACACTGCTACAGATATAAGCCACATAGATTGGCCTATTCTATAGCTTGGTGGTTCCTAAGCGGGCCCTCCGCATCCTATCTCAAATATACATGCTTGTCATCGTCGGGCTGATACCCTGATCATAACATTCACCTCCCTCGAAAATAGTGCAATTACATTCAGTTATAAGAAAATTAGTAAACCAGATATTTTGATTATTCATTCCATAAAACACATGGATGAACAACAACATAAATTGCCACGAAAATGAAAAGTGTACTTAAAGTCATCTCCCCCCGATTGAAGGTCTAAGAGTGAATTGCGGCATATCCCGCCAGTATCACACACTATGTCAGTGCCTTTATACAAACGTTCCACGAGGTGGCAGTAAAAAAAATGATCAGAGCTCCTGATAATCTCACTACTGGTCAAACTCCCAATCTAGCATGCATGTTTATAGCACGACAGGGATCCCTTTAACTCAAGAGACTATTAAAGCAAAGCTAACCGATATAGAGAAGAATTGTTCTATGACCTCACGGCTACTCCCTAAGCGGACCCTCCGCGTCCTACTCTTTTCATAAAACCTTAGCCTCTAATTCTTTGTCAGCATCTCTCCTAATTAACACTTGTCGATGACCTTTGTTCAGTTCGAAAGGTCTGATCTCTAGCTTAATAATATGTTGTTAGAGTTAGTGCTTTGATCACGGCTGTAGTATAGACCCCACATTTAAATTATAATATATATTTTAATTGTCTGCACCTGAAACATCAGGACTTATTATTAGTTGCTCACAATCATGATCAAAACACTTACCCTTTTCAATAATGAAGCGAACAATAAGATTATTAATGATACCAACTGTATAGGTATATTTGAAGTTTAATGAATGACAATTAGAGAATAAGCAAAAATGAAAAAAAAACTGTCAAGCAAATGAAAAGGGCACTTTTTGTCGTTTACCTCAATTATTTGATATCAAGTATTTGTAGATTGTTCCTAGCTTCGTCTAAGAGTGAATTGCGGTTAAACCCGCCAGTATCACACCTATTTCAGTGCCTTTAAATAAACGTACTACGACGTGACAATTTAAAGAGAGCATAGTGTGATACTATCACTGCTGATCATGTTATTGGTCTCCCATGCTGGCCTTTTGCATGAGATTAGCCCTCTTACCTACGACAAGGTGACAACCATGATCTTCGAGAGGGAATTAAAAGTTGAATTTAAAATTGAATTAAATTGAATTGTTGTAAATAGTAGGTCAATAAATTTTCTGATTTGCATATACCCTGAGAACAATAGTAGCTTTTCTCTAAGGTACAGAATAGTCCTTCTAACCACCGAAAAGTTAACTATCAAGCTAAATAGTCATTTCCTGGAATGCGGGTCTTCGAGAGCGGAAAGTAAAATTCGTCGTCCAGAACGAACGACGTCCCGCAGTAATTCTTCGTCATTCACCGGCACTATGATTTCACGGTCGCTATCTGCTCGTCTTGAGGATTCGGTGAATCAAGGGATGGGAGAAGTGATATTTTCGGCCGGCGTCACGCAAACTCGTTCCGTCCTTGTTATCGAACAGCTTTTTCTTCTTCTTCGGCATTATCTTCGCCAGACGGCCGCTACAGACCATCCGCTCCACGCTCAACGATGCCAGGATCCCGTAAACTGTACTCATGTACCACTCTCGAAAGTGGTCTACCGTAAACTTTTTTCCACGATGACCATGCGTTTCGTAAAACCGTACAACACGCTCGTGGAGTGCTTGCTTTTTCGACGCCATCTTCGATTGAATTGATAGCACCCGAGCGAAAAAAAATATGCCAGCCATTTCTAGGGAGTCCAGACAGCAATTCTCCTGGAGAGAAAAAAATTACGCTCTTTACTTTAATTATAGAAAAGTTTTTATATAATTCTCATTTTTTATTGAACACCCGTTAGATAAAAATAATTTTACCGACATTAGGTGAAGTGGTAAGGAGTGTATCGAAAATAAGCTATCCACAAACTTTCTTTCAAATTATGTTGAAAACCGATATTTTATTCATACAAAAAATTGATCCTTTATTGTACGAGGTTAAACTTGAACATAATGAAGACCGGATGAAATTTAAGTTATTCTTTCACGAATTTTCGAACTTTGGATCGAATGCTCTTCATCAAGTTCCGGACAAGTGTTGCATCGCATTTTTTGGACGCTTGAGCCCAAATTTTTTTGAACTCCTGCATGTTCCCAGCTGCCTTACCAGTCTTCTTGAAGACCCTCTTCACGATTGCCCAGTAACGTTCGATGGGTCGAAGCTGAGGGCAATTTGGTGGATTGATATTTTTCTCAACGGAATCTATACCCTTTTCCGCAAGCCAATTGAGAGTGGTTTTGGCATAGTGAGCCGACGCTAAATCCAGCCAAAACTGTGGAGGTGTACTATGCTTCTTATATAAAGGCAACAATCTCTTCTGGAGACACTCAGATCGATAGATTTCCGCATTTATAGTTCCGGTAGTGTAAAAAATTAATGACTTCAAACCACAGGAATATATTGCTTGCCATACCAGTACCTTTCGACCGAATTTCTCCACTTGAATCGACGTGTCCGCATCGCTCACATCTTCCCCAACGACGGCAGTAAAGTATTGTGGACCTGGAAGAGTTTTTGAGTCCTCCTTTACATAGGTCTCATCGTCCATCAAAACGCATGCATCCGGACGCTGCAAAAGACGCGAATACAATTTCCGGGCCCTTGTTGCTGCTCGCTTCCTCAGTTCTGCACTTTGTTTCGAGATTTTCTGCTTCTTGTAGGTCTTCAGGTGGATTCGCCTCTTGATACGCTGGATCATTCCGACACTCGTTATTGCTTTTTTGGTCAAATCACATATTGACATTGATTTGTTCTTCATGATTAGAGATACCACTTTCTGCTCCAGTTTCGGGTTGGAAGAACCGGGTTTTCTGCCTCTTCCTGGTTGCTCATCCAAAGAATAGTGTTCCCCAAACTTATTAATGATGGTTTTAACACTCGCATGATGAATTCCAAACCGCATCGCCAATTTTCGCATAGTAATACCCTTCTCACTTAGCCATGTGTCCAGAACCTTATTTTTCACTTCCTTTTCAATACGCGAAATTTTGAAAACGCAGAATTTGAACCGCACAAACAAGTAAACAAAAGAAAGCTGACAGTCAAACGCACAGCATGCAGTGTTCAGAGCATAAAAAACCATCACAAATACATGCGTACAACGCAAATGTATGTGGATAGCTTATATACGATACACTCCTTATTGAAGTGAAAAAAACTTATTAATAATCTTTAGCTCTAATTTAAATAACTCTGAAGAATTAACAGAATCTAAAACTTTTTTGCAAAAAAAGCACTTAAAAGATTCAACGACCCTATTTACGAACTGAACGAACAATTGTTATTGGAAAAATTGGAAAATTTTAACTGTTCAGTTATTCTTTTATTAAATAGTAGAAACCAAAATTATGAACAATTTTTCAAACTATCACTAGTAAACGCATAATCTTTTAAATTCCTCTAGAAGAAGCTTATCTTGTAAAAAATAGGCCTATCTCGTCTGTGGCTTACATACTTCTTCAGTATCTATTGCTGGAAATAATGAGTGTAGGGAATCATACTTTACGGAAAAAAAACATAATTTCTTATATTCTCTTGTCAGTGTCGAGCAAACAAGCAAACGACGAAGTTCACTCTGTCCGCTCTCCGTTGCATTGGAAGTTTTTCGTAACTAACGTAAAGTTCAGTTTTTTCTCTCGACGCTCCCACCGAACAGTCGAGTTTTAATTTTCTGAAGAAGAAATCGTTCAGTTTATGCAGTGCAACAACGTTATTAGCTGAAATTGGTAAGTCCCAAATTAGAACGCTCGCTAAAACAGCGTTCCAGGCAATCTTTCGCTGAAATGGTGAAAAATGCCTCACCATCACCCAATGCCAATACAAATCCCTTTGCTCCTCTCTCAGATTACGAGTCTGACTTTGATTTGGCTGAAGAGGGAACATCAGTCAGTTTTCACGACAGCGAAGACGCGTCCGCCCATGGAAAGTAGCTGAGCCGGAGCCTTAAACCAGCTTGCCCATTTCAAGGAAAGGTGGAAAAAAGGTCAATCCTACTCCTCCTGGTTTCTGTAGTATTAACTACACCCAGTACTTTCCATCTCTTCCGGGGACATTTAAACCCCCGGATGCCACGGTTTTAAGAACAGAAGCCCCTTCCTTGACTGGGCTGTTCTCATTTGATGACATTGCCGAAGGTATCCTCAAGTACCTCGACATTTCTGACCCTCTTAAAAGCATTGTTCTGGCAATGCTTCCCACGGTGAAGACTTTTTTGAAGCAGTTGACAATAAAGTGGCCCCTCCTTGCAGCTATCATTTCCTTCGATGGATAATTTTCCAAGTGAGGTCGGGGATTTGATCACTGTTCTGCTGTGCAATTGTCGAAGTTTTGTTCCTAAATTGGAATCTTTTAAGTTTTTAGCTCACAATACCAGTTTTGATGTATTCGCTCTTTGTGAAACATGGCTCTCTTCCGAAATCAATCTTCCGTTTCATGACTTCAATATAATACCTCCTGATCGTGAGGATTTGCGTGGAGGAGGAGTACTTTTCGAAACCAAAAAGTGCTACTCCTTCTATAGAGTGAATTTTCCTTCGATTCCAGGTATTGAAGTTGTCGCATGTCAGGCTGTTATTGAAATTAAAAGCCTTTGCATTGCTTCTGTGTATATTCCTCGTAGAGCGTCAATTAACCGAAAACAACTTTCATATATTTGTTCGGTCCTTCGTACTCCACGGTTGATCATGGGAGATTTTAACTCTCACGGTACAGGCTTGGAAGAACTGTTCGATGACAACCGGTCTTCTCTGATATGGGACCCCTGTGACAATTTCAATATGATAGTTCTCAAAAATGGCGAAGTTACACGTTTGGCTGGTCCTTCATCAGTTGGCAGTAGATTGGATCTCACACTTTGTTCGAATTCATTATCGTTGGATTGCACATGGAATGTGATTCAAGATCCCCATCGTAGTGATCACTTGCCCATAAAAATTTCGGTTGCCACCGGGTTCAATCCGTCGGAATCTATCAACATCGCTTATGATCTAACCCGTTACATCGATTGGACAAAGTTTAGGCTAGCAGTTAATGAAACCGCAACGACAGTAGAAAGGCTTCCACCGCTGGAGGAATATAACTTCCTCTTCAACCTGATCTTAGACAGTGCGCTTCAAGCTCAAACTCGACCAGTTCCAGGAACGTCATTTCGCAGGAAACCTGGGAAATATTGTGAAATACCGGATTCAGCTGGAACCTTATTTGATCGAAATCCTTCGATGGCATATTTAGTTTATGACGGAAAAGATTCTTATGAGTTGAACCAGCTCGACAATCTGCCACCAACACCCAATCCTTCAAGTAAAGCTATTGCATGACATATAGCATAGCATGACGTATTTTATCAAATGCCTTGGACAAGTCTGTATAGATGGCGTCCATTAATGCTGTTTCCGTAAAGCTTTTCTATATACGTGATTTAGAGCATACAACATTTGTGGTAGTTGATTTTGGGAAAAAGCTGACTTTCTTTCGAGAATGTTTTCCAAAAATAACTTGTTTAAGATCCGTTTTTGACTGTGCATTGGTTTAGTTAAAATTATATAATTTTCGAGCATTGCACTCAATTACATAACTTTTTCACAGCTACATCAACAACAACAAAACTCAAATCATTAATAAAGACTCTACAGAAAAACAAATTAAATCCTGCAATCTTTCCTATCGGTTATGCAACTCCCGCTCTTTTCGCAGTGCAGAGATAGTGAAAGCAATCCCCAATTAACCAGTTCCTGGAAATCCAAACAGTACAGTCAGTGCACTGAACCGGACACTTTGTGCCACATTTGGCTCACCGCGATAGTAACGCATTAGGCCCCTCGAACTCAATTTATCATTGCCACTTTCGGTACCTAATTTGTTCGATCCGTTCCCAATTACCGACACCCGACAGAACTGCAGGCACTTTCCCGATTGCTCGACAAACCGTGGCCTGGGTCCAGACCAGGCTCATGTTAACGGCTTGTTTGTTCAATCCTGCAAAAGCGGCGGCGGTGACCAGCGGGCACCGTTGAGCGCACCTTCACCGCTAATCACACAATCTCCGCCAGCTCTGTCCCCACCGCAGTCTCCGGCCAAAGAGCTCCTAATAGATACCTTCAAGTGACCAAATCACACCATTGGCTTCCTTGGCAATGCGTTGCAGCAGCAGCAGCCCCAACCAGATAACATAATAAGCTAATAAAAAAGACAGACCGCGAAACCTGTCCCTAAATACTTAAGCAGCGTAAAATATATCCGATTGTGCAGCGGGCCGCCGCCCCACTGCCTCCCACACCCACATCGGGAAAGTGCCAAATGAGAAGTTGGCTCGGTACGATCTGGCCACGCGTTCGCGAAAGGGACATAAACGTATACTTATGTGCGACGACTAAGCGCGAAATACTACAGATAGCCTCCCGGCCCATATCGCGTTAATAGCATTCTAGTTAGGACTCAACAACGGGTCTTTCTCTAATCGCCGACTCGTGCGGTTGAACTGTGTGGAACTATTTATTTTTATTGGGACAGTTCTTTTTTTTGTCTGTGTAATTGGCACCTTTGTGGATCAACATTGTTGGCCGCCGTCGGTCGACAAATCTAGTGATTTCAGGACTCAACAAACAGGGACGTTAGTAGGTTGATTCGGAAGGGAGGTGGCCAGTTATTGCTTTGATACCGTTCACAACCAGCGTTACGTGCAGCATTGAATGGAGGGGAGAGGGTGTAAGGGGTGTTTTAATTTATTGATTTATTGGGTTGCTTACGCTTCCAAGTCTACACACAAGTTGCGGCACATGCTCGCATTGGGTTGTTTGAAACGAAAAAGCTCAGCGGTGTTGGCAGTAGCACAAATTTACGGCTGGCATGCATCACGTGCGCGATTCTGGTCTAGCGACATTAGCGCCAGCACCCTGCCAGTTTGTGTCTATGAGTCACTCTAGTCCGGTCTTATCACCTGAGAGCTCAAATTAACACAGATTCCAACAAGTAGCTCTTGCACGTAGGCCGATACCCCGATTACTACAGCATTCTTTCATCGGGGGTGGCTGAACAACAACCAAAGGGCTGAAGTTCCTAGTTCGTCATGCAGGCCTTCGCCTCAAGACAATGGCAGAACAGCTTCAACCCTGTCGCTATGCCTTCATTCAACAACCCTTTGGAATGCAAATCAATAACTCAGATTCCGGTTGACCGCTCATGCCATGCGCTAAGCACTATGCAAGTTTGGGGGCAGCTCCGTTGTCCGTCTTGCTTTTGTTTCAAACGTACCCCCTAGTTTATGACCTTTAATTATTTCCTTCTGTAAGCCACCAACCGTGCCGAGGCCTGTGTTGCGTCAACGGAATGGGTGGACCAAAAAATAGGCGCTTGTTAAAACCCGAGAGTAGTTCGCCATACTTGAGGTGCGAGCTAATGGTGCCAATAAAGTACGGTATCACTTTGACAACTCGGTACCCTGAATGATTGCGAAAATGCGACTGCTGTCCCGTGGCTGTTCTTAGGTAACTACTTGTTAGCGTTTGTTTTTGTTTTTTTTTTTTCGTTGGGATATGTTTCCTTTGCAAACCTCCAAATAGCCTGTTAACAAACTGCGGCGTGCGCCGGTAGCTGTCAGAGTGTAATAAAAAGTGGTCTCGTGATCGGGTTAAAAGTTACCGTTTGTTCAGAATGCAATCAGAAGTTCGAAAGTCGCACTCTAAAAGGTTCATATATTAGGGCATTGCGCCCTAGATTATTCGTATGTCTTGGTTCATATTTTGCTGATGTATAAGGTCTCAAAACTGTGCATTGAGGACTGAAAGTCATTTAATAAAAATGGAATATTTATTAACTTGGTTTTACTTGAAGCAATTTTACAGAATTAAAAGCTTAGGTCTTGGGTACCGATGGGCTTATGCGACGTAATTTAACAGGAGTATCCATTGGAAGAGTAAAAAATAGATGGAAAATCGCAAATCACTACTATCATTTTTTTTTCTGCTGTAGAAGGGTGGTAGGTCATCGAATCTTCCGGTTCGGCTCTTCGAATATTGCTATGAGGAACCAGGTGGTTACACATCGATTGCCTTTCGATCTGCCAAATTTGGAAGACGTCTGCATTGAGTGATCTCAAATTATAATATTCCGCCCACTATATCACAAAATATTCGGACACGCACAATAGTCACCACTTTCCGATAACGGTGTCTATACCCGAGTGGTCCGACTCACGGACGGTACGGCGAAGATGGCTGCTGACGATCGTGCTGACTGGCCGTCGTATAAACGCATGACCGCCGAAACCATTCGCCCAGAGGTCGTTAACAGCTTGACCGAGAAGCTAATAGCAGCAGCGACGAAATCCATAACGTGGACCAGCAGCCGTGTTGGACCAAGATCGGTGCGCTGGTGGTGTCTCAAAGCAAAGGCGGCAATCCTACTTCGACGAAAGTTCCTGCGGCCCCTTCGACGACTACAGCAATACGATCCTGAACAACCCAAAGCATTAGAGAGATTCCAGAAAGCCAGAGCGGCGGCACGAATAGCTATCCAGCAAGCAAAGGAGCAGTCGTGGGAAAACATCGTGGCAACAATCTCCCCAAGCAGCACGACGTCCGAACTGTGGCAGATGGTGAATACTTTGCGTGGTAGCCGACAACAGCGCACAGTGGTACTCAAGCGAATGGACGGTTTCACAGACAACCCTGAAGAAGTAGCGGAAGAAATGGCTAAATGCGTAGATCAGCGACCTCCAGCTACGCCCCATCGTTCCTGATGGTGAATGCAGCAGCTGAACGAGAGTCCATAGATGTTTCGCCCAACACCGATGATGTGTACAACATCGACATCACCCTGAATGAACTTCTGTGGGCTCTCGACAATGGTGCTTCGACAGGTACAGACATGATAGGGTATCCATTGCTTCAACGTCTTCCTCTGTCTGTGAAAGTTACGCTCCTTGCACTGCTGAACAAAATTTGGCACAGTGGTGAGTTTTCCACCAATTGTCGTTCCCATTCCGAAGTCGAACAGAAACGATTCCGGACCTGATGCCTTCCGAACGATCTCGCTTAAAAGCTGAATGGCGAAGCTGTTTGAGCGAATCATCAACCGTCGACTGATTGCCGAGCTAGAGTCGAGTGGATGACTTGACAAACGCCAACACACGTTTTGAGCAGGACGAGGTACCGAAACCTACTTCGCAGAGCTGGTGAGATCTCTACCAACCGCAGGTGAACACTCACTGATAGCGTCCTTAGATTTGGTGAAGGCCTACGACACCACATGGTGACACGGTATTCTGCGCACTTTGAAGACTTGACGGATACGTGGTCGCATGATAAACATGTTGCGGAGCTTTCTCTCGGAACGAACATTCCAGGTGTCTGTAGGAGGACACATGTCTGGTGAACAAGAGCTGAAAGTGGAATGCCACAGGGTTCGGTCCTATCCGTAATGTTGTTTTTAGTCGCGATGCAACCCATCTTTCGGATAGTACCGAATGGAGCCGATGTATTGTTGTACGCGGACATCATCTTTCTCGTGGTGCGAGAAACAAAAAGTGAAGGCCTCCATCGCAAGCTGCAGACCGCTGTCAAGGCCGTGGACAAATGGGCGAAGAGCGTGGGATTCACCTTGTCAACAACGAAGTCGCACATATTTTATTGCAGTCCGAATGCACGTCGGGAACCTGCACAAGACATAACCATCGAGCGAGTCGCCGTTCCAAGGACCAACCGACTGAGGGTTCAGGGTGTTACCCTGCATCGGACCCTAACATTCAAACCACATTGTCAGAAATCGTGTGAGTCTCGATTGCGTATTTTAAAAATGATCGGTGCCAAGCTTTCGCGTGGCAATCGGACAACGTTGCTGCAGGTGGGATCGGCCATAGTAACCGCAAAGCTGACCTACGGAATAGGCTTGGTGAGCCGAGGAGGGCCAGCAACTTTGCAGACTCTTGCTCCTCCATACAATTCAATGGTTCGGTATGCCTCCGGAGCATTCGTGACCAGTCCGACACTTTCAATCATGGCCGAAGTGGGAACCCTACCGTTCGAACTGCTGGCAGCACAGTCTATAGCGCGGATTGCCATCCAAATAGCTGTGAAGAATCGTGGCAACATCACCCTTCCGTTGATTTAACGAGCCCCAAACCACATCGAAGAATTGTCAGGTACAGCACTCCCCGCTGTCGGTCAACTTGTGAGGCCGATTGATCGTATGTGGCACGCACGAAAGCCTACGATTGTGTGGGACGTAAAGAAATGCATACGAGCCGGTCCGGAGAAAGTCCACCCAATCGTGCAACATTTGCTGAACACCCGTTTCCATCGATCGACTGTCGTCTACACCGAGGGCTCGAAGGGTGAAGATACGGTAGGGGCCGCATTCTTCAACGGAGGTATTGCTGGACCTACAGTCTTCCCAAAGCATGCAGCGTCTTCTCTGCGGAGGCATACGCCATAAAGATGGCTGTCACGATCCCGAACCAGAATAACGAGTTGTTTGTTCTATCAGATTCTGCTAGCTGCCTACTGGCATTGGAAGCGGGAAAATCTCGACACCCATGGATCCAAGAAGTGGAAGAAATTGCGCGGAAAAAACCCTATTCAATCCGGCTGGATTCCTGGGCATGCCGGAATCAGTGGCAATTCCGAAGCCGATCGACTAGCCAATGAAGCCAATGAAGGGCATCGATATACCAATTCCAGGAGAAGATGCTCTGAGAGAAGTCAAATAACTGATACGTCATCGGTGGGATAACCAGTGGTATGAGACTAGGGAGTCAAAGTTGAGAGAAGTAAAGGACGATAGGTGGACGGAACGCGGAACACGGCCGAATAGCGTTTCTCAAACGTCTTAGGATCAGACACACGCGTCTAACACACACATTCCTGTTGAAGAACGATCCGCCGCCCAATTGTGAATGTTGCGAATTTGTAATCAAAAGCCTTAGTAGTAGTCGTAGTCGTAGTCGTAGTCGTAGTCGTAGTCGTAGTCGTAGTCGTAGTCGTAGTCGTAGTCGTAGTCGTAGTCGTAGTCGTAGTCGTAGTCGTAGTCGTAGTCGTAGTCGTAGTCGTAGTCGTAGTCGTAGTCGTAGTCGTAGTCGTAGTCGTAGTCGTAGTCGTAGTCGTAGTCGTAGTCGTAGTCGTAGTCGTAGTCGTAGTCGTAGTCGTAGTCGTAGTCGTAGTCGTAGTCGTAGTCGTAGTCGTAGTCGTAGTCGTAGTCGTAGTCGTAGTCGTAGTCGTAGTCGTAGTCGTAGTCGTAGTCGTAGTCGTAGTCGTAGTCGTAGTCGTAGTCGTAGTCGTAGTCGTAGTCGTAGTCGTAGTCGTAGTCGTAGTCGTAGTCGTAGTCGTAGTCGTAGTCGTAGTCGTAGTCGTAGTCGTAGTCGTAGTCGTAGTCGTAGTCGTAGTCGTAGTAGTAGTAGTAGTAGTAGTAGTAGTAGTAGTAGTAGTAGTAGTAGTAGTAGTAGTAGTAGTAGTAGTAGTAGTAGTAGTAGTAGTAGTAGTAGTAGTAGTAGTAGTAGTAGTAGTAGTAGTAGTAGTAGTAGTAGTAGTAGTAGTAGTAGTAGTAGTAGTAGTAGTAGTAGTAGTAGTAGTAGTAGTAGTAGTAGTAGTAGTAGTAGTAGTAGTAGTAGTAGTAGTAGTAGTAGTAGTAGTAGTAGTAGTAGTAGTAGTAGTAGTAGTGGTAGTAGTAGTAGTAGTAGTAGTAGTAGTAGTAGTAGTAGTAGTAGTAGTAGTAGTAGTAGTAGTAGTAGTAGTAGTAGTAGTAGTAGTAGTAGTAGTAGTAGTAGTAGTAGTAGTAGTAGTAGTAGTAGTAGTAGTAGTAGTAGTAGTAGTAGTAGTAGTAGTAGTAGTAGTAGTAGTAGTAATGGGGAGTGTCGGGTGAGTAGTCAATATCGGGTGAAAGTAGTAGTCAATATCGGGTGAAAATACTCATTTTGGTGCGTCAACTTTGACGTCAGCTGTAGTCCAAACCACATGATGGAAACAGTTCAAATTAGTGTCACTTTATTTCCTACATTTTTTTGGGCTTTGGTGTATTTATACCTATATATTTTATACCACATTTTTTAAAAGAAGAACGGATTTTTGTGTGTCCTGATCGAAGACGTGAAATCACCTTCTGCGATCTATGATTACGGGGAGCCTCCTACAGATGCGTGATACCTTTGATTTAGAGCTTGCGTGGACCTCCGCAATACGAGGGTCCACGCAAGCTCTACGATATCGGTTGCAGCATCAGAGATGCATTGCGTGACGAACATTCCTTCATAGCAGCCCTGATTTGCTTGCTAAAAGACGCTCAACTTTACTACAGGATATAACGTTCCTAGAAGCGGACACCCGATTTTCTCTGGCATGAAATGAATAAGATATTCCCACCCAACCAACACCCAACCAACATTCAACCAACGACCAGGGATAGAGGGTGTATCAAGGCTGGGCTTCTCTTTGAAGCCTGCCATCGCAACAAAATCATCAAAGCCCTCGCTACCGGATTAAATCTTGTAAAACGAGTAACCTGATACTAGAAAACTTCAGTGTAAAAGACATTTTTCACATGCCAGAAGCTAAAATTTCTTAAAACTCTGTATAAAAACCAATCTGTAGATAAGTGCCTTCAGGACCCAATTTATTTATTTTAATGAGCAGAACCAGCCGAGGCTGAAAAGCTCAATAATAAAGATATCTAATCTAATCTTATCCATGTTTTTATATTGCTTAAAATAAGCGAGCAAAACTTGTTTTTTTTTTTAATTTCAAGATATCAGAAAATAGAGGGTTGCCAGTTTTTTTTTAATAATCTTTTACAGTTTTTAAATCATATAAAACACGTTAGTAATTATACTATGAAAATTATCCGACACCTAATA
Organism: Aedes koreicus; assembly: GCA_024533555.2. Lineage (NCBI taxonomy): Eukaryota > Metazoa > Arthropoda > Insecta > Diptera > Culicidae > Aedes > Aedes koreicus. The sequence goes on along the minus strand of JAHHFK020002483.1, from coordinate 46,487 downwards.
ACACAAATTTCTACCTTCCAATCATGACAGCCTGACCTTAAACAAGCTATTTATTCTTTTCAAAACCTTAATTAACAATTCTAAGCTACTTTTTGTTTAAATTTGGCCAATTGAATACATATTCCAGAGTCATTCAATGTTCTTCGGTCAAATTTCAGTCGATTAAATGTTTTTCTACCAAATTCCATATATCAGAATGAAGAGATCGAGTCATCGATTATTGATTATTGAATATATTTCCGTAGTTTAAGGTATCTTATAGCATGTTTTTCAAATAATAACATCTTAGATTGTGTTAATCAGATAGTACCACAATTAGAGTATTTACCATAATTTTAAAACCTTCTATCTATGGTTTTGAGTTTCGTTTGATTAGAAAAAAAAAACTTTCACATATGTAAGTTTTGAACTCGAAGCCCACCTTACACGTGCCACCGTGCCAAAGCTGCACATGTAGCTCCAAAAAGTCAAAACACCCATCGAACCTCATCAATCATTTCCCGATACGGAGCTCGCTGAGCTGTGGACCACCGCGAACCAACTGGTTAAACTCACCGAATCGTGTTGTATCTTTATCCCAAATCCACTCCGTCCTCGGAATCAACTCAACCGCAGCTCTTCCAAACCAATTTGCGTGTTTTGCTGTCTACTGCTGCTGCTGCTTGATGGGAGACTGCGTCTGTCAGAAACAAATTCGGCTAATTTATTATGTCCGCGCACTGGCAGGTCCCCCCGACGGACATCGATGTGTGTCAGTGTGCAATCATAGCTCAATCGAGCATTCCTTTGCGACGCCTTTCGAGCGTTTGAACGCGTCATCCGCGAGGGTCCCCAGAGCCTCGAAGAGTATAACGGCTCAATCAGTCAAAACATTTGCTGCTGAAATTATACGAAAACAACGTCCACTAGATATTGCGGCGACCGAGTAACGGGTAACGGGCGACATTGAAGGACCTCCAAACGTTCCGCTCAGACGACTCCGCTGCACAGACCGAATGACAGGGCAGATCAGATCGATCAGATCTCCGTGGGGCGTCCGGTTGATATTGTACGTCATTTTCGTTTGCTAATAGTTCACCGGCTGCCGTTTTTTTCGAGGGGTTGGGTGCTGCTGCCGAAAATTGAGCGATCAAGACGTGGCATTTTGATTACTACGTCGATTGGAATGTGGAACATATGGCCGTCTTATCGGGATGTAAGATCTGAACTACTTTTCAAAGGTGTCGCAATCTGGAGAGGTGGTGGTTGAATGCAGTTTCAGCGGTTCAACTCGACCAGCAATCAATCTTGATGTCCCACCACCATCTCGAACTGCAGCGCATCAAGTGAGAGCGCCCAACAAGCCATAAAATCAAAGATCACCGAAGCGCTCGTAAAAACGCCAGCGCGATGTATCGGTTTTATAGGTCCTTGAAAACAATCGAACACGCCACACCCGCTAGGAGCTCATACACATCGATCAGCTCTACCTGTTGCTGCCAGTGGTGCTGATCCGGATCGTGTGCTTTTGTTCCAGGGCACAAGTGCAGGCCATTTCTCGAAAATGGTACCTGAAGGGGAAATTTTATGAATTCAATGAGTTCGAGCAATGTGTGTTTGCCAGAATTGCATTCCTTCGGGATCGTGTTGCTCGAAATGGGAAAATCGAGAACACTTGGACCCGCAAGACACATCGGTGGTTGCTTTCGCTGCCGTTTGCACCGTCCATGAATCATATTTTATTGTGCGACAAGTTTAATACAAAAATTCCTTAATTTCATTGCTCCTTGGTGCAGCTACCATTGCCGGTGAGGTTGTTGATGCGGCAGGGTTGGATTGGCACAACGTAGCCTACGGAAGCTGGAAGATCGATGAAGTTCCACTCTGGCTGCGAACCACAGATATGCAGAACGGCACGATCTAAATCTTGCAACTGTCGCCGTGTCGTGCAGTTGTTGGGGAAGGTGTTCCAATACTGCACCATAGAGTAAGAATTTTTCGAGGTGTTAAAAGAAACCAATAAAGCATGCCATTTCGAGATTCTCTGGTACATGCTTCGTTTTGCCTTATTCCAGGAATTTTATGCTTTTTCGCTCGGTGGCCGGCCGGCGCGGCGCGTTGGAGGCGAGATTTTCGTTCCCGAAGAAGTTGCCCGGGCCGCGTGTGGGAGAGAGCGTTCAATATTTACGATCATGAATTACGATGGTAATGAACTTGGGCTGAGCATATTTATTGGTTGGCTTATCGCCAGGTGGAAAAGCTTTGGCCGTTTTATCGCCTGGCTTGTCCTCGGTATTAGAGTCAACACGACTACTATGGTGACGATCCGATTGGCTACCGTTGCTCTGGCTGCAAATGAATCACTCAATCCCATTTACAATATCTCGTTGTGTGATTCGATAAGTTTACGATCGTCACTTGAGTGTTCGACGCAACGAGCTTAACACCATGTGGCTCCACCTGGCATAATCCTATTTACTCTTAGGAGAAATATAAATCGTGCTTCATGAACCGGATATTTTCTGTGAACTCCAGAGTTTTACTTCGGGTTGATCAAATGTCTCTCGAGAATGCCAACCCGGACACTTGACCACTTGGAGCCACTCCTGGCTTCAAATTTTCAGATTTCAGATCACTTCCCTGGATCGCCAGCGTCATCGGAACGACAAATTGGCTATCGAAACGATGACAATAAAATAAGACCGTAATGGGCTCGCTTGGATTGGTATTAAGCGCCTGAACGCTATATTTAAAAATCGATAAAACGCAGCTAAACAAACAAAATAGTATTAAATTTTATTGTCACCTCTCGGTAATAAGCGATCCAAACGGAGTCCTCTGAGACCTGCACGATGACCGAAATCTCACACCCAGTTCTTCATCTCGAACAAAAAGAGAATGCCTCTGTCAGTGTGTGCGTGTGAATGACCGATCGTGGGAGTACCGAAGGAATGAGGATCTCCTCGACCGTCGAATATGACCGAATCTCAACGAATTTAACGACAATGTAATTTAAGATACTAAAAGTTAATAATTCACTATAAATAACACATTAAATCAGATTTATCGTTCCGGCAGACGGCAAGCAACCACAATCCTCCCCTGAATTATTGCATCGTTCTCTAGGAGCAATATTTTGGGGCTGGTTTTGTCGAAACATCCCACGCAAACGAAACAAGTTTCCATCCTAATGGATCGACGTTTGAAATCGCTAGACTATTTTTTTCGATATCAACATCTTCATCAACGGTGAGTGATCGATGAAGTCGATAGTTAAATCAACAAGATTGTATTTCATCGTCGCAGGCTGACCTTGAGAAGAGGCGAACAATGCGATCACCTCACTGTACCGCACATCCGGTGCCGAGTGCGTGAAACATGTTGTTCTCCTGGCCGGCACAAGGCGCACAAGTGAATCAGGGAAGGTGATGAGCACCATCCGTTCGCTTTCGGTTTGTGAGGTTGATTTGAATATGAATGAATCTCGTTCAGCGTCGCTGGTGAGGCGCAAAATGCGACCCTCTCGTTGGTTGCTTACGGAGTGCAGATAAACGTTTTCAAAGCCTGTCCACGTTAAATTTCGGACACCAAAATAGCAGCAGCAAAAAAATACAAATAATTCAACAAAACCGATTGTTTATTTCACAATAAAAGAGTTATGTCTACATTAGAAACAGTTGATTAACATGTTAGTCATTTTCTCTGCTTTTCTTTTACTTAAATTTATCTTCCCGGGAGCCAAAATGAAGTGGGCACTTCGTTTTGTCACTGTTTTTTTTTTTTTTGATGAACACGAATTGATTTTTTTTTCAAGTCGAACTCTTTTTTTATTACTATTCCATAATTGAAACTTGAAAAGAATATAAGAAATAAGATATCAAAAGAGACTACAGTGTGTTTACTTTAATTTGAACCAAATAAATGAGAGTAATTCAAAAAATGATGCGATGGCCACTTTATTTTGCCTATCAGTGTAAGCCCGCCATGACGATTCTCCATCTTCTCTCGAAATCATCGGTACCGTAGAGCAGGGTGACTGCGATCAACGGGGTGACTTCGACCGCCAAGTCCGATATTTATTCAATTTAAAATTATCCTGAATTTTTTAAGTTTTGAACCATATATATTCAGCATTTATTAGAGTATATGAATGCATTTTGTTTTAAGCATTTCTCTATTTCCTTCGCTATAAAAAAATTTTTTTTTTAAAATGCTCCTTATGGTACTTTTTACCAAGCCCAACAACAATCATATATTCAAGCAATAAAATGATTTTTAAAAAAATCGAAAACCACATTTTCAGATTACCTAAACATTTGCCTCTCTAAGCTCATCGAAAAAATATTAATTTTGTATACATAAACAAATTAATGAATAAAAAAAAATATTTTGATCGAAAATTAAGAACAAACGAATAAACGCGACAACCTTCTCGAAGTGTTGCACTACCTTCCAACTGTCAAAGGGTTTGTTTTGTTTTGTTCTGTGTGCAAAATGGTTCGTTTTTCTACACAAAGCCCCTCCCCCACCTTGGTCACCCTTTTTGTATGGTTCTTTTGGATCGTCACGGTCTGTAAAATCGCCTTCCCCCTAAAAATATGACGATATTAACGAACGTTTCCTAAGCTGTTAATGACTCGCACTTATTCTGCCATGAAACGCATATCAGTACCATATTTTCTTGATTTCCTATCCATATGGGACGGATATGCGATTCACGGCAGTGTTGGCATCCTTACACCGGTGTAGTACCGAATTAAAAACGACGTGGGTGAGGTATTTCTGTTTGTCTAATATTATGGTGAAATACTGAAAAATAGCAATGGATGGGTCGCTCATAAATTATGTCATGCTTTTAATGGAAGGGAGCTTTGGGAATTGTGATAATCTGTACACAAAATTTAAGGCCCACAAAAAAACATGACAACCCAAGTAACAATTTAAGTTTTATTCTAGCCGTATAGCATTCCTCCCGGCTGTGTTGATAAAACTACATTCAAAACTGTTTTGTCTACCAACACCTCCTCTATGCTTCTTTAAAGCCAAAATTTGTACAAAGTGGCCCACTCTATCGACGGTTGTGACGGTTGTGATTCAATAAAGTTATCTAAAAGAATTTAGAAATTGGTCTCCGATTTACAGTTCATTTGCATTACATTGAAAATTTGATGCATTTATTTCTCCACATTTCAATTATTTCTAATATTTCAATATGGCAAGTTATCTTCGCAATAACTACTTTAAAACTATTTGGTTCTTTGGTGGCTTTCCTCAATGCCAATTTGCCGCCTCATGCATTTACTGGAGGCAAAATGGTTTTAAAATGCTTTTTCAACTGACCATAATAAGATATTATGATTAGTCCTAAAACGGCATTTCAAAACAGCATATTATGAGTTCATAAAGTTGAAATAAAACCTTTGATAAGAGTAAAAGGAATGTGAGAAAATGAGGTTTTAAGATTGTTTTAAACAAGCTGTGTAGGTTCTCATAAACCTGACTAAAATATGAAACCTATTGGCACCTCTTGGTGTCATAATAAAACCTAATTGATTTCTAGTGGCTTTGATTAAACCTTAATAAAACTTAATAAAGCTGGATGGTTTTGGCAATGTTACTTGGGAAAGGGGGAGGGTTTTGAAAATGGTCCTTTTTTGCGTGACATAATAAATGAACGTTCCCTTTGGAGAATGCTCCACCCTTGTGCTATTCGAGAGACATCTGCTTCAAACGGTTTGCATAAAAATCTGGTGTTTTTTAATTCATTTAAGCACTTCAAATGGATAAAATTGATTTTGATCGAAGTCATCCCATTATTGAAAAATGGCCGCGGGAATTAAACAATTTTTTTAAAGTTCATCTGACATAATAAAATTTTTAAATTTCTGTGTAGTGTTATACTACAGATACCAGTACTGGTTTTAAAAATGTAAAACAAAATTTTAAAGATAATTATCATAGAAAATTTCAAGAAATAGTTCAAAAAGTGATCGAAGCCACCCCGTTTTACGGTGCAATTTGCTTTCTTCTTAGTTTCGAAGAGTTTCCGCTTAACTAGAGCCCAGTACTTCTCTATTGGCCGAAGTTCTGGACAGTTTGGTGGATTGTCTGTTTTTGGCACTTATTTGACTTCTTTAACCTTATACCATTCCAGGACGGATTTTGCATAGTGACATGAGGCCAAATCAGGTCAACACAGAGCTGGAGATTCGTGGCTTCTGATTAACGGTAGCAACCGCTTTTGCAGACATTCTTTCTCGTACACATCTTTATTGACTTTTAGATAATCAACCACAACTTTTAGATTTACGATCACAACTACATATGGCCTGCCAAATCAAATACTTCTTCGGAAATTTGGACACCTTCTTTATCCGGAAATGCTCGGCAACGGCGGTCCTTTGCATTGCGGTATTAAAAGCCAGACCCGGAAGCTGTTTAAAGTCTTGGAGTACGTATCTTTCGTCGTCGATTATGATAGAAGAAAATGTTTGCAAAAAATTGGTGTAAAGCTCCTTAGCACGACTTTTTGCAGTGAAATTTGCTTGTCATCACGGTTGGGCACCTTTTTCACTTTGTACACCTTCAGTCCTTGCCTCTGCTTTACTTTTTGTACGTTTGATTTTGATTTCCCAACTTTGCGAGCCACATTTCTCACAGAAAGAATGGGATTTTCCTCAATAATGGCTACCACCTTTTTGTCCATTTGTCGGGAGCATACTTTTCGATTTGTGCCACTTTCAACCTTCCGATCCACAGTCAAGCGCTGGTGAAATGATTTGCAAACACAAAACACGGTACTTTTCGGTTGTTTTAGTGTCTTGGCAAGATCACGTACCGATAAATTCGGATTTTGCTGCCGTTCATACAAAATGCGTTTGCGCACTTCCACTCGATTCGACGCCATTTTACTGAATGTAACAAAAATGTATATATACCGTTGTTGTACCACTGAATAAAGTGGAGAGTTTCAGCTGTCATTTTAGTGAAACGTTTCAGCGATCCGTGAAATAATTCAAAATCTACACTGAAAGAAAAATGTCCGATAATTTACGTGGACAGGCTTTAATTACTTAGTTTAAGACTTGGAACGTATTCTACGTGACTTTATTTTTAGCTATCATTAATGCGCAACTGGATGTTGAAACGAATATAGTGCAATAAGGTGTGGCGTAGTTAGAATTGGAACATAGACTATTGTGCATATTTTGGATATACATAAACAAAACAGTTTTCTGTTTTTATTAAAATATTTGACTTTATGTGAACTTTAGAGAGAAAATACAAAAAAAAAAAATCAACTCGATTTTGAACAAATTTGTGGACTTTGCCCGAAATACAATTCATCAACCGGCGCACATTATTCTCATCTATCGTTTTGGCAATCATTATTCCACTTGGTTCTCAATTCATTGATGCTTTTGACGACACTGCCATTCACCTTCAGCTTCCTCTTCACAATAGCCCAAAATCTCTCAATCGGTCTGAGCTGGAGACAGTTTGGTGGGTTGAGTTCTTTCGCTATAAACTGAATCCCGTTGGTTTCATACCACAGTAGCATTGTTTTACTGTAATGACAGCTTGCAAGATCTGGCCAAAACATGACAGGTTCATTGTGGGATCTGATGAATGGCAATATTCGCTTTTGGAGACATTCTGTTCTGTACAGCTCTGAATGAGATGTCTTATCAGTGATGAAAACCTTGGTCTTCCTACCGCAGCTACAGATGCCCTGCCAAATTATGTATTTACGTGCAAATTTATCTGCAAACACAAACTTGAATTTGGCAAAAACCACTCCCCGAGCCGAAGCCAAGTAAAATGTTTGTCCCGATAGCTGTTTGAAATCGACCGTTACATAGGTTTCATCATCCATGAGGAGACAGCCATTGATTTTTTCAAATCCTGATCATACAGTTTTCTGGCACGGATTCTGGCCACATTGTTCTGCTTATGATCCCTATTTGGTTGTCTACAGGCACGGCATAACTTGAAGTCTTCCGAAGACGAATCCGTTGCACGGTACTGCGTGCGGCGCGAAACTTTTTGGCCAAATCGCGGTCTGAGATGTTGGGGTTTGCCTTAATGTTTTTGATGAATTTGATCCGCAGTTAACGGTTGACAGTACCCGCCCGACGTTTGCTTTGCGACTTGCGATCCGTCGACAATGTTTCTCTGTACTTTTTCAAAACACGCCTCACGGTACTTCGGGGAAAATCCAACACTTCAGCAAGTTTTGGCCCAGACCACGAAGGTTTTTCCAAATTATTGCGCGCAATTATTTTTCTTCTTTCTTCTTCCGTTTTGTATTTCTCTGAAACACGTTCTAACTGCACCGCGAAAAATAACTTCTGATGTTGTTATTGTTAGAGGTGACACATACGATGTCATAGTTTACAAATCCGACCACCAGGGTCGCTGTAAGAATAAAAAATGTTTGTTCCAATACTAAATGGGCCACGCCTTATCAATATTTGTCAATGCAATAAGATTGAAAATATAATCAGAAATCAAAGGTTTTTTAATTAAAATGTAGTTGAAGATCAAGGTGCAATAAGGAATTATACTCAACATCAATCCCAGAAAACAGCTATTGAAACTAAAAATTATAGCTCATTTAAAAACCAACAACCATTTCAAGGCTGTTTTCCTGTTTGATCATCTAAGGGTTTTGTAGCATTTTTGGGATTGACCACGAAGGTATTTTAATATTGCAAAAATAACCAAAATATCATTCCAAGCACCGGTGTTGAAAAAGGTATGGAAAGATTGAGGTAAATGTTAATAGTACTTTTGAGAATGTAATTCCGGAACTATGTAAACCAGTGGGCATACAGTTGGTAAATATGAAATGTTCATTTTTTAATTGAATTCAATAAGTAAACTAGCTGCACTCAGGGTAAAACAAAAAAAAATAACTAGAAGGGACAGCGCAATGGAGTTGTACGCAAAATTGACGTAGGACTATGTAACATTGTGTAATGAATGTTATTAGTACTATTATTTTTAATGAGCCTGTATTAGAATAGAGGTGACATTGATCGATTCGAACAAGCGAAGCCTTGCCAAAAATCAGTGGGGTTGTGTACAACCAGGACCGTTTGATGTAGACACAGTTAAACCGTTTGATTAGTTTCGTTTGTTTCGTAGAGCAACATTGCCATGTAGGTTCTGTTCTGATGGGACGTTGGATCGGCATAGATTAGTAAGTTTGTTAGACAATTCTATGGTTTGCTCTTTAGAGGTCCTAGAAAGGGTTTCAATGTTAGTATGATGAAAGGGCAACGGCTGTTCTGACAATGGTGATTATGTTGATATGATCTACAAGCTGGAAACCATTATCCTTATCGCGTTATAGATTGTTGAAAGTCTCTTTGGGAATTCAAAGTCAATAATTAATGATATTTTGACGTATATGAACTTACATTCACGTATATGACTTTACATTCACGACAATTTCCAACTGATGGAAGCTACAATCTCGAAAATCTATCGACAAATGATATACTGATAAGCGTTCAAAGTGTTTCAATAATTTGTGACGGTCGCTGTTTTTCAAATTTTCATTTGACCTCTACCCTGGACAATGGACGTAGTCTAGGTCGAAATAGTGTGGGTAGGGTCTTAATGGAACGATAGCATTTGGTGGCCCTGAAAAGGGTCGCTTGGTTTGGATGATGATATGGCCACGGTTGTATTTGCTACGATGGTTTAGAGGATCACTATCTTTATGGCGTGAAAGATAGGGGCCAATTATAGAAGTCGAGTCTACCGTCATTTTGATCGACATTTCTATTTTGCTATTACAGATGTCGAGATCAACGAAATTTTAACGAGTTGGTCGACTCAATCGACAGCTTGGAAACTAGTGACTGATATGTCACATTTTGTCGAGTAAAAGTTTGTTTTGAAACGCGTTTTTCATCGGTAAGTAGTTATTGGCTGCGTAAGGTCAGAAATAAACAAAACCATAATTTTTTGCAGATAAATTGACAGAAAAAAATTTAATTCCAGCAAAGAATGTCAAAAAAAAACCGTCAGTTCTAATGGCTCATTGAACTTATTAAAATAATTGTGGACATCGTCAGAGGCTTTTGTGGCGTGGAGTCAGCAAAACTAATGTCAACCAGAAGTGGTAGGAAATTGATCAAGTGCTCGATTCATTTGGACCAAGAATGCACTTTGGGTCGGAATAACAAAGAGTAAATCTTATTTTCCCGTTTGAATACTATTACTTTTGTAAACCTAACATTGGCTCTCAACCCAAGTAACATTGCTAACACCATCCTGCTTTATTAAGTTTTATTAATGTCTTATGAAAGTTCCTTTTACTCCTATCAAAGGTTTTATTTCGACTTTATGAACTCGTAAATTGCTATATTGAAATGCTGTTTTAGGACTCATCGATATTATCTTATTATGGTCAGTTAAAAAATCATTTTAAAACCGTTTTGCCTCCAGTAAATGCATTAAACGGCAAATTGCCATTGAAGAAAATTACCATAAGACCAAATAGTTTTATGATAGTCATTGCGAAGAAAAATTGGCTTTATGGCAAAACTGTGATTTTTTTTCCAATCGCCGTATGGGAATATAAGAAATAATTGAAATATGGCAAAACAAATGCATCAAAATTCCAATGGTATGCCAATAAACTATAGATCGGCGACTGATTTCGGCATTCTTTTAGATAATCTCATACAATTCCTAGTACTTTTCAGGAAATTCATGATTAATTTATCGAATATATTTGTTTTAATTTGATTTATATTGTTGTAAATTCGCATCATTTCCGAGGCGCATTAATTTTCGGCTCTGATCGCGCCAATATTCACCATAAAAATAAATGCGCATGTAATTTGGAGCATAATACGCTTAAGAAAACAAAATTTTTTTTGGATATTTTGCTATCAAACAAAATTTCCCGCAACATTAGAGCTCTTTTTTACTGCTAAATTAATCAGAAGAGCAGAAACTCGAACAAAGCAGAACAACAAAAAACAACCTCGATATCACAGTGAAGTTTGACAGCTGTGGCCATTTGGCCGCATTCTGGTTTTCCTGGCAGCCAATAGGTTTTATGAAGGTTCTCAAGTGGTCAAAACATCTTTCAATGGAACATTTTCAAAATCCTTATGTTCTTATAAAAGTTTTATTAACTTGTTTTCACAACCGTCTATAGAGTGGGCCATTTTGTACAAATTTCGGCTTTAAAGAAGCATAGAGGAGGTGTTGGTAGACAAAACAGTTTTGATTGTAGTTTTATCAACAAAGCCGGGAGAAGTGTAATACGGCTGGAATAAAACTAAAATTGTTACTTGGGAAGCCTTGTCGGTTATCACAAGGAGTCTCAGAACACCAGTAAAAGTGATGAGTTATTGAAATTTATCTTAGAACTCTGATTTTTGTACCTAAAGTACTTCTAAACGCATCATTTCAGTACATTTGCACTTGGGATTTGGAAATTTACCCTTGAGTTAAGCGGTTTATGAAATAAGTCCTCGATTTCTAGAATTATAGAAAGAAACTACCAAGAATTAAGGGCATATCCTATGCTTCCCATAGCTTAAAGAAGATACTTTATAGAAGTTCGGGAAGAGACTTCCAAAATAATACTTCTCCGAAGGTCAGGACGAAACTCTTCAGAAGTATAGGGAGAATTTTTTAGTAGTTCAAATAGAAATATCCCAAAAAATCACCAAACATTCCCGTAGTTCAAGATCATACTTCCCAGAAATTCAAGAGCAAACATCCTCAAAAATCCTGAGAGGACTTCTTAGAGCTTCAGGAAGAAGTTTAAAGACGAGGATTTTTCAGAAGTTTAGGAAAAAACTTCCCAGAAATTCAGGAAGAAGCTAAACAGAGAGAGCACTACCTATAATTTCTCTTAAATTTAGAAACAAACTTTGGCAAAGCTCAGAATGTTACGTCCTAGAAGTTCAGGAGAGAACTTATCTGATCGTTAGGAAATGACATTCTAGAGATTCAGGAAAAAAAAAACTCCCCAAAAGTTTAGTTGGAACATTCCAGGAGTGCTAGAGAGTTTTTCCAAAGTTCTGAAGAGAATATTCCAGATTTTCAGAATCAGGATTTCTCAAACTTAAAGAAGAAACTTCTCCAAGGAATAGATTTTTTTTCCAGAAGCAAAGGAGGTACTTCCTTGTAGTTTGAGCAAGAATTTCTCAGAAATTCAGGAACAAACTCCCCCACAGTTCAGGAGAAAACTTCCCAAAAGATCAGAAGAAGCCTTCTCAGAAGTTCAGGAAGAAACTTCCAACAAATGTATGGGAATTTTCCTTGAAATTTTGCAGAGGACTTACCCAAGATTTCGGTTCAATTTTCAAAAGATTAAGCTAAGGTTAAAACTTCCCAGAATTTCAGGAAGAATCTTACCAGAGAGGGCACTACCTATAAGTTTCAGAAGGAATATCTCAAAAATGTCAAGACTTTCCGGAAACATAGGGGGTAGTTCCTAGTTGTTCAAGGACGAGTTTCTCAGAAATTCAGGAACATACTTGCCTGAAGTTCAGAAGAGGACTTCTCAAAAGTTCAAGAAGTAAATTCCATGAAATTTTTAAGATTTTCCAAGAAATTCTGGAGAGAAATTTCCTAAAGTTTGGGAAAGTTTTCCTAAGTTCAGGAAAAAACTTATCAAAAGTTTCTGGAGGGCTAGGTTGGGTTGTAAGATGTTAATTTTTGAGAACATCAGGAGTGACTGCCAAGAAGTTTATGAGGAAACATTCCAGAATTTTAGCAAAGTGCTTTATAGAAGATTAGGAAGGACCTTCTTTGAAATTCAAGAGATAATGACTGACGAACCGAAGAAGCAGTCTATTCAAAAATCATTCATATGACCATAATGATATTCATTGCTCGTGCCATATTAAAATATGGTAAACACCATCTTCCCAATCGTACTCTGAGCAAGGACACAAACTCATGTAGAAATTACTATTCCTTGGTTTCCATCCAACCTCGTTTGAGAGATTTGATCCTCGATTCTGAAAAAAATCCCTCTTAGTGCCCTATTAGAAGCAAAGGAAAAAGCTTGAATGCTTTACCAGAAGGTCAGGGAACTTCGAGATAAAATCGTTGAAAAGAGATCGATCACTGCATACAGCAACTTTTGAATGTATAATATTTACAAAATAACGCTGAAGTGAAAACTAGACAATAACTCTTCTGAATCATCTTTGAAACTGATATCGACACTTGTACACATATTGATTAATAACTTCCTTGCAAAATACCTAAAATAGCAACTTTCAAACAGCGTCCCAATGAGGTTTTCGAATAACAAGAACATTGATGCAAATCACAAAACAAGAGTGTAAAATGTAAATACTTATCCTTCGACTTTGATGAAGGTCCTGAATTACTGTTTGGTGTAATATTTCAAAGACATTTTGAAACATTTCAACACTACAGTCAACTGTCGAGTTCTAAGTTTGAGATTGCCAACTCGATCAGATTCAGTCGGATTCTGTAATGCGAAAGTTAGCTCGACTCGACTTCTATAATTGACCCCATACTTGAGGATCTCTTAGCAAAATGAATTTTACTTACTAGTACACACAAGGTTTCTATCAAGAATATGTAACTGGTTAAAAATCATTATGTTAAAAGGTCATCAATTTAAACGATCATTTTTGTGCAGGAATTCAATAATCAATAATGATTTCTCCAAATGTTTAAAAGTCGACTTTAAACTCAAATTACTATTATCTATATTAAATTTTCTTTTATTTTGTATATTTAATCTTATAAATTTATCTTTATGAAAAAACTACAAGGTTCAGCCCAATGGGGTTGTACGCAAAGGTAACGTAGGACTATGTAGCAATGTGCAATCGAATTCACAACCAGTCGCCTAATTGTTTAAAGGGTTTTCGAAATTGGTTTCGCTCAAAAATTAACTGCAATACACTAAACAGGTTACCCTAATAAACATGTACAGAATATTTGAGCGTGTGTTCGTGTGAGTTCATTATTAGGGGCGTATTATTAAGCTTGGGACCGAGCTTGGGACCGATGTGCTAGTACTGACTGAGCCAAGAAAAAAATCGTATTTGTTCGGGACCTACTTGTCTTAGAATTAGTCTATGGTTTAACCGTACCGGTTACAGTTGGGATGATAACCCGAATTGGTGGTTAGGTGCTTATGCGGGTAGACATTTAGGACATTTTTACCCAAGAGACTGGCTACATCCACCACCAATTGCATACGATTTCTTCTAGGCCTATGGATATTTTTCTCAACCGCCCATTACGAACAACTCTCTAGGCCCAGTTATTTTGGAGGCCTTGAAAGGGCCCGTTTTGGGGTCAGGGGAACAGCTAGTGTAGCCACCTTACTTCGTCATGAAGCTGAAGCTTAAAGCTTGAGCAACTCACTTATATAGTTTGCAGCCATATGCTGCGACATTTTACTTACACTTCCTCAAAATAATTTGTTTCTAATCGAATGGTATGGACTCTACCCATCGCACTAGAACGCAAGAAACACTTTTAAACACTGATTGGAATTCGAAGATAATATTACCAACGAACTTCACACTTCACATGCCATCAAACAGAAATGATCACATGCCATCAAACAGTGGACTGTGATTGCAAATAAGCACACATCAAACGACCCTTAATGATTTGCAATACTGAATCATATTAGGTAACATTTATAATGTTTCGAATAATAAATATGATATACTCTCATGTTTGGTTGAATTTTGAGTTTTGTTAGTGTGAAGGCATCCCCCCTTAAAGAAGGGGGGAGGGGTCGCGAACCACAGTAGAAACATTTTTTGCCTTCAAAAACTTCCTCATGCCAAATTTGGTTCCATTTGCTTCGTTAGTTCTCGAGTTATGCAAAAAATCCAGTTTCATTTGTATGGGAGCCCCCCATTCTAGAAGTGGGAGGGGTCTCGAACCACCAAATAATCATTTCTTGTCTTCAAAAACTTCCACATGTCAAATTTTATTCCATTTACTTGATTAGTTCTCGAGTTATCAGAAGTTCCTGTTACATTTGTATGGGAGCCCACTCTCCCTTCTAGAGGTGGGAGGGGTCTCAATCTACCATAGAAACATTTCTTGCCTTCAAGTACTTACACATGTCAAATTTGGTTCCATTTGCTTGATTAGTTCTTGAATTATGCCGAAATTTGTGTTTCATTTGTATGAGAGCCCCCCCATTCCATAGGGGGGAGGGGGGGGTCTTAAACCATCATAAGAATCTTGCGCGGTCCCAAAAGCCCCTGCATACAAATTTTCACGCCAGTCGATTACGTAGTATCTATGTCTATAAGGGTCAGTTCGATAGAAATTCATTTTTATATTTATAAGAATTTCCATAGTTTTTTATTTAAAATAATAGTTTTCAATTATGGAATTGATGAGTAGAAAGATTTGCAATCGATCGGTACAAAAATTTTGAAAATCGGTCATGAAATGACTTAGTTATTAACTTTCAAAACCTAAGCATATTTCGTGACGCTCCAAATTTTCGTACTCGCAACGTGTACCCCTATATTGAAAACAAAGACGTAGTCCTACGTCAAAAAACCTGATTCATACTAGTTATACAGTTATTGGTTATCCGCTATTTTAAACTAGGAACTACAACGAACTCAATCTACCATCTATACGATCTGTTCATATGGTCGGTCTAACGTGTTAAAAGAAAAATTCAACCAACTGATTTGGTCGTCCTGAAAAGGACGGATTTAATTGACGGGGGGAGAAACATGGTTCGCGATTGAACTTGGGCTTTCTTCTTGTTCTTCTAGGTTCAGCTCCTCATCGTTGCGGGTGGCCATATCCAGGTGACCTGGGATGACTCTTGTCTCGTTGTTGTCACGGGTGGCATTTCCCGCCAACTTGTAGTCTTCACCAGCCATGTTTCTCGCAGCGAGGTTGACGGTAACATCGACACCAACAGCCAACTGCACCAACGCCTATCTGGACAATGACTGCTCGCCATGGCACCCTCCAGGGTGCTTGCTACTACCAAAATACGAAGGTGTATTCCTTATATATCATTCATGGCTGCCTAAGAGACGTTCCTTACTTAAATATGAAGTCTGTGCTAGGATTATACTGTGCATTTGGTAAATTTACTCTGAAAAATCGACATTATTAGACATCACCTTGCATCTACGTTAACTTAATGTTGAAAATCAATCAATGTCAATATCAAAACTTATGTGTAGAAATATTTCAGATAGATTGGTGCAACCATTTTGAAAATCGGTGATGAAATGAATTAGTTATTAACGTTTTGTAAATTGGAAATATCTTCTCAACATCATGGGATCCCAGTAGTGAACAGCAGTTTCTGCTAGAACCAAAGATGTGAAGAGAAAATATTGATAGGTCCGATAGAGCTCGGCAGGGTATGGAATTGAATACCCGAGCAGAACACAAAAGCATATGAATACCTAATTTTGATCTTGATAACTGGCCTTGGTATTAAAGAGCTCAGATTAAGAGGTAAAATACCTAAGCAAAATACCTAAGAATTGCAAGCAAAATGTCTCTAGAATAACTAAACTTGATATTCCGGATACCTGGGTAAGTATCTGGTCACCTTAGAGGTATTATTTTGGTATTGTCTTACCTCAATTCGGTATTCGCATGACATTGTGGGAACAATTTGATGGTATTATCCTCAGGTATTTTACCTCTTAATCTGAGCTCATACCAAGGCCAGTTATCAAGTTATTCGCATCTGCTCGGGTAGAAGTAGTTTGAAATTGAGCGTAGGGCTTTGTTTTGGCAGTATTTCGAAGCAAACATAGACATCTTTGCCAAACATCCCACTGCGGGGTAGGTCAAGGCAGGGACGGATCCGCCACCTTGACTGGCAAAAATGTCTACATCTGATCGCGCTCAACAACGCCAAAGGCACTGTACGCAATAAAAACATAATTAATTAGTAGTGTAGTTATTAACGTTCAAAACCTAAGCATGTTTCGTGAGGCTCCAAATTTGTGTACTCGCAACGTGTACCCCTGTATTGAAAACAAAGACGTAGTCCTACGACAAAACGAACGTAAGAGAAATTTAGCTAAAAAATAATTTCAGTGAAGAAATGCAAGCACCTACCTGTTGCACAACTCTCTTCATTCAAAGATCCATAAAATAAGTAGTTTCATTTAGAACTGACGTCCACGTAGTACTAAATAGTATCACCTTCTTTCAGTTCCCGGCCATCCTGTAGTGCACGTGTTCAAAATCGTCTCACGTTGATCGAAAACGAAGAAGGCTAACAACGCGCTCGACACAATCATAACAATCAGTTGGCATCGACCCGCCGTTTCCTGGCACTTGGTTGCGATTGACACCTCACATTTTCGCCCCACCAACATCCCCTCAGTGTCGCATTTGACAAATTACACATGCGTAGTAAACCACCATCGTTACAAACGGACCCCGGATGGCTGCATGAAAGGCGATCGCTATTTAGCATTTAAATAGGGTGTCCCCTGTGTCTTCTCTATACAGGGCGGTGGGAAAGAAGGTGGGTCCGCTGATGACAAAAGAAGATTTCCAACCGGACGACGACTTGTAACTGGGGAAGCTACTTTACAATGAGACCTATTCTTCCCTTCTGGGATTGCCGCGCGAGTGTTGATTGCGCTTGAAGAATACGATTCGTCGAAATGGCTGACCCCGTCTAGGGATGGTTCATTTTTCATAGAGGAATATTCAAAATACCGTCTGGAGAAGGGCTCGGATTCCTGAGGAACGGGGGCGCAAACAAGGTATTGAAAGAATAAGGTTATAAATATATACATTAGAAACAGGGCTGGAGTTAGGATAACGTTGGGAGAAATTGGATTTTTTATTTACCTATTATGATTATTTATAATTGTTATAATTAATGGCAATCAAGTTCATCCATACGGTCGTTCCTTGATTGGCGGATGAGTTACTTTCGTTCGATGAACATCGAAAGTGATCTTATCAGAACTCGTGAATTTTTTTTAATGACCGTTTATTGAACTTAAACATAAACGTTAAGTTTTTGAATTGTGAATTGGTGCAAAGAAACACCATCCCAAATGTAACTCTTCCGAAATTTGAAGAGTTTCAAAGTTGATTTTGCGAGATTGTTGTATGGGGCTCATGAACCATGTAACATAAGGTTTTTACTGTTTTTGTTTCCAACAATCACATAGATCTTGGATCTCATCAATCTAGTCAACTGGGTCTATCGATCGAAAACAATCTTTTTAAATTTTTGTTTTGGTTTTTACTATGAGTAGAAACAAAAACCGACCTGTGTTGATAATATTGTGACTGAATCCGGTACTGGTAACGAAAAAAAAATGAATGGTTACAAGGATGCCGTTTGGCTTAAAGTGGACGCGATGTATCATAAAGCACCTTCATCGTTTCCCGGCATCAAATGGCACCGAAGTGAGGAGCCAAAATTATTTGAGTAAGGTATGGATAATAAACCGTATTTTATTCATACGAACTGACTGACTTAAACGACAACTGGATACCTGTATTGCACTAGCTTTCTTGAAAGGGGAGCGAGTTGTTGTGTAAGCACAGCTGGCCGGAAGGATGGATGGAAGACATGGGTGTTGAGATTGAGATAGGGTTACTCCCTATATGTAAAGTAGGTATTGCTCATCAAGTCGGTCAATCAAGCAAACAAATCTGCGTCAACATTTTAGCAGGGCGAAAATGGTTTTCAAAACCCTGAATATCAGAGTCGATGTCTCGTCGAAGCCCAAACTTGAGCATTAACTTCGTTATATTTCAGTTTATTTTATTTTATTTATTTTTCTAGGCATTTATTAACGACTCATGAAATCAACGGGAAAAAACCATTATTTACAAAAGTAGTTTCACTCAAGCGGAAGAATGGAACTGACATACTTTTTATTGAAAAAAATGCTAATTTTTTTTTGTTGGGGCGTAGAACCACTGCGTCCACTGAGTTGAACTTTTGTGGTAAGGCTAGTGGTAATGCTAATTTTGTTGACATACAAAATTCATTAAAAGTGTTAATAGCTAAAAGTGCTACTCCAGTTAGAATAGCACTTCCATCGTAATCGATTAATTTCTGCTTTGAGAAATATCAATGGTGTTCAATCATACAGTTGGGTGGCAAAGTTAGTTGATTTGATAGACTTTAGAATGCTTTGGTGTAATAGTCATGCAAGATATCAAGTTTATGATGCATATATGGTATACCAGTTATGAATACATGTTGTTTAGCCGTTTATCCTATTGCTAATTGGCCGAATATCGTTAGAACGAACTCCAATGGTTCAGTGTCCATTTAAATGGGTTTGTGAACTCGAGTCTACCAATTAGTATTTTTTGAAATTTTTTCATATAGTTTGTTAAATCAGGTAACTGTTGTAAGATAGAATTTTAAAGTTATTCTAAAACTTAACTTTTTTTCTAATTTCCAACAGTGTCCTTCCGCCAGAGTTAAGCAGATAGATAAAGAACTAAGTTTAAAGTTAATAAAAGAAATCATTTGAGCAGCTACCAACTGGTTTCAGGAAATGATTCAAACAATAATGCACCATGTGGAATTAAGGTTCAACTTCCATTCCCTGTCTATTTCTACTTCTTTGGTCTTATTTTGTTTCAGCTGTCTTCTTCTGTTCTCTATACTTTTTTGCCTAATATACCCGTTTTTTTCTATGATTTCTCTTCCTATTATTACAATTACTTAGTTTTTTTTTGTTTTCTCCCTCTAACTACATTTTTATTCTTTTACATATTTTGAACTGCATTGTTTTCATCATAGTTTTTAAAATACTTGTTTTTAAATATTTTGTGACTAAAGATCGTATACCTGTAAATCATATTGTATTTTTTTTTTTGTTGTCTGGAAGGATCGAGATTTTCAGCCTCGGGCTGGTTCATCTCCCGTCGTAGTCACCCAAATACCTTTTTTGGGTATTTTCGTAACTTGTCCGGGGGTGAGATTCGAACTCGTGACTTTGGCGTGAGAGGTATGGATGTTAACCACTATGCCGGGGTCGCCCCCTGTATATTTTCCATTCTCATTTTATTAATTATTTCAGCACGCTTTGGAATCATCTTTGCATTCCAAAACCACGTAAGAGCCTGGAGCACACGACATGCATCAAAGGCTCAATTTATGTTTCAGCATTTCAGAATAACATTTAATTTAAAATTGCACTTCTGAACTTCAACTACTATATTCATAAAAGACTGGCATGTGCTTATAAGCGATTTTATATTTAATATTGTGTTTAGTGACATTATGATAAAATAAGCCATTTATTTCAGAAATCATCAAACTGGACTCTTCGATCATTCCAATTGCTATCTTTGAAATGTGGCTAGAACAGGAAAGAGAAAAAATATTTCAACATGTCTTATAAAATTATTTCTTTCATTGAAATTTTATTTTTGATATTTGGAATGATCTATTCTATTTTCAGCTCTTTCAGGACTAGTAGGATATTAATACATATCTATTTTTTATTTATTTTCAGTAACAATCCAGTGGATTCAATTTTGAAATTGGAATACATTAGCATTTTCGTCTAAAATTATATCTTAATTTTATGTGTACAAAATAAACTAAATATTAAATAACATATAACGGGGAAAGGGAGGGACCATCAGCACACCCAAGTGAGACGATTTGGACAGGGAGCATGGGACTGCCTCCTCCCTATTGTGAACATTTCGCGGAAAGAGGGCGGGCTCTTCGACCCCATCTATTGGGTTTATTCTGTCAATCGAGGGATCGATTCTAGTGCTATGAGTGTGAACTTGCTTTTGGAAGGAGATTCTCTTCCCTATATTCGCGGGTTTCACGTAAGTGTCTCTGCTTACGGGCCCGCCCAAACGTTTTTGACCCTTCATACAGGAGCTTGATGATCACAAACAATAATAGAATCCTGATCAAATCGTTTTTCAGATTATTCCACTGCTATGGAAAGTTACCGTGCTACAATAGATGGTAGTATTACATCATCATCATCACATCATCATTTGTATTTTTAAATTCTTCTTTATCTTTGAATTCTACTGCTTTAACATAATTATTTTCTTAAATAACTGTAAAGACTGTATTCGATGAAATTTTGACACACAAAATAGGTCACCAAAAATTTTCCTTGAGCCCGATTCTTTTCAAACTTTCTGGAAATAAAGTACTAATTAATGGTTAAGTTTTGACATCATTGGTTTCTACACATTGATTGTTGATTTTGTATTCTCCCAAGCGCGGAAGTAACGATCTTTGGTTAGTTTGTCAGAAGCAGATAATTTCTCATCTCCATGCGCAGCGCTAGGAGTGGACGGTAATTACCGTGCATGCTAAAAATAAACCCAACAGCGGGAGATAATTTCTCACCCGTGTTAGGCAGTATTGAGAGAAGGACAAATCGCTAGAACTAGAAAAAAGCAATAGGTGGTATAAGAGCCCGATCGGTTGCAAATTTTTTTACCAGTCAAGGAGATTTCCTCTCCTTGCCTATCCTGCATGGGGTAGTATGGTAAAGGGTTATGTGCCTGATCGGATACTACCGTTCAATGCCCTCCGCTCGTTTCCAACTTGTATCTTTCAATTTTCAAAGCCTGCCGTTGCCCTATACGGAACTATCAATACACTTTCTCTTCATGTATATTCGTTCTAGCAATAAATTACCATCCACTCCTATCGCTTCGCATGGAGATGAGAAATTATCTGCTTCTGACAAACTTAATCATTGGTTTATTGAACCTCTTTTCCCAACCCGAATGCCCGCACCATTGCCTTGAACCCTCTCATCAAATTTTGGGCAATGGTAGGACCGACTTGCTTACTTACTTTTAACCACACTTTTTTTAGTTCAAGTTCATTTTCTATCAGTTTTGGAGTTTTAATGAGCTTTGCCTTTATGATTGCCCAAAATTTTTCAATTGGGCGAAGTTCCGGAGTGTTTGGAGGGTTGACGTCTTTTGGTACAAAAACTACATTATTATTTTTGTACCAGTCTAAGACAAGCCGGGCATAGTGGCAAGATGCCAAATCCGGCCAAAACAGTGTCGGGCCATCGTGAGATCTCAAGAAGGGCAGAAGTCGTTTTTGGAGGCATTCGTCCTTGTAGATTTGTCCGCGAATTTCGACAGTTTCTTCTTCCGTACACTCTCCGGAACGGCCAACTTAGAGGTGGCGACGTAGTGTTCCTGTCCTGGCATTTGTTTGGTGTCGGCTTTAATGTAGGTCTCATCGTCCATCACAATGCAGAACGGTTTTGTGAGCCACTCCCTGTACAGTTTTCTTGCACGAGTTTTGGCCACCGAGTTCTGTTTATCGCTCCGGTTCGGTGCCTTCTGGACCTTGTACACATGTAATCCAGAACGTTTTATTGTTTTCTGCACAAAACAAACTGAAACTTTCGCCTTTTTCGCAACATCCTTGATCGATGTTGGGATAACGCTTAAATTGGTTCAATACCATCCTGGCCTTTTCCGGATTTCATGTGCCACGTTTTTTGCCACTACCATTGTTCCGCTTGGTTGTCTTACGGTCCTTGAACGTTTTGATCACATGAGATACGGTTGAATGTGCGATTCCGAGCTGTTTTCCGATCCATCGATGAGAAGCGTTTGGGTTTTCGAAGTGAGTGCCCAAATTTTTTTGGCGCACTATTTCTTCATTCGAAGCCATCACTGAAATCACTCGACCGATTTCACGAAACTTATTACACAATTGACACAACACAATGAAATACATTCAGTTAAAATTTCAATAATTTTTACCCTCACGCTAAAAAGTTACGAACAATTGCGTGTGTCCAAATTTCATCGAATACAGTCTTTATTTTACCACTTCTCGCTAATTTATGCTATCCACTGCTCTGCGTTATATCACTTCTCCTTACGTTATATTTACTCGTATTTTCCTTACTAGGGTATGTGTCCCTTGACTCAGCCTATTATGCAATGATCGATTACATTTTTTAGTATAACTCATAAAGAATTTAGTGATATTTAGCTAGTAATACACTTGCTAAGGTACGTTTAATAAGACGATTGGTAGTATGTATCACGAAAAACTATACAACTCATTTTATAAAGTCAGAAACTTTCGAGGGATATGGATGTAATGTCGGTCTATGAGCATCAAATTGGGTCTATTCATGGATGCAACTTCGTCCCATTCGATCGATTTTTTATTAAATGCAGTCATCGTACTGTGTTCCCACCTGATTTTCTGATTTAAGGCATTGCTTTATGTTTTCGCTTTACCCAAAATAAAATTTCACAAAACAAACTTAACTAAACCTGCTTTGAAGATTTTCACAAATATTTGATTGGCCCTTAGATAATGAAAACATAATAATTCACTCTGCAAAGGTTTTGTTCCTTGGTTTGTGTTTAGATAAGCCATTTGGAAAATATTCAACCGAAACTCATACATTAACATTGACACTTTTACCAATAACATAATTTTTACTAAGTTACCCAGGCAACAGGCCATAATTGGGAAAAAAGAAAAAATATGTCCCTAACATTGGGTCTACGTTTTTCTTATTAAATCATTGTTATTTTATCTATGCAAACAGTTAGCTTATAACGTGTGACTATTTTCTGTACATCTAGGCTGCATTTTTTGAATTATCGGTTCCATTTAGCCTAATTTAGATCATTCTAAGATCATGGATATAATCAGTTCAGCTTAACCAGTGAAATGATATTGTCTAAAAAGTTAAGAAAAATCGAAAATTACACAGAAGTGAACAACATTAAATTGATTATTATTGTCTGAATTGCTTCTTATTAAATCAATCATCTTGCTGGCAACATAATTTTGCTAATTATTGTTGAATTAATGACATATTTGGTACACAGACCGAATGAAGGAGCTATGCTAACATTACATCCCCTTACCCTATTTTTCGTTTTTTCATTCGCTGTAATTTTTTATCATATAAATCACACATTCAAAATAATATAACATATCTTGAGTGGCTCAACAGCATTCTTTTTGTTGTTTAAATCGGTTTAATCAGCTGCCAATCGTTATTAAAAATTTGCATGTTTTACTAATGGAAAACCGCCATCACGCTTTGTGATTGGCCATAATAGCATCCTTACTGTTGGTTTAAATTGGTTCATAGCAGCTATCAACTGTACACGCTAAGAAAAAAATATGCAATGGAGCCGTTAAGAGTGCGAAGCGAACGTTGGATATAATAATGTTCACGTAAGGTAGGTAGGTGCCAATCAGACCAAGGCAGGTGTGGCCTCTGCTGTACACAGAAGTTGTCTCGGTCCATAGCTGTACCTCGCCAGCCTCGATGTCTGCGCAGGGTCCGCAGGTCGCCTTCTACTTGATCGATCCGCCTTGAGCACCTCTTCTTCTTGTACCCGTCGGTTCGTTTTCGAGAACCATTTTCACAGGGCTGTCGTCCGACATTCTTACGACATGCCTAGTCCATCGTAGTCGACCGATTTTTGCGATGTGTACGATGGGAGGTCCTCCCAGCAACTGGTGCAATTCGTGGTTCATTCGCCTCCTCCACGTTCCGTCTTACATCTGCACTTCACCGTAGATCGCACGCAGCACCTTCCGTTCAAAGACACCAAGGGCGCGTTGGTTCTCCACTAACAATGTCCATGTTTCGTGGCCGTAGAGAACTAATGTCTTGTAGATGGTCATCTTTGTAGTTCAGCGACCTTTGTTTGATCTTAGCGTCCTTCGGAGTCCAAAGTAGGCACGATTGTCAGCCATAATGCGCCTTTGTATTTCTCTGCTGGTTTCGTTATAGGCGGTCACCAATGAGCTCAGATACACGAATTCGTCTACTACCTCGATTTCATCACCGTCGATCTGAACTCGTAGTAGGAGGCTAACATTGTCTTCTCGTGAGCCTCTTCTCTTCATATATTCTGTTTTAAACGCATTAATCACAAACCCAATCCTACCAGCTTTAGCCTTAAGTCTGATGTACGTGTCCGCCATCGTCTCAAAGTTACGTGCTACGATATCAACGTCGTCGGCGAAGCCAAATAGTTGAACGGACTTCCTGAAGATCGTGCCACTCGTGTCTATCCCAGCTCTTTGAATCACACCCTCCAATGCAATGTTAAACAACAAACACAACAACCATCATTTTATTTATTTTTTTTTATTTATTTATTTGTCGTCAATCAATAGTAGACCGTTTTGTTGCAATAGTGCTTACATTTTATGTTTCACTTATATATACAGTACACTTTAGAAAACTAACACATCAGATTTGCATTTTTAATGTTTTGAATCGTTCGTCATTATCTAATTGAATTGAAGTATTGTTTTAGTTTTGTTTTGGTCATAGTAAATCGTAAATCGAGTATCGAAGGGACTCGAGAGTGTCCCTGATACTCGGACGACACACATCACTCGATCCATCGTTGCTTCGACCAGCTGCGTCAATTTTTCCGGAAATCCATTTTCGTGCATGATTTGCCATAGCTGGTCTCAATCGATCGTATCATAAGCTGATTTGAAGTCGATGAAAAGTTGATGTGTGGGCAGTGGGCACGTTGTATTCGCGACATTTCTGCAGCACTTGCAGAATCGCCAAAATCTGGTCCATAGTAGCGCGGGCACCCATGAGTCCCGCTTGGTATTGCTCCACAAACTCCTTTGCAATTGGTGACATGTGGCGGCATAAAATTTGGGAGAGCAACTTGCAGGCAGCGCTCAGTAGCGCGATCGCACGTTTATTGCAGCAGTCCAGCTTGTCGCCCTTTTTATAGATGGGACACACTGTTCCTTCCATCCGATCCTCCGGTAAACATTCCTCCTCCCAAATCTTGGTAATTACCCAGTGCAGCACTCTAACCAGTGCTTAACCACCGTATTTGAATAGCTCGCTTGGGAGTTGGTCAACACCCACAGCTTTGTTGTTTTTCAACCGACCAATTTCCTTCTCAACTTCCTGATGGGTTAGAGTCGGGGTTCTGTTATCTTCTGCGCGTGTTCCTAAATTATTACCATGCCACTTTCGTTCGGTGTAACATTGCCGTTCAGCTGCTCGTCGAAGTACTGCTTCCACCTTTCAATCACCTCACACTCTCCTGTGAGAAGGTTACCATCCAGGTCTCTGCACATATCGGCTTGTGGTACGAAGCCATTGCGCGAGCTGTTCAACTTCTCGTAGAATTTACGTGTGTCGTTAGCAAGGTACAGTGTTTCTATTTCTTCGCGGTCTCGATCTTCCCTCTGGCGCTTTTTCCTTCGAAGAATAGAATTTTGTCTATTCCGTGCCTGTCTATACCGATCCACATTCGCTCTTGTACAGTGTTGCAGCATTTTCGCCCGTGCTGCATTCTTCTCCTCTACTAACTGCTTGCATTCGCCATCAAACCACTCATTTTTTCGCTTCGGTGCAGAAGTACCTAGTGTCACTATTGCAATTCTACCAATAATGGTTCGAATATCTCTCCAGCCATCCTCAAGAGTAGCTGCGCCATGCTGCTCTTCCGTTGGTAGGGCTGATTCTAGCTGTTAGGCTTATTCCTAGGCAATTCCAGTTTCCCGTAATAGCTTAATGTTAGGTCGTGACGTCTGAATTCGACGCGTGTTGTACTCCGTCGAGAGTTTTGAGGGCATACATACTGCAGCTAGTGGTCCAAGTCTATATTCGCGCTGCGGTAAGTGCGAACGTTGATGATTTTGGAGAAGAATTTCCCGTCGATTAGAACATGGTCGATTTGATTCTCTGTTCGTTGGTCAGGTGATCTCCAAGTGGCTTTGTGGATGTCTTTACGCGGGAAGAAGGTACTTCGGACTACTAAACCACGGGAGGCCGCAAAGTTCACGCATCGTTGGCCATTATCGTTCGATGCGGTATGAAGGCTGCTCTCCCCAATTACCGGTCTGTTCATTGCCTACCGTTCTGTCTGAGCGTTCATATCACCAATGACGACTTTTACGTCCCGCTGCGGGCAGCCATTATACACTTGCTCTAGCTGCGCGTAGAACGCTTCTTTTTTGTCATCGAGTCTCCCTTCGTGTTGGCTGTGTACGTTGATGATGCTGTAGTTGAGGAATCGACCCTTGACACATTCTCGCATTGATCGGAAACCATCCAATCACGCGTTGACGCATTTTGCCCAGCACTACAAAGCCGGTGCCCAGTTTGTTTGTGGTACCACAGCTCTGGTAAAAAGTAGCCGCTCGATGCTCACTTTTCCATACCTTCTGCCCTGTTCCGAGATTGCTGCGTAGTCCTACGTCACCGCACAACTCCATTGGGCTTTTTTTTGTAGTTTTTTCGAAGGTCCGCTGATTCCTCTTCACACTCAAGGTTTTCTTGTAGGTTTTGAGCAGTCGATAAACTATTGTTTTCGGCATCTTCAGTGCCTTAGCCAGCTTGGATCTGGACCACTTTCCAGGTGTTAGTGCAGAATATTTTTTCTTCTTACGAGTTCCATTTGACGTTATTTCTGAACGCGATCGACTACTTTGATCAAACTTGCACCAGTGGTTCTCGATAGAAGTGTTAACGATCCACTGCAAAAGATGTTCGATTCCCAACACTAGAGGCGTGCTAGCGGTGCACGAGGGGCGTACCGATTTACTTTTTATCAGCCTGTATAATGGTAGCTCTAATTTATAAAGTCGGTGATTCTCGAAACAAGCAAAAAAGCAATCCTAAAACTTAGCTGAGTTTGTTCTTGGTAACAAACATGTCGGTAAGCTTCAACCAGAATACGGTCCCCTCTAATGTTCTGCAAATCATTTTTTGCAAATCATGTTGTTCGTGTTCTTTATGATCATAGCTGTTGGGTATTTCTGATCTTCATTTAATTCTAGGATAAAACCAATTGAAGCTTCCAACCATCAAAGCCTTTCCAATGAACTTTCAATTTTATTATTTTAAACATATTTTGTCTAAGGATAAATTAAAGTGTGTAGAAGATACCTCAGCTATATGTAAACCCGAGTCCTCGAATTATACACTGGCATGAAAAAAACCCATCAAAATTCATAAAATATGCTTTAAAAAACTGCATGAGCCCTCTGTATTTTGATTCCAAAGAGTTTTTTGACATCTCTGTGTGCAACTATGTTTTTTTTAAGATCATTTTAATTATTTTTCGAAGTCTTTCTCAACAATTCCATAAAATCTCATTATAAATTGTAACAGATTATTGACTGTGACTTGGTAGTGCTCAGATGATTTCTTTGGCTTTCAGTCTTTATGAATAATTTTTGTTTTCTTATTTTACGTCGGCCTATTTTCTCACATGGTGACAATCACCGACGCCAGGAAGACGACTTCACCACCTGGACCCTACCTAACGACTCATGAATATGAGCCGGGACCAACGGCGTTACTTCCCTTCCGAAGGAAGACGTGACCAGATTTTTTCGCCTCAGAAAAACCACCGACGTCGACTGGAATTGAACCCAGACCCACTGGGGTGCCAGTAGCAGTCACGCTTACCACTACACCACCGACGCCGGCTCTTTATGAATAATGAGAACAGATGATTTGCTATTTGCCGACGTAAGGTAGACTTACCGGAACAGTGTGAAAGTGTTATAATAGAATCACTAGACGTTTAAATGTAATAATAGAACATAATATGAAAAAAACAGAAATCTATAATCCCTAGAAATATTATACGCCGAAACGATGTAAAATAGAAAATCATCTGTTTTAATTATTCAAGTTCCTAATCATTTGATCCGATCTCTTCATTTTTCTTTCCGATATTTGAAAAAGATCAGAAGATTTTAAATCGTGTATGACAGTTTGACACAAGCAGCGGTTTTTACACTGTTTCAAAATTACAGCATACTTGTTAGGCTAATTTATATAAGTCTTCATATTAAGCTTTATTAATAGATTTTGATTCACATACAAGTTCAGCTACACCATGACATTAACGATAAATTATCTTTTGAACTTTTCGTTAGACTGGAGAAAATGTGCACGTCGTTTTAACTAGATCACCCGATCAGTGGCTTAATCTTTTCCAATATTTGGAAAGGATTTGAAAACTTTTGAAGACTTTAAATTGGCCAGATTAACTGACCCCTTGGGTGTACCGCGTTAGAACTTATTGAGCGCCTCTTGAAATGCATTGTTTTTTGAAGATCAAAACTAGTACTCCCATCTCGGCTCTCATAGTAATTGGCTTTTTTCATTAGTTTTATAACCACAAAGCAAATAAAGGTTAAATAAAATTTACAGTAGAATGAAATAAAAATTATCATGAAGTACTCAAGGAAGCACATGTAATGAAGTATAATTAGTATAACCAACACAGATCTGAGTTCATAGCAATAACAAATGAATTTCATAAGATTGTACAATGAAAATTATACAAACATATGCCATAAGAAATAGCTGACAATAATAGCATTTCATAGATTAATTTTACGAAATTCTAAAAGGATTTGACTGATTTTCATAACGTTGTTTAATGAACTTCAAAAGGTAGTTTCCATCAGTGTAAACCACGCGACGAAACCGTATCCAAGTGAGCGGCCCCTCTGTCCTGGCAACGGACAGCGTTTCCAACCTAACATCAACCAAACAAAGTTGTTTCACTCCGACGCTCTGGATATAGATTTAGTTTCCATCCATTCGTTCCCTACTGAAGACGCATCACCATGTCGGACCGTGCAGTGGCCACATTTGAAAAACCTTTGCAACATCTCAGCCTTCAGGATTGGCATTCCCGGTTGAATCAGCTGAAAAATGTTGCCTACGGCAAGCGCTCCGACGCGTTCGAGATGCGGCACATGGCGAGAAATTTGAGGAATGAAACCAGGATCCAAACCTACTGGGATACGTACCACAACAATGACAAGCTTTCGGATCGGGTAGCGGAACTGGATCGATGGCGCGAGACCATGCGGATTTTGCTGAAACGGGTCAACGATGAGATTTGTTCGCTTAAGGAGGAGAAGGGTTGCACCGAACGGGATCTGGATGCTCTGATGATGCCACTGACGGTGGTGTCGGAGAGTATTAGCATGCGCGATTGTCGGCTAGGGTCGGAGTTGACCTACGACGAAGGGGACACGGAGTTGAAAAATGAGCTGTGCATTGTGGAGAACAATCAGCGTTTGTTGAGAGATCAGAACCAGGGTGCATGGGAGCAATTGAATCGACTGCAGGAAGTCAAGTTTAAGTTGGAACTGGATTTGACGGATAAGGATGAGGCGCAGGAAATTGACCAGCATCAGTTGGAGGTGGATAAGCATTGCGCCAATGTTACCTTCAAGACGGATTCGACAAGGGTTCCAAAGAAGTATGGTGATGGCTTGAAATTTGAGTAGGTCTTTAATAGAAACGTCCTTTTTTTTTGAATTTCAGCTCATGCACTTACAGCAACTGGTTGGAATACTGTGAAGAACTGGTCTCGTTGACCGAAAAAACACTATCCGACTCGGCTGCTGTTCGAGAATCGCTTTTTGCCACTCGCGAAAAGGCTAGAAATATTTTGAAGAGTCAACAAGATCGTACTGCACACACATTGAGAAAACGAATTTTCGAAACTCAGCGTGCTCGTAATGAATTGGAGTACCAACAGGGAAAGGTACTTTCTGCATGAATTTAGCTTAATTGCATTGATTGATTTCGAACTTTCTTCCAGATGAAGGAAGAGATGGAAAAATGCGCTTCGGAGATCGAAACGCTGGAGCGAGCCTACAATGACAAAATTGAAGCGCTGAAAGTGGTCGAAACACGTCTGGAGAACCGTGCCCAGCGTTCCGGAATGGAGCTCTGCATCGATGAGTCCTATCACGGGCTGTGTGACGAAGTCCAGAAACTCCGTGACACCACCAAGATTCTTCGCGAGAAGATCAACGCTGCCAAAACGTTGTACAACAGTTTGCACGAGCTGGCCAAAAAGGTCGATCAAGATTTGGAAAACAAGCAACATTCTCTCATGACGGATATCCGCTCGCTGGACCTTCGTGCACGGCTCAACACTGGAGAATTTGGTGGCAAACCCACACAAACCGATCGCAACATTCATCTGTCTCGCTTGGAGGACGAAATTCCCAAATCGTAAATCAACTGCACCTGATCGATCGATTATCGCCAGGTCAATGCATTTCATCGCGTGCTCCAATTTCACCGAGACTTTTGCCATTCGCACCTTTCCATGATTGCATGTCCAAACAAAGAAACAGGTTCATACGTGCTGAATTTTTGCATGCAAAACGCCACTTGGCTCATTCTCAAACTGACACTTGCACTCATTGGCCACTGATTTGCTGGGCCTCGGTATATTGAACCACCAAACAAGTAGGTCTACCAGCAACCCGAAATCCGCTGACTTTTATTGATTTTAGCAGCACAACATAAATTTTCAATCACCTCAGTGCACTTTAGACGAAAATCCACTCAACGTGTGAATTTGAAATAAATTGCTAGTTTTCCATCAGAACGGATCGTGTTTGCCTGATTTACTTTTCACCCTACTTCCCCCACCTCTGCCTTCCTCCAATCGCCAGGGCCAGCCTGATGTCGTGATTTATTCGTCGATTGGCTTTTGATTTTATGTAATTTTCAATTTATTACAAAAATCTATGAATTATCACCACCCGGTGCCGGTTGCTCTGGGTTGGGAGTGAAAAACAACCGATCGATGAAGTTGTCTGTCCTCTCATGAAGTTAATATTTTTATCCCCTTTCACACTTGGCGAGCTTTGTGTGGACTTGGCCTGGCTTAAGCTCACTCACTGAATGTATCGCATTTATTGGTCCGGAGTTGATTTCGACTTCACGGCTATCTATCTGGCACGCATTCGTTCGCCCTTACTGGTGCTGCTCTAATGAATTAGTCATATTTATAAACACTTATCGTGTTAAGTGTAAAATTATGTACTATTTAAATCCATAGACGGGGTGAGAGTTGTTGGTTAATTTTCACCCCTTAACTTCTGGATTTTCCTTGGTAGCCAGATATGCATACCTACATATAGGCGTCGGTGCAAGTGCGCCAATGCAAGAGGAAGCTGTAAACTGGCTGCCCGACGACCAACCGAAGTAATTTATGTTGATTTGGATCGAGCAAGCTGCGCCGAGGCGAGGACCACTTGCTTCGCGGTGTGGACCAACTTTGGATGCAAAAACAGGAAAGGGAAGAATCGGGAGTCACCGAGGTAAGCTCGTAAATATTGGATTTAGTGATAATGGTGATTATTTTGTAGCCACATTAGTAGTTTGCGCGTCGTAAATCTGATTTAGCTGCTCGGAATAGTAGTGCGAGTGCCAACTATGCTTCCAGGGTGTAATTTTCCGGTTGTCGAGGCTTATGCATAGCGGTCCAGATTGGCACTGCCAACCGATTGCGGTATGCTGTTTGTTCGTGACTGCCTCGTGAGGATTAAATCTCATTGTGCAGCATGTTTTGAGCGCTCGTATCAATGTTAGGTGCGATTGCTGGTTTTCAAGATTACTACGTTGATGCAGCAATTCTTATGAGCTATTAATTGACACTTTTATCTGAGTTTATCCGGGTTTACTTGAGCCACTGGATGCTGGATAAGAATGGGGCATTACAATGGTATTTAATTACTGTTTTGTTAACGGCACAGACTTATTGGTTCATAATGCCAGTCATATCAAGTGATAGTTGATGTTATCATTTAACGAGTATTCACATAATTGTTTTGATTAATCTCTATCAGAATCTTTTAGAAGAGGTATATTTTGTAAAATGGTGCAAACATTTATTAAAACGGAAAAATTACAATAAACCGCAGTAGGTTAACTCACACATTGATTTCTGTCTCCTTAATAAAACCAGCTAATTGAACGTATTGATCAATGTTTATATTTATTGGGTTGTTTGTGAATTGGAATTTGTAGGCCAATGCAGATTAAATATTCATTTGAAAGTTAACTTAGACAATTATACAAAAAAATGCATGATTTGTTCTTGTATTTGAGGTTTCACAATTCTCTGTTCTTACTGAATTTCACCTATATAACGTATCTTTCGTTGCAATGTGAAACGTTATTATTCTTTCCATTGTCAACATTTGTGTCGTGGACCTATCCATTTTGTGATGCCACAGTCTAGCTACTATGGAGTTCATGATAAGAAAGTGTTGGTTTTCCTTTTTTCTTGATATTTGCTTACATTTCTCACTTCAATTGTGGTGTCTACCCTATTCTGAGTAAGTTCAATTTAAGGTGTAAATGATGTACCGATTTGAAAAGAGGCTGAAAGCCCGATCGAAATAAAGAGCTTGTGAGTTGAGCTTGAGCAGTGGATAAATACGGAGGCAACATAAACTGTGTTCTTTGGTTTATTTGAGAAAGGTCTTTTATTTGGTGCATATTAAGATAATGAAATATTACAGTGGCGACGAGGATAAATTGGAAAAAAGTGATACTATAAGCAAAAAGTGCAATTAGCTACTACAAGCGAAAAGTGCAATTAAATGGTTTGATCAAACTGTTCCCAAATAGATGACTTGATACTTGAAGACTGAAGATTGATTGGATGTTCTTGATCAGAGGTTTCGGTGAACGTTCGCATTTCGTCCGCTAGTGTTCGATACGCTGTGTCAATGTTTTTTCGTCTCCAAATCCCTGCTTCTTGAAACGCGGATTAAGGAAAATTGCCTGCGTGATTAATTCGTTCGACTCTTTGTTCCCGAACCTCTTGGCGAGACCTTCATCAAGCTCGTGAACTAGCTTTTTGACAATCGATGGAAGCGACCCAGCGGCATGCAGTTCCATATGTTGGCTCAAAATACGTGCAAGTACTGAGCTTTTCGAAAGAGACACAGATTTTTCTGATTAAATTTCGTCTGTGACTTCGTAGAATACTTTGAGTACATTGCAGCTTTTCTCAATAATCTCTCAATCCTTATCCTTCAATGTGCAGCGTTTGGAATCCAGTATTGCCAATGTTGAAACGATTTGACTTTCAAAGATTTCAACATGTCCCACGTGGAGTTCCACCTGGTTGGACAATCTTTCGAGAGCTTATAAGGTACCACTTCAAGCTTAAGCTGCATTTGTTTCAATTTTGCAGACGCATGACTGCTTTTCTTGAAATACTGCACGATTGCCTTGGTCTTATCAACAACTGGCTTAATTGAATTTGAAATGGCATTTTGTACGACCAAGTTCAGCGAGTGTGCAAAACATCCCAAATGCGGTAGTTTCAAGACTGATGCAGCTGACTTCATGTTCGTGGCGTTATCTGTGACAATAGCAATAACTCGGTTTTCAATTTTAAATTTACGAAACACGTCGGCGACCCATGATGCAATATTTTCACCAGTGTGCCTCGGTGAAAACTCCGAGCATTCCAACAAAAACGATTTCAAAATTGTGTTTTTTCCGATAAAATGAGCAGTCATCGCGTAGTATCCAACATTGGTGATGCTTGTCCAACCATCACAGGTTAAACAAATGGCAGGAGCTTCAATCACCTCAGCTTCTACACTTTCTTTCAACTCGTTGTAGGTAGCAGACAACAGACCCCTGGAAAGCGTTTTCCTGCTCAGAAGGGTATAGGACGAATTGAGAAGATAAACAAACTTCCTAAATTCGGGGTCCTCAACAATCGAGAAAGGATGATAGTCCTTACAGATTGTTTTCAATAGTTGCTTGTCAATGAGTCTGCTTCTCTGAACTGGCAAAGGTTTGAGTATGTCAACAAACTGTTCCATTGAGGCTTGTGGAATAGATTTTGACAAAGAGACTGATGTGCTAGCCACAGCAGTATCGGATTTTGTTTTAGATTTTTTGCTCTCACTGTTTTCATTTGTAGCAAAAGGTGTCAGTTGTATATCACCTGATGCTTCAGCGGTTTTAGCTCCAGCAGCTGAAGACTCTGTTTTCCCTGCTGAAGATTCTCCTCTGTTGAGCGGGACTCCCGGATGTTCCGCATTCAAATGCCGCTTCATGTTTCCCGTTGACCCAGACGCCATCGAGATTGCAGCTTTACAATACCGGCAAATTCCTTTCCCTTCAGATCTGGTACAATGGTACCAGATCTCGCTGGTAATTCTTTTCTGGGACGCCATTTGTGTCTATATTAACATAAAAGAATTATTATCACAGTCCAAAGAATATGTGCAGTACTACTTACTCTTATGATGATGAAAACGATTCGTACCAAGCCGTCCACGAATTTTGAATGATGTAAAGAACGATATGAATGAACGTTTAACGGAAATATAGTGAATCAACTTGAGACACTGGAATTGTCAGTGGCATTATATTCATGAGAGAAGTACAGGTCTTAATCGTTTATCTCAAGTACTTGATTTTCTATTTATACACCCAGTGCTATATCAATAGATTTGTAGATCGTATGATGAAATGTTCAATCGCAGCATTTGAAAGTGCACTGAAACGCTAATGTCATTCAGAATTCATTCATTGAATATCACTCCTGCCCCGGTTCATTAGTCCAAACAGTCATCATTACGAAACGAACACACTCTCAGAGATCCCATTGGCTATTTTCGTTCGAGAATGCCCAACAGCAGCTGTGGGTCTTTGTTTAGACCTAAGCCTCGCTCCCGCTCTCGCTCTCTATCATGATTCAGCCGGTGTCGTGCGGTGATGCTTGTGTTGCGCTCGCACCACCGTTTGTTAAGTTGCTTGCTCACACGGTCGTTCGCTCTTTAACTCCGCTCCAGGTTCAGTTCAGATTGGCGAAGGCGTTCCGTTCTGACCGGTTAGCGCTTCTTTTACCTTATGCGCTCGGCTCGCTCACTCTATAGCTGGCTCGTTCATTCACTGAACTAATTTCCCGCTCAATAACCCACACTAAAAAAAATCGACACGTTGTTTTCACGTGAAATTTCACGTAACTTCCACCTGAACACGTAACCAAATCTTCTTCAGTAAAATCAGGTGAACATTACGTGTCCAGTGAATTGTACGTGAAAATCACGTAAAATTTATATGATTTTCACGTAAATTGTGAATTTACGCGGATATCACGTAGCTCTTACGTGAATTCCACGTGTTTATTACTGGTTTTGGCAGTGGACGAAAATTACGTGCGTTTCACGTGGAAGTAACGTCGATTTTTTTGAGTGCAGTCAGTTCACACAAGGAAGAAATGCAATGAGGTGTGTGACTGAACCTACGCTCTTTAAAATTGAGCGGCTAAACGCTCATTCACTCCGAGGAACCGGTTCACCCGCTCAGTTCATGAGCGGATTGCCCTTCTCTAGTTTGGATAAGGTAGAACCTGCATTAATGAGCAGATATGAATTTTACTATCGTCTACAAGAACCAAATGAAACAGCTGAGAATTTTGTACTCGCAGTCAGATTGCTTGTTGAAGTTGTAATTTTCGGGAACTTAGAGACGAAGCCATCCGCGACAGACTTATGCTTGGGTTGAGAGATAAAGGTTTGAGAAAAAAAACTTCTGAAGGATGATGATGTGAATTTGTAAACAGTAGAAAAAAACAATAATCAGTAGTGAGAAAGCAGAAGACCGGGCAGATCGGATGAATGATTTTGGAGAATGTGGTGAAGTCCTATCGGTCAGACAGCGTTTGGGAAGAAGGGAACATAATAATGGTGGTAGGAGAGACAATGACAGGGCTCGTAGTCGTAGTTGAAGTCGTGACCGCAATAGAAGTGTTGATCGGAGAAGAATTTATGAGCGTTATAGAAATAGGGATCGTGAATGGAACAGAAATTACCGTGATAATCGAACGAAAAACATTCATACTAGCGTAGTTTGTAATTACTGTAAACGGAGAGGTCACATTCCTAAGAATTGTTTTTTTTTTTATTGTACAATAATTGCGGAAAATCAGTTAATCTCGTTAGCCAGGAAGAGATCATAAAACCAGTAGTAACTGACAAAAGTACCAGAATTCGAGTAGATAATTCTAGCGATTGCTAGAGTTAACAAAGTAATTGAGGCATGCATAGTTGATGTTATGGTACAGGGTTTCATATTATCAATGGAGGTTGATACGGGTTCGGCAGTAGCGGTTATTAGCGTGATTATGTACACGAAAATGTTCTTCACTATTCCAATTTTTGAGTGCGACAAAAAGTTAGTGGTGGTCAATGGTTCTAAAATCGCAGTAGCTGGGCAAATTTTAGTTACTGTTGTTTTGAATCAATGAGGTCTATACAGGTGGCGCAGAAGTGGTTAAGTTGTGTTAGTGTAATGCAAAATACTGTCATTGTGTTCGTGAGATGATGCACAGCCTGTTTTTTGTAAACATGCGTGACGTAGATCTCCAAAAACATCAATTTACAATAGCAGCAAATCACAAGGTGGAATGTTTATTTTCGGTAATTGGTGTAGTTTTTGAAAGGTTTCGGCTGAAAAATGCCTTCTTGTGCACTAAAAGGATGCGGACAAAAACTAAACTTGCTTTGTTATCATTCGCTTGTTTTTGGAGTTTTACGTCACTACTCGAAATCATGGATTGTTTACTCATTTTTCGTCACTAATAACGACAAACACCATGCTCTTCGCCAGCTGTATAGACCTCATTGGTTTTGAATGGCATTCGTACAGAAAGAAAATTGATTGTTTTGAAAACATCTAAAGACTTCACACCGATACTTGGAAGAGATTGGATGCAGGTGTTCTACTCTAACTGGAAACATCATTTCATGCAACCTGTTCACTGAATAGACTAGGTGTCTTTGAAGCTAGAGAAACTGAGTTGATTTTAGGTACAATTAAACAAATAGGGTAACTGCCCCCATATTAATCTCATTGTTCCTTTATTCATCCTACGATGAATCAAACAATTGGGCAGTTGAAGGATCGGTTTCGTTTTCTAATAATGTTTGCTTAAGTTAAATAACTACAACAAACATTACTAACTAATCCTGTCACGTGTATATCGTTTTATTTCAAGTAGGATGAATTGCAAAGTGATGAGATTAATATAGGTACATCTTCCCTAATATTATAAGGACGTGAAAAAAAATTCTCTTGTCATTTTTCTACCGTTTTGATTTTATTTTATTTATTTTTTTAATTTCGGTCGTTGAGTGCTCTCCGGAGTGTGCTTCCATTGATTGTTACGGGAGTGCCAACCGACCACCATCATACTTTGTGCGTTGCCCCAACGGTGTCTTTGCTACGATTGTGTGTGCCTTGCTCAATGTCCTGCGATGTGGATCAATCGTTTCTATGAAATCTAGCATGTGAAGTTTTTCGACAATGTTTTGACGTAATTATCAACTGGACTTAATTCTGTGCTTCTAGCTGGATTATGAAGAAATTGTGCGATTAAACGATATTCGTGTCTTCAGTCTTAAGCTGGAGGTTATGGGCATTGCTCGATGCTAGTCGCCTGATGAGGCTTTTTGGATCGGACACGTTATTAAATGGAATTCAGCAAAGTACTTTTCACATGTTATATTTTTTATATCAGTAGAGTTTTAGCTCCCGTAACGTTTGTTGTTCAGCGGGGGAAATTCCTTTAATCGTACATAAATTTTTTGACCGTTTGGTTCAATCTAAAGCTATTTACAAACAACGAATATGTGAATGTGTGAGAGTAAGTGTGTGTGTGTGCATGTGTATGTGTGAGTGTGTGCCTGTATGTGTGTATGTGTATGAGCGTATGACCCTGTGTCCGCGCGTCCTTCTTCTCTTTTCAGAAAGCGAGTAATTTTCGCATTATTTTCTGCCGCACCCTGTAGATGGAGCTTGGGAGTAGCTTTACATTGCCAATGAACAAATTCACTAGTTCATTCTATTTATAGATCAGTACCGGTGCCGGTCACGTCCTCACGGTCTTCGGGGAGGGGGGAAGGATGATTAGTTTGACAATCGTTGGTTAGAGACCGTGTTTACCTCTGCGTGTATTTTTAGATCATGGATTCCCTGTGGTAAGTGATTCGATCAATGAGAGCGCAGTAGACTGTTGTTTATTTTATATCTAGTGGTGATAGAAAGAGGCAAGTGGCAAATGGCAACGGGCCTGGGATAGAACTCCCGACCATCTACTTAGTAAGCAGAACGGGCAACCATTGAGATATCGTTGAAAATGCTTGATTTTTTCAAAAAAAGTTAAGGTAGACCGATTTTATTGTTTAATAAAATCTGCATGGGTTCGCAAACAATCAAGAAATTTGATGATTTTTATGACCAAAAAGAGAGTTTGAGCCTGGATTGACGTGCAGTTTATACCGTAGTCTGAGGATAATTGGAATGGTTACAGTAAATAGGTCCGGGCCGGATTTCATGTATACATTTATGTATACGGTGAAAATTATCGGAATTGAAATTAATATTTAAATTGCGATTACAAACACATAGGTTAGTAATGTTTACGTGAAATACAGGCCTGCTCCTATTTACCTTGTATTATGGTAGTTGTTCTCTCTAACCAGGTATAATTTTTAATCCTAAAAGTAAAATTAGCTTCCTTCTCTTTATTGTTTGATAATGAAGGCAAAGCAAGCTTTTACATTTATCTGCTTAGCATAAAATGTTAAGCAAACAGTAATGCTGAGATGTACGATTACATGATGATCTGTTTCATTATATTCTGACGCCTTTCCAATGTCTGTCTTTTGTTTTGTTTGTCTTTAGGTTTTCTTAGACGTTTCACTTATTGTTTCTGTTCAATGTGCTAATCCTTACATACGTTCGCAGTCTCACAAAGTACTCAATTAGATCCTTTGGAATGTCGGACTATTTTCTTGCGATTTTCTGGAAACATTCGAAATAACTGACTCTTCCTTAGAAATATTCTTTGTCCTTTTTCTTAGAAATATAAATCTTTGTGATAATGTTTTAAAAAAAAATATTTTTTTCCAGCATCTTTAAGCCATTCTTTTGATGGCTTGAATAATCCTCCGTGCGATAGATAATCGATATAACTGTTGAGGTAAGCATATTAGTGATCCAATAAGTGAAAATCTCATAGCTGCACATATTCATTGTTAGTTTCGAGCTACTGCTCCAGCAATATATTCCAAACCGTCTTCGTCAGTTTTGAATGAATTTTCTTTCATGCTCTTTTAAACTGTCTTGATGTCTTCATCATCCAACTGATCATTATCGTCATTATCGTTGGGCAGGGAATCTTGTCCGGAAACAACTTCGTGTGGAGTTGCTTTAAGGGGGCGTAAAACATCGAACACCGCGAAATCTTCTCACAACGATCTTTTGCTGACTGTCCTGAAGAAACCGACTGGATGTTCTTCCCCAGGATCGTAACCCTAAGTCGACGAAGACACTCCAACGGCGATGGGTGACCGTTTCCTCCACCTCGGGCCTGAATGACTGAGAATGAGTTCTCCAAGGCATTTTTGTTTATTTCAGCAGTCATTATATATGATATTTGGAAACGGTGGTTCATTTCTTTATAGAGGCCACAGAGTGACTGAATTGACATTAAGCATACCTTCTGGAATAACTAAAATAGAAGAAAATTTCGAATTATATGCTGTGTATATCCCGGTGTATATCTGCAAGTTTTTTTTTTAATAATTTACCTGCAACGTCGAATTTTCCTGTAGCAATCATTCCTTTTATCATGTCTTCCATCCCTTCAATAACATGATTTTGGACAGTGTGGTTCATACCATAAGGTCTTTTCAAAATTTGGCTCTCATTTGGACAATGGGACTTCACCAACATCCCACCAATCGTTTACTTTCAATAAGAACTTTGCCAAGCGTTTCGCTGATGAGGTATTCACTTTTCGTAGAAGTGCTATAGAAGATTTTCGCGATAGCACCTTCGTCGCCCATGACACGTTTTGACGTTGACTTCCTTGGCAGGTGAGATGTACTTCTTTCAGAAAAAAATGTGTCACTAACCTCCGATTCGTCTTTGGAGACCGTTGGGTCACTGGATGCAATATAGGGTAGGGAACGGCTTAATCAGGGGTAACTATTTTAATCAGTTGTTAGGAAATAGGTCTATAACTCCTACATTTGCCGAATTATTTCATTTTTAATTATACGATCATACGCTTTATCTATTGGGCCAATGATTCGATGTATCAATCATGATTGATTACCAATTTATTACTGTTATTTTGAAGATTTAAAATACATCATCTAGAAATCATCAGTTTCTGACCAGCTGAAGAAGTTCGCTCAAATGTTGCCTTTGTGTATTTTGCATTTGCATCGCGTGTACCGGAGGGCATGTCTTCAGCAGCTCTCTCCCACAACTAGGCTTGTTGCCAGAATGTGATGTTGAACATTGAGTTAAATTTATTACATATTTAGATAATTCGAAATCGCTATTTATTTCATGTTTCTTCCAGTCATTGGAGGTTGATCTATGCTTATTATTATATTGTCCATCATCTGGCACTATCATTTGCAATAAAAAATGTGTTTCGGAGCTGTCCAATAGTACCCAACGATAAATAATGCTTCGCTGTTGAGCGGCAGCTATGGCATCACTGTTGCTTTTGAGAGAGCCCATGTTTCCTCTCTTCTTTGTTAACCATGGATATAGCACACCGGTAATGTAACGTGAAGCCTGCTGTCTCTTGCATTTGTTTGTTTTTAAACGAAGCATCCCGTTTGTCGTCACAGTCGCTTTGGCTATTGCGTTTGCGTGAGAGTAAATGAAATAAGAAATACACATTGCCAATCTAAAGATCAACGACAAACTAAAAGTTTCGTCGTGTACGTCTGTCTCATAACCTGCTAGGAGACGAGTTTGTGGTCGTAGCAATCGACATGTTTCGGTTGATTGTTTTCGAGAGCGGTTGGGGAAAACGATGGAGCGGGTTGAGGAAATTGACGTTTGCAGCAAATCGTCAACTGGCCTATTTCATTTCGCCTTCGCACACATGCACAGAATCGCACTCATACAATATTGATAGTTTATGTACAGATTGAGG
Organism: Aedes koreicus; assembly: GCA_024533555.2. Taxonomy (NCBI): domain Eukaryota; kingdom Metazoa; phylum Arthropoda; class Insecta; order Diptera; family Culicidae; genus Aedes; species Aedes koreicus. The sequence continues at coordinate 4,709 of JAHHFK020002483.1, read as the reverse complement.
AGATGAAGAAAACATTTTTTTAATCCGAAAGCAATCCACATGCGTTTAAGAAGTCCCTGCAATTGGGAACTTTATTCCATGGCTATGAAATTTTCTAAGCCTAATGCTCGTTGCTGAAGGTATGTTCCGATAGACCAGACGTAAGCAGAGGGATTATTGTCTAAATATGGGCAGTTCTAATTAAAGATTACATACAGCTTCATCAAATGTCCTAGGGGTTGACTAAACTGCTTAAAACCCGTCCCGTACCCTATATGTTCTACCTTCTTCTATATTGATTCCCGACCATATTCCTACATTACCTCCACCACAATCGGATGAAGTAGCTTTCGACCTCGAATCCTGCCTTGTAAACTTTTGTTATGGTTTCAATGAGCAGTTTCATGTTCATGCTAGAACCAGAATTGGCGTAAATAGGATGCTTCCAATATCTGAAGAGTCGTCTGATCATCATGACCTGCAAAATAAAGTAGCAAATACTGGATGATACCCCGTTTGGTATAAAGACGTTTGGCATGCGGATGTTTGGCCGAATGGACGCTTGGCCGAAAATTGTCTATAAGCATAAATGTTTTGCGGAGAAAGGGAAACAAAAATCTAAAAAAGTATTTTCAAACAATGAAATGATTAAATTGCAGTGACAGAATCATTGGTTGCAAAAGCATAGCACTCATAGCACGAACATTTTCGATCATTCAAAAGTCTACTTCATTCCAAATAGCAAAATGTTTCCATGACAACTATGAACTGTTGACGTAGTGTTAGAGCTCAACATTTGGAATTTTCTTGAACTGAATAATCCACTAAAGTAACTCTCAAAAATATATCGGTATATCGGGAAAATCAATATTTGACAGATATTCTCCTCACAGTTCAAGATGGTTGCAGTCCAGCTTATAAATGGCCGAAATATATCAAGAAAATTATCGTATCCCGGACTTTTTGTTATGCGGAGAGAATCAAGCTAACAACCTTTTTTCGGGGTCAAAGGATACCGGAATTGTGACGGTTGGCTGGAGTTTTTAGTGCGCATCAAAGGACTTTCTTTCAGTCGTTATGAACCAGAGCTGAAATCTCTTTAATTTTATTAAAGCTCAAAGTTATCAAATATTAGTTTCTCACAAAATTCACCAGTCGGTTCAAAATTTCTCAAATTGAAATGCATGAAATCAAGAGAATAACATTTGTTTGATCAGTGAAACTCCATGGAACTGCTCATGTTTGAAAGAAGGAAAAATCTCACATAAGAGTTTTATACCGGGCAAGCGCTTGAATTATAAGTTTGCTTATGGATACTGCAATATGCTTCGTCAAATATGCAGTGCTTTATTTCATTGATCAGTAAAACTCCAAACAACTGCTCATGTTTGAAAGAAGGAACAATCTCACAAAGAGTAATAATCCGGGCAAGCGCTTGATTCAGAAGTTTGCTTTCGAATACAGGAATATGTATCGTCATAGAAGGCCCATGTGCAAAGAATCAAAAGAAGGTATCGTTCGGAGGAACTGTATATTTCATCAAGATTACAAAAAATAATGACCCATTCTGTCCAGCTGTTTAACATAATACATATTTCCACCTAAAATCAGGATTCTACGATTTGATCAAAACATATTCATACTTCTCATGTAAAGGGCGAACACGAAATTATTGCGACACATTCAACAGGGCATAACTTTTTTACCATTGGGTAAAAATCAACCAAATTTTGCACACTTTCTCATTGATGTGTATTGTTTACATGCTGTCAAACTCGAAGTCGTGTTTTTCGATTCAACGAAAATGGAGGTGAACCAACGCGAGTCGAGAGAACAAATTCTTTCCAAACACCTGGAATTTCCTGAACTGTCGCACCGGCAGTTGGGAAAAATTCAAGAAGAAGAAAGTGTCGAAGTTCGCCTCCAAATGTCTCATTTGGCAGGCCATCTGCTCTTGCGGACTGAGGAGTGAGCCTTTCGTGACAAAGGGCACAGTAAATGGCGAGATCTACAAATCTGAGTGCCTCGAGAAGCGCCTTTTGCCGTTCTTGCAGCAGCACGACGAAGCTCCGCTATTTTGGCCAGATTTGGCATCATGCCACTATTCTAAAAGTGTCCTGGAGTGGTATGAGGCCAATTCTGTCCATTTTGTTCCAAAGGACATGAATCCGCCAAACTGTCCGGAGCTGCGCCCGGTGGAGCAGTACTGGGCAATGATGAAGCGGGAACTTCGGAAGAGCAAGAAGACAGTCAAAGACGAGAAGGACGAGAGTTAGAAAAATGGAAAAAAAAAAACTGAGAAACTGGTACCGGATGACACTGTAAAGACTTTGATGGAGGGCATCAAGCGAAAATGCGTTCAATTTTACACTCAAGGCTCCATCGATTAACTTTTCTTTTGATTTTTGAAGTAAATATATGTATAAAACTACCCTAAAATTTTGGTTTGATTCTAATCATTATAAGAAAATTGGCATGACATTTTCGGTTTCGCAATAATTTCGTGTTCGCCCTTTATATGGGCAAATGGCCGAATTCCAATTTTTGCATTTTTGAACATAAAATTTTCGTTTTTTAGTGAATTGATATAGTTGAAACTTAATTAGAATGCTTATTTCTGCAAATGCGTACACATATTTATAAACTCTAAGTGTAAAAAGTCTAGAATATCGGAATGCTATCTTATGCGTTCGAGAATGTTTTTTTGGTTCCTTATTTCCTCTTTCAGATCTAATACGTTTGAAAATACTTTTTTAGATTCTTTTTTCTTTTTCTCTGCAATACATTTATGCTTATAGACAATTTTCGGCCAAACGTCCATTTGCCCAAACATCCATTCGGTCAAACATCCTTTCGGCCAAACGTCCATTTGGCCAAACTTTCATATGCCAAAGATCCATATACCAAACGTCCATATGCCAAACGTCCATATGCCAAACGTCCATATGCCAAACGTCCCACCCTCTTTCTTGTTAATTATTTTAACCGGTCTCCCACTACCACTCCTGCAAGCTGTTTCTGAGAATGCCAGAATACGATAAATTGTTGAAATTGGAACATTCTCGGTTTTAAAATGGTGCACAGTGAACTTTTTTCCGTGATGTATGTGATTTATGATTTAGAACTATACAATCCGTTCGCGGAATGCTTCTTACTTTACGGCATTTTGAACACAACTGAACCAATTGGAACAAAACAAAACATGCGATTATGTTGCGGAGACAGAGAGCATTGATTCAGATAATCTCTCTTTTCTCTGTGCACGTTTGTGGTTTGATAAGAGGGAGTTAAAATCATTCTCATTTTTTAGTTAAACCTCGTTAGCAGCAAACTTATACATCCCCATTGAACTTCTAATCAAAATCAAAATTGAATTATCTTATGAATCTAATAGGCAAAACCAAGAAGCATAGTAAAAAATATGTTCCCTAAAAAGGGCCTACGGTTTTCGTGTAGAATGATTGTTTATTTTTCTATTCAAATACTTGACATGAAGCTTGTGACTATTTTCTGTAAAAGTAGGTTGTGTACCAAAGTATGTGAACCCAATTAAGTGAAATGTTAGTCTATTGGATCCCTGTTAAGTGATTGATAAGTTCTCAAATGCATTAGACTAAATTGATCATTATGATGTCACCATATTTTTTTTCAATAATCGCATAGCTTTTGACCTATTTGATACATAGGCCGAATGAACGGGCTAGGCAAACATTACATCCCGTAGCCCTACTTATGGATTACTTTTTCAGTGTCCTTCAATATCATGCAAAGAAGTAAAACCTGTAGTATATTGTAATCCATCTTTCTGGATTTGAACCAATTCATATTCATAAACTATTCAAACTAGTGACCGAATCCAAGGAGCTCTTCTGTGAAAAAAAAAAACATCCTGAAAGGATGATGAAAAGTAACAAAACACACCCACCCATTCATTTTGACAAGTCCAACGCAAAAAAAACACACACCTGCTGCCTTGGACCTGGACCCCAGCGATCAACCTACGAGACCATGTCCAATGAATCTGGAAGGTGTATGCTTTGATGTCTTTTCGTTTGTTTTTACGATCGGTTCGATCCTGTTCGGTCAAAGTGTCACGAGGCAGGCAACGTTTTTCCTTGCCGTCGATGAGGTGCACAATGAGGGCAATTTTTTCGGAATCGGGTATCGTCCGTTTGCGAATGATTGAAATCGATCCTACACGGCATGCGTCGCAGTCCGGACTACCTTTTTGTTTTGTTCACGCAGCTGTCGATCCAACCTTCTGCTCAGGTGTGATTTATGCGACATTTTCGACACATTTCGCAGTAGTATATGAAGATGAATTGAAGATGTCAACAGAACAAGAATGCACTGAGCGTAACCTAGTTTGAAACAGATATTAATTTGGTTATAGTCAGTAAACACGACCGCTGGTTGACTCAAATCCATAATTGTAATTTTCCGCGGTGAGAATCATTTACCAATTATTGGATGATTTTTTTTATTGATATTATAATTCCTCCAGATTTTTTTATCCATTTTCTCTAAGAAGGGACCAAGCCTAAATTGGAGCCGAAAAAGTTCACCAAGTTGCAAAAAAACATCGCAGAACTACACAAGGATTTCACACCAAAGCCTTACACCAGCCAGTCACAAGGTGAACGAAAAAACAGCTATGAAAACCAAACTTAAAAACATGGAAATAGCGATTACACTCTAGGCAATGATGTCGGCATGTCTGTAGGCGCTGA
>JAHHFK020002482.1:0-140612 GCA_024533555.2 Aedes koreicus | reverse complement strand
TCATTTGCATACCCGGCATGGTGATTTTGCTGCCACATTCTGCTGGTCGTTACGATTTGGCGCCTTCTGAACTTTAAACGTAAGTATTCTAGCCCGATTTTTGAATTTTCATACAGAACTGTTGGCCAAGGTTAGCTTTTTTCCCGAACAGAAGCGTTTGATTTGCACCTGAAAACATCAACCACTGCCTCTGTTGCGAAGTTCTGCTGAGCTGAGATCTCAGATATTCTTGAATTTCTGCTGATTTCGCGGATGACATCCATCCCACATTTGTCACCAAGGTCGAATTTGTCACCATGCCGATGGTGAGAGGGCTTATCTCATGCTGTAAACTTGAATGTGTGACCATGAATTTGACCAGTAGTAAAAGTATCACCTATTCTGCTAATTTTTTTCGCTGCCATGTCGTAGGACGTTTATATAAAGGCACTTACAGCAGGTGTGATACTGTTAGCATATGCTGCAATTCACTTTTTGACTTATTATTGTCAATATAAGGAACACGACTGAAAGTGTACTTTATTCTTTTGTCGCAAATTATATTGCCATTCATTCGTTAATTTTATCAAATGAATAACCAAAATACCTGGTTTTCTCGTGTTATAATAACGGGATGTAATTGCACCAATCGAAAAAGGTGAATGTTTTGATCATGGCAAATAACTGACTGTTCGAAATGAAGCACATAGTCACAGACTTATCGAGGCAACACAGACTTGTTACTTAATACTGATGATGACAAGCGAGTATGTTCTAAATAGGACGCAGAGGGACCGCTTTTGAAACATCATTGAAAGCAGTAGAATAGACCTTTTCATGTGGTTTATATTAGTAACAGGGTTCACGATAGGGTCAATGTTATAACATCTTTACTATCGCAAAGTTGAAGTGATTTGAGATTCTTAGTCCGAAACGAAGAGTGGTTGTGACAATATCACCAATTATCTCTCATATGCGCCCTACATGCCATCAAATACTAATACCTTCTTTTTCTTCTCCTTTTCTCTATTATTTACCTTCATGGTCGAGAACGATTGTGAGCATTGTGATTGTTATTTTGGTATTCTTTTTCTTATTGTTTTAGGAAGAAAATAATTTCTCATCACCATGCTCCAGGAGTGGACAGTACATTTTGTTAGAACAAAGTTGTGAAGAGAAGGTTTTGATAGTTCCGTTAGAGCACGGCAGGTTGTGAAAATTGAATAGAAGTAGTTTGAAATTGTGCCTAGGGCATTTGTAAAGCAGTATTTCGAAGCAAGCACACTATCTTTGCCACACATCCTAAATGCGGGGTAGTACTTTATAGTACACGACCTATAAGGGTTGATTAGAATTCAAGAAGCGTGACCGCCTCATGTCTAAATCTGATTCAGAAAAACTGTGCAATTGTCGCACAGAGCCACATCCCATTTCTAGGGAACGTTTTTCAAGACGCTATGAATCCAATTGGGTACAGTCACGGAGTCACAGATATTGCAGAATGCTACCTTGATCAACAAGTTTCCGGAATCACCACCGCGTGGCGCTCTCAGTCACCCGATTTGAGTTTTCTTTTTTGTTAAATTACCACATCTGTCATTGACATTCTATGACATTGTTAACTTGATACCTGACCAAAAATTGATCATTAGAGCGATGGCAGAGGAGTTGGAAATTGCTTTTGGATCCGTTCAAGACATTTTGGTTATTTAGTTGGGCCTCAGACGTGTCGCTGAAAAGCTGGTGCCGAAAGACCTGAATTTCCATGCCATCGTTATCGGTGAACATTTGGCAAAAAACGAAACGAATACTATTCAACAATCACCGAATTCACCAAATTTGGTTCCCTGCGACTTATTTCCATTCGGTTGACTCAAGAAACCACTTCAAGGAACGCGTTTCAGCACCCAAGATGAGATCATGGAAAAATCTAAGATACTTCTGATGGCCAAGCCGCAAACCAAATATAAAAAATGTTTCGAGGATTGGATCAAGCGCTGGCATTAGTGCGTTGCAGTCGATGGGGAGTACTTTGAAGGGGACAATATCGATATTGATGTATAATCTTGTGCTTTTAATTTCCTGAATAAAAACCGGGAACTTTTTGCTTGAGGTAGTAGTTGATGCAACTAGGAGGAATGACGAATCATAACACTATTCAAGGGCGAAGGCTACTCAAACCAGTCAATCATCAAGAAAATCGATTGATCTGTAAAAGTAATTCGTAACTTTTTCGAAAAAAAAAAGTTGCACACTATGGTACAGAACGTCTCACAAAAGGGCAAAGCAAGGTATCTTTACGGTTTAGAGGGCAAACAAGACACGAAGCAACTAAAAATCGATTGTCTGACTCGCAAATTAGATGCTCCAGCAACGTTCAGGTATATCGCAAGTAAAGGGTGGCACGGTCGAAAATTGGTCAAACATGAATAAGAAAATTGGTCAAACATGATATTTCTTTTTGAAATGTATCGTCTTCATAACTCAGGAAAATTATTTGACTGGGTTTCCAATTTTAAAATTGTGAACTGTCGTGCTTTACATTTCACACCTTCCATCAAGTTTTGTACCGCTTTTATTTCCACCTTATTTGATGCTGAACTGTTTTTTGAGTTCTCTTGAGGTTTCACTTCACGATTGTCCAATATATTTCAATTGCGCAGTTCCGGTGTGTTTGCAGGGTTTTTCTCTTTGGGTACGATTTGCACACTATTGGCGATATTCCATTCCTGAGCCATGTTTGCATAGTGGCAAGAAGCGAGGTTAGGCCAAAACAGCACGGAATAACTAGTTATGTTTTTTCAAGAAAGGCAATCAGCGTTTTTGCAAGCATTCCTTGAAATAAATATCTCGGTTGATAGAGCCAGTTGTCACAAAACTTTCGCTTTCTAGCCCACAGGTGCAAATCGCCTCTTTTTTCGGGAACTTTTCCATTTTTTCTGCTTGAACGTATAAAACTTTTCCTTTTCCGGTAGCTTGACCTGAGAGCTGCTTGAAATCAGCCTTGACTTATGTTTCATCGTCCATTACGACGCAATCAAACTTGGTCAACAAACTCTTGTACAACTTACGCGCTCTTCCTTTGGCTGTTGCGTTTTGCTTATCATCTCGATGTTGTGCCACTGTAACCTTATATGTTGACAGTCAGGCTCGTTTCTTTGCTCTTTGCACTGTTGTGTGGGACTTTCCCAATTTGTTTCCGATATATCTGATGGAAAGGTTGGGACTGTGTTTGAAAATGCTGGCTACTATTCTTCCGGTCACTGCGGCTTGCTGGTTTCGGTTTCCTCCTGATCCCAGCCTTTATAACATTCGTCACGGTTGATTTAGCAATATTAAGTGATTTTGCCAAGTCGGCGTGGGAATTATTTGGATTTTGAAATTTTTTTGAAAGGCTGCTCTTCTTGCTTCGACGCCATTTTCACAACTGGATAGAAAAAGGCAAAAAAAAAAAACAAAATAGAGTCAACATTCCGTACGCATACACCTACAAAATGAGGGGTGTTCAAGTTTTTTAAATGCATGAGTAAAAAAAAAAACGTCATATTTGAGTCGACCAGGTTTTGACCGTTCCATCCTTTATTTTGAACGAATCCCCAAACATCAAATGGTCTAAACCGAAGCTGAAATACGTGGACTGGAAAGCAGAATGGCGTATTTTTTTTAGATTTTTACGGGTAGTCTCAGCTCATTTCAAGCTATTCGTTCAATGAGGCCGGCAAAGTACTCACCGTATTTCGTTAGCGAAATACGATCTCTTTTGAGTGCCCTATCAAACAATTCCTACACCATCACCTTGGTTTGGGTCCCTTCTCATTGCTCCATTCCGGTAATGAGAAAGCGGACTCACTTGCCAAGGTGGGCGCTATGGCAGGCGATATTTATGATCGACAAATCGCCTTCAACGAATTTTTTGCTATTTTCCGTCAACAGGCCTTGATCAGCTGGCAACAAAAATGGGGTGCAGGGGATTTGGGGATAGTTACATTCCATTCTCCCACAGGTATCGAAAAAAAACCTGGTTCAGAGGGTTGGATTTTATCAAGGTAATGTGTCGTCCAATTGTCCAATCACTACTCGTTAGGCTCTCATTTCTATCGAATAGGTCTCTTAGACACCAATCAATGCGGGTGTGGTGCAGGTTAGCGGGACAACAACCACGTTGTCTGGCATTGCCTCGATTACAAAATTGCCAGATCTGATCTTTGCGCATCCCTACGGGCCCGAGGGAAACAAGGGAAAATAGAAGATATCAGAGACGTGCTGGGTAAGTTGGACTTGGACTATATGGGACTAATTTACAAGTTTGTGAAACAAATAAATGTATTCGTTTGATCCCCTCTTAGCTGTCGTTTTAACTCGTCCCCTTACCCGTATTTACGCTTCGATTGTATCGTTACAGTTCAACGCAATGCCACATCTACGCCTGACCGACAGCAACAATACCGCATCGCCAAGGTTAAGATCCCTACACACATAACAATTATAGTACGTTATAGTTATTTATTTACACTTGATGGATTGGATGGATGCGGAGGGAATCTGTCTTTTGCAGTGACATACATTTGGATCATTTATGTTTCTTCTTAGTGATCTACAATTTAAAATTTCTTAACTTAAAATTTTGCCATCCGATGATCAAATTTGCTTGGTATATTTTTTACGAATATTTTGTTGAGTTAAATTAAGTTCTGGTCTCTGAAACATTTTCCTTTGTAAATCAACAATATTTTTACAGTGCATTATACCAAGTGCGATCCAAGTGCAAAACATAGATTTCCCGGATATTCCGATTTTCTTAGATACAAAAAAATGTGTCAAAACATTTGATGATGAAACAGTTTCGCAAGTCATTGTCAACTATTGGACAAAAGCCAACAGCAAACAACCACCCTCAATCGGGGCAGACATAAAGACACCCGCGGCAATACGTCATTTGGCCCTTAGCCACAACCGATTAACAGTACCTTTTCGATCAAATCATTCCGTGGCCCCACAATAAAGGGCCCATTTATTGAGCTTAATTTCAGCCCGACATTTTCTTCTTTTTCTTCTTATTTCCTGTGGCTGCAGCTTTCCCTCCCAGTGGAAGTGTGAAATACAAAACAAGCCCGTGTTGCGCTGGTCCCCGCAGGGCTAACCGCTTGAAGTTTCCGGCAATCAAAAAATTAACCACTTCGGGAGTAGTGGGTGGATGAATGATTGGAACGCACCGGAGCTATATATGTAATCAGAAAATCGTTTCTGCCCTCGCTCTCGGTGGTGTCTAATTAAGATAAATATGCTACAGGCGCCGAAGTGAAAAAAAAAAATCTAGCTGAGATCCGATTAGGCGCATTTGTCTGTCAGTGGGAAGACTACTGTTAACAAGGGAAAATTTGTTTCGCTATTAAGGCTTACGTAAATAAGGCCGAGTTCCGAAAGTCAAATGCCGATTATCGATTATCGATTGATTGGAGGTAATTGCTATGAATTACGGGTTTTGGTAGTTTCTAAAGGGGCACAATTTGACGCACACCTGGAAGAACTAACCAAATGTAATCGTTTGATTTGATATCGAAACCTTCTTAAGAGGTATTTAAAAAAGTGCATTAAAGTTACTACACCCATTTCCGAGAGGACATCAAAAAGAAATGGGTTGAAATCTCTCCTAAACAACCACGCCGGCACGCGACAATGGCTCTCGGCTGCCTCCTGCAGCGCGTGTGTCTGCGCCATTCGAGTATGTGTGACAGAAGCTGACAACGGGTTGACATTTTACAGGGTACTTAAATCACTTCATAAGGAGAAGTAGAGGAAAAAAATTCACCTCACTTTTATGAACATCCCGACGGCGGCCGATGACGGCGCAACGAATGCAGCCTCAAAGCAAAGCATTTAACTTTCAAACAATAAAAAGCGAAACATTCATCCGATGACACTTACTTTGTGCACTAACACACTACTTGCACAGGTGGATTGCGGTGCATTTGAGTGGGATAAATAAAAAGGAAAATTCAGCCCAAGCTGGCAACGGTAGTCGTAAAAGCTTGGCCGCGCTTGCTTACCGTTTGACCCAAGGGGAATTAACATTACAAAGAAGATTGGAAATTGAGATATAAATTTAATGCCAAGCGCAATGGAATGGCAGTGCCAATAGGGGTTATATGACATGTAAAAGAGTACTTTTGTTTCCTCAACTATGGAGAGGAACGATTATTGAAACATAAATAAAGTTGGATGACGGCTAAGCAAGTGGCACTCAAAGTAGGAGGAAGTGAATTTATGTGCACTAAATCAATTATGGTTGCCAATGTTTCAAAGAAAATTAAATAAGCTTGAATTGACAGTTCAAGTCATGTTTAATCTGCACATGAAAAACTGCTTGTTTGATATTCTTTGTGAATTAATCATTAACTGCTAGAATGCATGGAATGTCTCGCAGCTCATAAACTCGAGAGCCCTCTGCCCAAAAATCGTTACCTCTTCATTCCACATAGAAAACCAAAGATGATTGGCATCTTTCGGGCCAGACCTTATGCAACTATTTAGGTTTCTGGTCTGCCTTTGTGGTAGATCTATTCTCCCCGAGGAGAGAGAGGATTGGCACTGGTACTGCATCAGCCCACGGGTATCATAAATCTCCTATAATTGATACATTTCCCGTGAGGCTTCCAGCGACGAAGACGACGACGACGACTATGACCGACAGCTTGAGCGACAACCGGCAAACGTGCAACTATGACGGAAGCCCTTTTTTCTAAGCTCTCCGTTGCTTCCCCATTGACACAGAAGACGTGAGCAAGCTTGGGATCACGTCACCCAACCAACCAACCAACCAACCAGCCTCCAGTCCGGGAATGGGAGAGCGTGATTTATTGCTGACTTGCTTACGTAATGTTTGACTTCTGAGAAAATCTGATCTACCACAACCTCAACATATGTTGACAGCGTCGAGCCGCAGATTGACAGCTATATCTCCACGGCTTCTGGGGGCGGTTGCAAATTCAAATAATTGCGCCTTTAACCTCGAACTGAATTCACCTTTCGCCCGAAAAAAAAAAATCATAATTCACATTCACTGTCGTTTTTCGCTAGCATTCCTCAGCTTGCTGCGACTGTCGAAACAAATATTACCTAACCTCATACCGCAAAGGGCAAGGTTCTATTAGCTGGTGAAACAATACGATCATCACCCCGCTTTTGCCAGATCATGTAGATCGTGAATTCCCTCGATCTTCCGCCACCTTCTGAACTCAACAATAGCACTCCCACCAAGTCACGGGCCCTTTTTTTTTATCGCGTTTCCAATAGACAACTTGGTAGCGCTTCTTAGTGCCCAAGAAGCACAAAGAACTCCGCGGTGGGTGCTGGTGGTGCTAATTTGAAGGTTACAAATTTGCCAACCCCTGCCAAGAGACGAGGGTCCCCACGTTGTTGTTCGATTGCTGCAATAATGTTGCACTGTTGTTCTGCTGCTGAGGGCATTGAGCAGTGTCATAAACACGCCATTGGGTGGCGGTGGTGCCAGAGCCTATTATGATTGAACACTGGTGCATTGGCTATGGTTCTGAGGGGGGGTTTTATTGTTCAAGCGAAAAGCACAAAGAGCCGCCGGTTGGAGTCGTCAAGCATTGCTGTGATGGGGTGGGTAAACGAGAATGATTCTTCGGATTGCAATCGTCGTCGGTGCGGCCGGTTGAGGCTTTATCGATGGCTGGGATTGGATCGGAGTCACGTGGGAATCGGAACAGATTATGGGATTGTGACGAAATTTTTGTTCGTTAATAGCAGTAGGTGGAGTGTCGAAGCCAAGAATTGACGTATCGTATCGATTTTATGGAGTTACGGTTCACGCACAGTGGGCCCGAAAACTAGGAGAATCATGTAATTCATGTTTTTCTCAGTGGTTCTTACAATTGCGCACCTAATATTTGTCAAATTGTTGCTCTTGAGTAGACCTACCAAACGGAGAAGGTCTTCAAAAACGACAAGGATTTGAAGAAAGAAAGGACAAAAGTGTGTAAGAAAGATGGCGCAAGTGTTGCACAGGATTTGATGGGTAGCGTTAAGTACAAGGTGCGGGCATTTAGCCTTAGAGAGGAGGTTGAATAAACTGACCTTGCAAAAACATAGCTAAAATGTGTTTATTCATTTATTTATTAAACGTAAAAATGAAAATTACACGTGATTTAAACCGGGTTCTTTTAAAAAGTACATCGATGTTCTTCCAAAAACGGGGGTGGGACGTTTGGCATATGGATCTTTGGCATATGGATGTTTGGCCGAATGGACGTTTGGCCGAATGGACGTTTGGCCGAATGGACGTTTGGCCGAAAATTGTCTATTAGCATAAATGTATTGCAGAGAAAAGGAAATAAGAATCTAAAAAAGTATTTTCAAACGCATTAAATCTAAAAAAGGAAATAAGGAACCAAAAAAAAACATTCTCGAACGCATTAGATAGCATCCCGATATTCTAGACTTATTACACTTAGAGTTTATCAATATGTGTGCGCATTTGCAGTAATAAGCATTCTAATTAAGTTTCAACTATATCAATTCACTAAAAAACGAAATTTTTATGTTCAAAAATGCAAAAAAATGTATTAGGCCATTTGCTCATATACATGAGAAGTATGAATATGTTTTGATAAAATCGTAGACTCCTGATTTTAGATGGAAATATGTATTATGTTAAACAGCTAGACAGAAAGTGTCACTATTCTTCTATAATCTTGAAGAAATATGCAGTTCCTCCGAAAGATACCTTCTTTTGATCCAAAATAACAAACAAAACCCCCCCCTTTTTATACACCCAAAAAAAACACCACAACTCAAAAAAATTCTTCCCCCCCCCCCCCCCGTTTTCCCTATTTTTAACCCCAACACTTTTAAACAAACAACAAGAAACCCAAAAAAGGGAAAAAATTGTGCACAGTTATTTGGAAAATCCATTGTGGTCTGCATCTAAGCTAGCTAAACAGCTGAAATTGCCCAGAAATACCGTATGGCGCGTTATCAAACGGTATAAGGAAACATTGACGACGATTCGGAAGCCTCAAGCCAATCGTCGGAGTGGAACTGTCGACCGGAAACTGCGTGGTAAGATTTTGAAGACGATTAAGAGGAATCCCAATCTGTCGGACCGTGATTTGGCCAGAAAATTCGGTGCTGCCCATAGTACTGTGAGGAGAACTCGACTCCGCGAAGGAATCAAGTCGTATCGAGCTAGCAAACAGCCAAATCGGACCATAAAACAGAATAGTGTGGCCAAAATCCGTGCTCGGAAGCTATACGACCAGGTGCTGACCAAGTTCGACGGGTGTCTTCTGATGGACGATGAAACCTATGTCAAGGCTGACTTCGGGCAAATCCCAGGTCAAAAATTTTACTTGGCAACGGCTCGGGGGGATGTTCCAGCCAAATTTAAATTTGTTTTTGCCGACAAATTTGCACGAAAATTCATGATTTGGCAGGGCATTTGCAGCTGTGGCAAAAAAACGAAAGTTTTCGTTACAAATAAGACAATGACGTCGGAACTATACCAAAAACAGTGTCTCCAAAAACGAATTTTGCCGTTCATTCGATCCCACGACCATCCCGTAATGTTTTGGCCAGATTTGGCAAGCTGTCATTACAGCAAAGTCGTTCAAGAATGGTATGCAGAGAAAGGGGTCCAGGTTGTTCCGAAAAACCTTAACCCACCCAACTGCCCCCAGTTCCGCCCTATTGAGAAATACTGGGCAATCATGAAGAGGAGACTCAAGGCAAAGTGAAAGGTTGTCAAAGACATCAATCAAATGAAGACCTGGTGGAATAAGATAGCTAAAACGATGTCTTCGGTGTGCGCCGCCTAATGAGCCGTGTTACAGGAAAAAATCGAGAATTCCTTCGAAACCGTGACGAATAATTTTATCCGTATTTTTTCTTAAAAGTATGAAGAAAACGCTTCATTTGTATAAAAAAAGATCTTGAATTCAATAATAAATAACTAAAATACAGGCAATTGTTCTTGTTCCAATTATATCTGAAGCAAGCTTTATTTGACGAAGCATATTCCTGTATCCAAAAGCGAACTTATGTTTCAAGCGTTTGCCCGGTATAAAACTCATATGCGAGATTTTTCCTTTTTTCAAACATGAGCAGAAGAAATCGAAAAACCGCTGAAACTGATCAAAGATAAAAAAATATTCGATATTATTATAAATTTCGAACGCTATAATCTGAACGATTTTGTAAAGGCGATTGCTGCTAACTTGGGATCTGATGGAAAATGAGGATATGATTTGAGTTCGACTGTTATTTTTTCACATTTCTATTGTTAACCATATTAGATACCTGAATTACTAAAAAAGATTGAATTTAAATAATTAACCAAATATTACATAGTTTTAATTTCTAAAGTTCCTGGAAGGATGGGTTGAGGAGAAACAAAAAATTACTCGAACCCAAAATTAAATTGTTTTAATTTCTAAAGTTCCTGGAAGAATGGGTTGAGGAGAAACAAAAAATTACTCGACTGGGCATAGCGTATGATTGTACTTGCCACACAATCATACTAATGCAAAAATGGTACCTAGCATCGAAAGGTCTTAATTAATAACTGTGGAAGTGCATTTAGAACGCTAGGTTGAGAGCAAGCAATAAGCTAATTGTGAAAGTAATATGCTTGAAATGCTAAAAGAAGAAAGGCAACATAGGCCAAGAGATTTGAGATTTTTGAAAGACATAAATAACTCGATAATATTATGCAACAAAAAATGCTCAACAAGACATGTCAACTGATGGAAAGTTTTGAAATCAAATAGAACTATACGTGACTCACTGGTTCATTGGTATAATCTCCCGAAAATTTCATGAAAAACTTATACAAATCTATTACTTTGGAATATTCAACCTCATTCGGCCGAATGGTTTACGGCCTTATCGAATATTTGGCCTTTTGTGCTTCAACTAAATTGCATTCGGTTTTATGTTATTCGGCTTAATGGCGTTAAACCCTTTTAAAGCGGGGAGGTAGCTCATCAAATCTTCCGGTTCGCCACTAAGCATCTTGCTGTAAGGTACCAGGTGAGTCTTCACCGATTGTCTGTCAATTAGCATTAGCATTAGCATTGACGTTTGCACACCTCGTGGATGGAGCTACGATGAGGAATAATTCGTTGGAGACATTTCATGTCACCATGAAACGTATCCAGTTAATGATGCGTTTCTTCGTGCAATAATCTCCACGAAGACACTCCTCGATCGCTAACCCGGCCACGTTCATGCTACCGTTGTAGATTTGATATCCACCTTAAGAAGACACAGAGAACCCACGTAGCCTTCAGTAGATATCAAAGGAAAGTGGAAATGAATAGTCGGAGAGAACAGTTAAACAGAATGTCCTGTTTGGTGTACAGAACAAAAATTTATATAAAATGGTCGTTGTGAGCATCTAGTCTAAGAAGGTTAAGTGATGCTTCATTTTTCTTTAAACGGTTAGGACCTAACCATTAACTGTAGCCCTAGCCCCATATGGCTTATGGTTATAGCGCCATTACTCGCTCTCTGAAAATATAAGAATGTCCAAGAATACAAGTACGGCGATGAAAGATAATTTGTCAGAGGATTTGCGCTCCTGATTGCATCACTACACAACAACATGACACCACAAGAAAGGGACGTCAGATCCAGCATACACGGTAGCGGTGAAGTTGGCCATTTCCAGCCGAATGTACAGCGCATGAGGAAACAGAGAAAGAGATAGCAACGCCAAACCGCCATAATTAGTAACAGCAACTTTATTGTGACCTAACTGAGTTAAATTGAAGTAACTGATTCAATCAATTTGCAACAAGTGTGCTGCTAGGGAGATTAAAGGTAACGGCACGATACTCACTAGTAGATTTGGTCGTTTTAAAAATCCTAGTTGAAAAACTTAATAATTGAATATGTTTGCTAATTTTTTTTTTGTTTTTTTTTTTTTTTTTTTTATTTTTTTTTCCCTCCCTGGGTTCCTCCCCCCCTCGCCCCCCCCCCCCCTCCTGGTTTTTTTTTTCCTTCCCCGGGGGTGTTTCGCCCCTCCTTTCCGTGGGGTTGTTGTTACCCCTCCCCCGGGGTCGCCCCCGTGTTTGCTAATTGTTAAGTGCTATCGAAGGTGAATTAGCATTGATTCCATAACATAGAGAATACACAGAAAGAATAATACTTAAAAATATAACAATCCGCTCAACATGCTCCGGAATAGTTTACTTCACGAAAAACACGGAATCTATATCGAATCTATATCTATATATATAAAAATGGATTTCTGTCTGTCTGTCTGTCTGTCTGTCTGTCTGACCTAATAGGCTCGGAGACTACTGAACCGATCGGCGTGAAAATTTGTATGGAGGGGTTTTTGGGGCCGGGGAAGGTTCTTAAGATAGTTTGAGACCCGTCCCTTCTCTGAAAGGGGGGCTCCCATACAAATGAAACACACATTTCTGCATAACTCGACAACTGATCAAGCAAAGAAACCAAATTTAGCATGCGGAAGTTTTTGGAGGCAAGAAATGTTTCTATGGTAGTTTGAGACCCCTCCCCTCTCTAGAAAGGGGTGCTCCCATACAAATGAAACAGAAGTTTCTGCATATCTCAAGAACTAATCAAGCAAATGGAACCAAATTTGGCATGTGGGGTTTTCTGGTGGCGAAAAATGTTTCTATGGTGGTTTGAGACCCCTCCCCTCTCCTAGAAGGGGTGCTGTCATACAAATGAAACTGAAATTTCTTCATAACTCTAGATATAATAAAGCAAATGGAACCAAATTTGGCTTGCGGGGATTTCAAAGGCAATAAATGTTTCTACAGTAGTTTGAGACCCCTCCTCTCTCTCTCTGGAGGGGGGGGGGCGGTCTCCCATGTTAATGAAACACAAGTTTCTGCTTAACTCTGGAACTAATCAAGTAAATGGACCAAATTTGGCAGGTAGAGGTTTTTGAAGACAAGAAATGTCTCTAAGGTAACTCAAGACCCCTCCGCCCTCTGTAAGAGGGGGGCTCTCATACTAATGAAACACTGATTTGTGCATAACTCGAGAACTAATCAAGCATATGGAAACAAATTTGGCATGTGGAGGTTTTTCGAGGAGAGAAATGTTTTCATGGAAGTTTGAGACTCCTCCGCCATCTGGAAGGCGGCGGGAGGGGGGTTTCCATACAAATGCAACACAAATTTCTGCATAACTCGAGAACTAATCAAGTAAATGGAACCACATTTGGCAGGTGGAGGTTTTTGAAGGCAAAAAGTGTGTCTAAGTTGACTCGAGCCCCTCCCTTCTCTGAAAGGAGGGCTCATATACAAATGAAACACAATTTTTTGAATAACTCCAGAACTTATCAAGTTAATGGAACCAAATTTGGCATGTGAAGGTTTTCGAAGGCAAGAAATGTTTCTATTGTGGTTTGAGACCCCTCCGCCTTCTGGAAAGGGAGACTTCCATTAAAATGAAACATAATTTTTAACATAACTCGAGAGCCAATGAAGCAAATGAAACCAAATTTGGCATGTTGAAGTTTTTGGAGGTTAGAAATGTTTCTATGGCAATTCAATACCCCTCCCCATTTTGAAGGGGGGGGGGGCTCACATACAAGTAAAAAGAAAATTTATGCATAACTCGAGAACTAATCAAGTAAATGAAACCACTTTTAGCATATGGGGGTTTTTGGAGGCTAGATTTCTATATACATAAAAATGAATTTCTGTCTGTCAGACCCTTATAGACACGGAAAGTTCTGAACCGACCAACGTGAAAATTTATATGAAAGGGTTTTTGGAGCTGGGGAAGGTTCTTATGATTGTTTGAGACCCCTACTCTCTCAGGAAGGGGGCTCTCATACAAATGAGACACAAATTTCTTCATAACTCGAGAACTAATCAAGCAAATCGAATCAAATTTAGCATGTGGGGGTTTTCGAAGGCAAGAATGTTTCTATGGTGGTTCAAGACCCCTTTCCATTCTGAAGGGGGGGCTTCAAACAAATGAAACTCAAATTTTTATTATAATTGAAGAGTCCAGTGTGATGGTTCGAGAACTAATCATGCAAATGGAACAAAATTTGGCATGTGGGGGCTTTTGAAGGCAATGATTGTATGGTGGTGTGAGAAACCTCCTCCCTCTGGAAGGGAGGGCTCCCATACAAATGAAACACAAATTTCTACCAAAAATGAGAATTATCCAGGTTACTTAAACACAAAACGTGTATTTCTCGGGTAAGAAGCATGTTTTGATAGAAGTTTGAACCCCTGCTTATTCAAGAAAAAAAAACTCATTTCGAAAAAAAAACCATAAACGTGACAGTTTTATGAAATTTTCCTTCATTTAGTTGCAAGCGTTGCAGCGCACGCACCGGGTTCAGCTAGTGAAGAATAAAAACACAAAAACAAACATTAACAACACAACTCAAAGACTTATGTTAAGAAGAAGAAGAAGAAGAAGAAGAAATCTAATGTGATTCAGTGAAGCTAAGAAAGAGCTAACATACAACAAAATAAAGAAGCAAAATAAAGAAGAAGTTTTTGTAGGGCCAACGATCAGCTGATAAATATAATTGTCAAGGATAATTCATGTTTGAAAGAAGGTCAAATCTCTGAAAAAAGTAATATATTTAAGACGGCAATTCTAACTCAGAGAACCAGAAAACAGGTTTTTTGAGAATTGTTTTTGTGATAGAGAAGTAGCAAATAAAACGCATTAAATGCAAAAGCACGGTTGTCATACATGCAAACTTCAGCTCCGTCTTAATCGAGTCGCTTTGCAATTTAAATACCTAATTGTCTCTATTATATCAAATTCAATCTGATTTTTTGTGATTTTCAATCTGAAGCTAAGCAAGATTAGTGTTATTTTTTAAGGTCTATGGAATTTTCTGTCTCCGAGAAAGATATTTTGGTAACGCGCCGTTCATGTGCTTACAGTTGCTAAACATTTAATTATATTTACAATTCTGAGCTTCTATAAATGTTCTATTCGTTCCAAATGCCAAAAAGTGATCCACCTTTGTTCAGAATCCGAAGTAGTTGCTTGTCAATTCCATACAATATTATTGGTTCAAAGCATTAATGAAGAGAAGAGATAGAGGTGCCAAACTGGTTTTATCTTTTTGAATTGTCAATGTCCATGTTGACTAAAAATTTAAACTAAATAAATAAAAATAAAAGTTTTTCATTCGATAATTTTTTTTTTTTGAGGCTCAAATGTTCATAGATTACGCTATAGAGCCGAGAAACAAGTTATTATTTTAAATAAAGAGCGAGGTTTACAAGAAACATACGCTCTAGAAGGATTTCAATACGAAGATTTGATAAAGGAGGAGGAGTTAGGAGTAAATCCTATTAGGCTCAACTACAACATTCTAGAGCCTAAATAAATTTCATCGGAATCAAACACTTCTTTAAAAAGACGGTATAACCGTATGATCAAATAGCTAACATTTGATGAGTCAGCGTAGTAAAACAGTAGTTTTTTTTCAGTTTATGCTTTCACGATCGGAGTTGTCAAACCGAATCATCGTCGTCATTTACAAACGGAACGCGAACATCGTCAGCTGCTAAGAGTGGTAGAAAATTAGCATGGCGAAGTGCGTTTCTTGGGTTAGACTTCAGCGCCCATCAACTCCACTTTCATGACTTGATTAAGGAATTGCTTGGACCTAGGACCTCATTTCGAGTGGACGAATAATTATTTAAAATTTAAAGGAAATTTAACTCGCCAATTCCCTATGAACCAACCTAAATCGGCATCGGTGCCAGAGTCTAGCAAACTCAAACCCAAACCCTACACCACCAACTAAAGACGGCGATGAGCTTATGTCGTTGGTATGCTGCACTTTTCGAGAGCCGATTGGTATTTAGGTAGGTCTATGCAAAAGCTTGCGTACACAGCCGAGGGTGATAAATCTACGCAGCTCAAAAACTAGCCGTCGTCGTCATCGTCTGCGTCGCCATGACTTAGTGCCAACCTAACCTAGTTGAGGTGTTAAGTCTATGGCGCGTTAGCAAAGATGATGACATCCACTTTATCAGCGAGTGTGAGATTAATAGCCTAGTAGTCGACTCAAGTCGTAAGTAAGTTGTGCACGTTGAGCTACCCTCCCCGATGATGTCGGGGAAAAAATGCATGGGAATATTTTAATTGGCAACGAGGAGTTTCGCGAAGATGAGGCCTTCGCGATAAATTGCGATTATGAATAAGGAAAGTTTTCAGAAGCAACTGCAAACCGTCGCTTCCGCGGACTCTACCTGAATTTCAGTTATCAACCACATCAGGAAGCCATCGACTGACCAAGGCACCCTTTTTTTTCGCAGAAACAATCACCTATTGATCGATTCTCTGTTTCTTCAGATGCCAATCAGTTCCCAGCCCACAATACCCATTATTAGCGCATCATTCAAAAGTTTTATCTTATATTTTTTATTGCACTCTTCTCGCTCATCGTGATCCATTATGGCCAGATATGTATTCGAGGTGTATCGACTAACTATTATGAAAGGGCTTTATCCCCTCAGGGGCAACTTGGTTCGTTTCCTTCTTGGGATTCTGCGGGGAGGTCTCGTCGATGGAGCGATGACGAAATATCTTCTCCCCCTCCCCCCATCCACCCATCTTCCCGTCAGGGGGGCAAACAGTCTGTCTGAAGCTGCAGGAAGCGTGCTCTTTCTATCAGATTTGGCCCGGATGATATTTTGATGAACTTTGGTAGACAATTAATTGAAAAAATAAATAACTGATTCTTCTGGAGTCCCGAACAATGCACCGGGTTCGTAACAGCCATGTCTTGGCATGGCGAATTATCAACTGAAAGATAAGTGAACATTGTGTAATTGTGCCGTGGCGTGACTCGCTCGGTATGCACATATATTTTACATACCAAATTGAATGCACTGCTACACTCTTTGTGTGTTCCATGGCAAACGGAGGGGGGGGGGATGCATTCAACAATTCCGAAACCAACAGGGTCGGTGTCGATAAGCGAGCCAGCTGGGAGGAAACACTCGAAATTGCAGCGAAAGTGACATTTCGTCAAACAGTTACACTTACGACGAGGACGGTCGGTCGGGGACGGGAGAACCACTCGTAGGGAAATGAGAAATTGTACGGGACTGGCATGACAATGACCAAACTGTTTTGCCTTTTTCCCGTTCAATTTTTATATCGCTTCCACTTGGCCGTGGATGATGATGATGATGATGATGATGATGATGGCGATGGTGGTGGCGGTTCAGGAGGTAATTCAGTTCAGATTGTATCACAAAAGCGGCGCGACCAATAATGTGGTCACTGACCCTTAAGGTACCTCTACCGGTGCTGGTGTTGTGCTATTAGGGCCTGCTAAATTAAGTCCAATTGAGATTGACGTGTTGCAGTGAGCCGCTGCAAGCTGCGGGTGGTATCGTCAAGATGTCGTGTTTTGAATAGTAATGATGAGAGTTTGTTTCTTGCTGTGAAACGAGGTTTGTGTGAAGAGTGTTTATGACAGTGTCACAAGGCATTGAAAACTCGAAGGTGGACTTCAAGAGCGATGTTTGTTGCCGCGTAATTGATCGTTGGAAGAATCACTTTTGTGAACTTTAATAAAAGACATATTAGTGAAAATTCACTGCCATGTTTTAAAAGAACTTCAATCAATTTAAGACTTAAATTAGGTATCTTCAAAAAATTAAAGACTAATTTGAAGGCACTGAACACCAACACACCAAGCTCAATGAACATGAAGATATTAACCCGTCGCCAAAACAGTTACTAAGACTCAAACTCTGGAACAAAGACATTAAGACTGAAGTGATAGACATATTTTTAAGTTCCTGAAAAACGGCAAAAAGCACGAATTGGACCTTTAAGGACACCAACTCGAACTGAAAAAATGAAAGAAAAATTAAATGCTTTCTGAAAGCATTCAGAAACTGATAGCGTCAATATAAAAATAAAACCAGCAATGCTTTGATTTATAAGGCTTATGAAATTGATATGATTTGAACGTGTAATATTCTTGTGATTTTCACTTTATAGATTTATGGTGCTTTGCAGAAATTTATAGAAATGGGCAAGTGGTACTTCGTGGTGGTCTAGTTAGTTCGGGATTGGCTCAGAAGGTGGCGCTAACTGGCATGCAAAATGTTTGTTTTAAATGGTTCAAACATGGAATACTGGCATGGATCCTGGCCATAAGGAAATTGACTGTCTTCAGCAAAGTTTTCCAGAAGATCAAGGCCTTCTGGTTGGTTGATAGTAGTCCGAAATTGGTTCACTACGCGGCGCAATTGTACATATGAATATCTCGTACACGCTGTATCTCGAGATCCTGGCCATCAATGAAGTACCTGTCTGTCTGTCTGTCTACCTGTCTGTCTGTCTGTCTGTCTGTCTGTCTGTCTGTCTGTCTGTCTGTCTGTCTGTCTGTCTGTCTGTCTGTCTGTCTGTCTGTCTGTCTGTCTGTCTGTCTGTCTGTCTGTCTGTCTGTCTGTCTGTCTGTCTGTCTGTCTGTCTGTCTGTCTGTCTGTCTGTCTGTCTGTCTGTCTGTCTGTCTGTCTGTCTGTCTGTCTGTCTGTCTGTCTGTCTGTCTGTCTGTCTGTCTGTCTGTCTGTCTGTCTGTCTGTCTGTCTGTCTGTCTGTCTGTCTGTCTGTCTGTCTGTCTGTCTGTCTGTCTGTCTGTCTGTCTGTCTGTCTGTCTGTCTGTCTGTCTGTCTGTCTGTCTGTCTGTCTGTCTGTCTGTCTGTCTGTCTGTCTGTCTGTCTGTCTGTCTGTCTGTCTGTCTGTCTGTCTGTCTGTCTGTCTGTCTGTCTGTCTGTCTGTCTGTCTGTCTGTCTGTCTGTCTGTCTGTCTGTCTGTCTGTCTGTCTGTCTGTCTGTCTGTCTGTCTGTCTGTCTGTCTGTCTGTCTGTCTGTCTGTCTGTCTGTCTGTCTGTCTGTCTGTCTGTCTGTCTGTCTGTCTGTCTGTCTGTCTGTCTGTCTGTCTGTCTGTCTGTCTGTCTGTCTGTCTGTCTGTCTGTCTGTCTGTCTGTCTGTCTGTCTGTCTGTCTGTCTGTCTGTCTGTCTGTCTGTCTGTCTGTCTGTCTGTCTGTCTGTCTGTCTGTCTGTCTGAACCTTATAGAATCGAAAACTACTGAACCGATCGGCGTGCAATTTTGCATGCAGGAGTTTTAAGGGCCGTTGAAGGTTCTTATGATAGTTTGAGACCCCTCCCATCTCTGAAAGGAGGGGCTCCCATACAAATGAAGCACAGAGATCTGCATAACTCGAGAACTAATCTAGCAAAGCAAACCAAATTTAGCATGTGGGAGTTTTTGGAGGCAAGAAATGTTTCTATGGTAGTTTGAGACCCCTCCTTTCTCTAGAAGGGGAGGCTTCCATACAAATGAAACAGAAGTTTCGGCATATTTCAAGAACTAATCAAGCAAATGGAACCAAATTTGGCATGTGGGGTTTTCTGGAGGCGAAAAATGTTTCTATGGTGGTTTGAGACCCCTCCTCTTTCCTAGAAGTGGGGCTGTCATACAAATGAAACTCAAATTTCTGCATAGCGCTACAACTAAGCAAGCAAATGGAAAAAATATTTGGCATGTGGGGATTTTTGAGGCAAGAAATGTTTCTACGGTGGTTCGAGAACCCTCCTTTTTCAGGTAGGTGGGGGGAGGGGTCTCATACAAATGCAACACAAATTTAAACCAAACATGAGAATTTTGAATGCAAATTTGTATGCAGGGGTTTTGGGTCCGGAAAAGGTTCTTATGATGGTTCGAGACTCCTCGCCCGTTTAAAAAGGGGGGGCTCTCATACAAATGAAACACAAATGTCTGCACAACTCGAGAACTAATCAAGAAAACGGAACCAAATTTCGCATGTGGTTTTTTTTGGAGACAAATTTTTCTTTGGTAGTCTGCGACCCCTCCCCTATCAGGAAGGGATGACTCTCATGCAAATGAAACAGATTTTTTTTTGCATAACACGAGAACTAATCAAACAAATCGAACCAAATTTGGCATGTGGAAGTTTTTGAAGCCAATAAATGTGTCGGCGGAGTTTCGAGACCCCTCCCCTCTTTGGAAGGGGGGGGGGAGGGGCTTTCATACAAATGAAACATAAACTATAACCAAACATGATTATCCCTACTGTTATGAAAATTTGTCTGCAGGAGTTTTTGGGGCCGGAGATAGTTCTTATGATGGTTCGAGACTCCTTCTCCGTCTGGAAAAGGGAGGGTTCCCATACAAATGAAACAAAAATTTCTGCCTAAGTCGAGAACTAATCTAGCAAATGGAACCAAATTTGGCATGTGGAGGTTTTGGAAGTCAATAAATGTTTCTACGGCAGTTCGAGGCCCCTCCCCCTTTGGAAGAGGGGGGGGGGGCTCTCATACAAATGAAACACTAATTTCAACCAAACATGAGAATTATCCCTACTGTTATGAAAATTTGTATGCAGGAGTTTTTGGGGCCGGAGAAAGTTCTTATGATGGTTCGAGACTCCGTCCCCATCTGGAAGAAGGAGGGTGCTCCCATACAAATGAAACACAAATTTCTGCATAAGTCGAGAACTAATCTATCAAATGGAACCAAATTTGGCATGTGGAGGTTTTTGAAGTCAAGAAATGTTTCTACGGCAGTTCGAGACCCCTCCCCCCTTTGGAAGGGGGGGGGGGGCTCTCATACAAATGAAACACTAATTTTAACCAAACATGAGAATTATCCCTACTGTTATGAAAATTTGTCTGCAGGAGTTTTTGGGGCCGGAGATAGTTCTTATGATGGTTCGAGACTCCTTCTCCGTCTGGAAACGGGAGGGTTCCCATACAAATGAAACACAAATTTCTGCATAAGTCGAGAACTAATCAAGCAAATGGAACCAAATTTGGCGTATGGGGGTTTTGGAGGCAGGATTTTTTTCTATGGTGGTTCGAGACTCCTCCCCTCTTCGGAGGGGGGGGGGGCTCTTATACAAATGAAACAGGAATTTCAACCAAACATGAGAATTATACAGATGACTAAAACACAAAATGTGTATTTTGTGGGGAAAGCAGCTTATTCTGATAGTAGTGTGAACCCCTTTTTAGTCAAGAATGGGGGATGCTTGAGTTACTCTTAGTGCTTCATATACACCAGAAGTTAGTCTATTGGTATGCAAGAGAAAATGACGTTCAAGCTGACAGGATACGGCGTAGTTTGAAGATAAAGGTTTTGTCAATAAAATGCTTCTACACAGAAAGAAAAGCATGGTAGAAAGGGTATGTGTGTGTGTGTGTGTATATACAATCCAACGCCCGCCGTCCGGCAGTGTTTTTATGGAAGAAAAATGTTTGTAGTTAAACGAACTGTTGTCGACTCGACAAACATTTTTAGCCCGGGAGTATAGCGGGAGAGATAGCTCTGTTGGGTTCCAGTGACCCATTTCAGAATGCCTGGTTACTCACGTCCATTCCGAGGTCACTTTCACTTACAACAAGCCCCGCATAGACACAGTACGAACATCAAATGGATATAGGTACTGTGCATACACTTCCATCATAAAATTTTACTGTTTTGAGGATGGCACGTATTTAGTAGTATGATTCAAATTTAGTCATAATCAGATAGATCTCACCGGAAATGTTGCTGATGGACAGTCTTCATTTTGACGGCTTCCCTGTGATGCTAAAGGATGCTTTTATGTCTCTACAAAAGTAGCACTCCGCTATACGGCAAATATTTTCACATCATAAAAAAAGCATGGTAGAAAGGGTATAATTTAAAATACAAACCTACGTTTAAGTTTTGCGGAAATTTCACACATTAGCAAACGAAAATATTTGAACAAAACTCATTCCTAAAAAATAACCATGCAAGCGTAGCAAGGCTTGCACTGGGTTCAGCTAGAACTTTCCATAAAAATGAAAACAGTCTTAAAATGTTGCTCATATCATCTTCACATTAACTTAATTTAAGAAGTAAATGTAACTAGTAAACACGATGAAATTCCTTAAAATTCCACAAGAAAAGCTTATCTTTTGACATACAGACCTATTCCGTCTGCTGTAAGCCGCAGACGAAATAGGTCTGTATGTCAAAAGATAAGCTTTTCTTGTGGAATTTAAAGGAATTTGATCGCGTTTTTATTAGTGATAGTTTTTAAAAAGTGTTTCAGTTTTTTTTATTTTTTTACTTTTAAAAAGAGAATAATTCAAAACTGTAGTCAACTCTTTGTGTATTGAAATTTAGAAATTAAAATGAACGAACAGTCTGAAAGCATAAGATTGTTTTGATGCTAAAATTGCCGTTCTTCTTCTTCTTCTTTAGCATTTCAAGCTTATTGCTTTCACAAATAGCTTATTGCTTGCTCTAAACTTAGTGTTTTAAATGCACTTCCACAGTTATTAGTTAAGAGCTTTCGATGCGAAGTATCATTTTGGCATTGTACAATCATACGCTATGCCCAGGGAGTAGAGAAATTTTCCTTTACGATAAATTCCTAGACCAGACCGAGAATCGAACCGACCCACCTCCAACATGGTGTTGCTGCGCCTTTACCAACTGAGCTAAGGGAGGACCCAAATTGCCGTTATTCTTTGCAATGAAATGGAAACAAACCATGGTATAGTTGAGTTCTCTTTCGTAAAATATAATTCCGAAGAATTTTTCAATTTTACTGTAAACTTGAAAACGATAAGGAAGTCTTTCGCCATAGGTACATATTTCAAATTTGTCCAAGAATGCATAGAAAATTTCCAACCCATTTTATAGAACTTTTTGAACGTTGAAGAAAAATCAAACGCATTTTGTTGGCGAAATTAAAATTGCTCTGAAATAAATCATAAATGACAAATACCCATCCTTCGCAGTTCTTGATTTGCCTTCTCAAACTGACAATGCTGCTTGCATTACAAACTCAACGCATTTCGCAATTGGAATGTCGCACCCCTTTCATCACCTAGGTTGCTATGTTTTGCACCTCGAACGCATGCTGAGATCGTTTAATATTGGACCATTTCGCTTTCCCCAACCAGTTCAGCTGAGAGAAGTTTTTTCTGCGTTTTAAGCCCTCACTAATTGACGGCGGGGAATTATTTCTTTCATATTTTTACATGCGGCCCCGTGTTACCCACTTCTGTCGGCAAAACTGGCTTCCATCTCCCAGTCCCGAACAGTTTTATTGATGTAGCGCCGAGTGTTGCGTAACTGCTTTCTTCGCTCTTCGTGTCTAATCTGATTTCTTTGTTTGGGAAACATCGATTTCCATTACTTATGATGACTATTTCGTTTATGAACCCATTCACTTTTCCCTGTTACATTTCTTGCTGTCCCTTCGACAAACTCGTCATCTTCTATTATGTAGCCAAAATGATATACAATTGACGAAATCTTCTCGCTGAGTAGCAATTCAATTGTGAAAAGATGAGGTGGTTCGGAACAAAAGCCGGATGCCCAGTAATCTGCGAGAAGTGTTATTTTTATGGCACCTCCTCCTCCTCCTGCCGTATGGGATTCGACTGAACGGTGCTACGTTTGTTTGATTAGATTTGTGTTTTCACTATGCTTTTGTTTTTTGTTTCCGTTGCGAGCTATGTTCGATGGTGTTTTCATATTTCTTCCCATTCATCTCTTTTGAATTTGTAATAAATATCAGGTGGTAATCGCTGCCGTTTAAAATGCGATTAAGTGGAAGCGGCTTGTGTGATTCGGGGGAGATTGAGGTACGTTAGGCGGTGGAAGTTATTTATCGAAGAATGGTCGAAAGAGATATGTACGAATTTTTCGTAATAAATGAAACAGTGATTCATTTACGAAACCAATTTTTCATTTCGAAAACACCGTTGTCTTGAATGATTCAACCGATCTACTTTACTTCCGACACGCGATAAAAAAGTAGTCTAAGTTCAAACCACCCGATAGACAATGTATGCATTTAACGTCCCAAAAATGGACATACTGACTATCTTGGCTAACAAAGCAACACACTCCACCCTCGATCCCACCCCGTTTGCTGGGACAAAACAAAACAGTTACTATGCAACACCAGCAAAAAAAAAACTATGTGCATCTGAAACAACAATTTAATAACAGAGCGCAGTTCCCCCAAGATCCAACGACTTTGATATGCGAGTTTAGTTTGGTGTGGAAATAAATGGAGAAACAGGGTCCGCTTTTATGATACTAATCTATGCTCGGGGAGCATCAGCGTGTTTGAGGATTCTATGCGATGCCAAGCGAATGTAAATAAAGGCGGTGATTCTGCGAGCAGCTGCTTCTCCATTTGAACAAGTTGTTGTCTTTTCTCTCGCCAGAGTGATACTTAACGGGGAAGAAAATTATGGCAAACATAAATATAGACCCTGCCCGCGGACCTGGGGCAGAAGTTAGATGGAACATCTCCACTCTGGACTACGGAGCAAACTGCGCAAGGTGAGATAATAACATGGTAGTTGAAATCACAGTGGATTTGACGATAGGGCAGGAAATTAAAATATATGCATTCAAAACAGCGAATTGCCCGAGAGTTCGTTTGCTACCATTTTATGTAAGACAGTGTTTTAGTAATACTAAATGAACAACGACGGTAGGTATTCCCATTAGTTGATAGTAGGTGAGAAACGAAATGCTTTTAGGGGCAACCGGCCTTCAAAGAGAGTTAATGAATCGTGCTGTTTTTCGTCGAAGGTAGTCGAAGCAGCGCACCTGAGGGAGCGAAAAAAAAAACCCACCGAGCTCATATGTTAGAAAATTGGGTCCCACTTAAATCGGTGTGCTCGCGGGAGGGACGGCCCTTTCCGTAGCAGAAGGGGAAGGAAGTTGTTTTGTTTTTGCATAATAAAACACACGTTGTAGTAAGTAGTTGATCACCTCACTTTTTAAATGGGTTGGGGCGAGAAATTTATTTTATGTAATTACTTGGAAGCGCACCGTTTATGGAATCGAGCGGTGCGAATCGGTCTATAGGAAATGGGATGTAAAAAACTAGAAGCAAAACCCCAAGTTAGATCGGAGTGAAAGTTAGTTACGATCTCGACTGGAGGAACCTGGGAAAGTGGCACAGTGCATGCCCCTCTGAGTCGCCAGCCTCGTCTTTTTCTCCCGAGATTAATTGGTGACTGAAAGGGAAATTTGATACTTTTCATCCTGGGACATCAAACCCATAACGAGATGTGTTTTATTGCTTCCTACGTATTACTCATAAAGAGGCAATTAGGTAAATATGATACTGAGTTGGTGTGGGGATGAGGTCATACGATTTCGACAGACAAATGTACGTCACCTGTGCCAGGGAAAATCAAACACGATCGCTCTTGTTGGACACATGTTGCTCGAGTGCCAGTGGTATGGAAATGTAAACACGAGTACGAGTAGCAAGTGTCATCCATCAATCATGAACTTACCTGGAAAGAGAAGGGAGAAAAAAAAAGTTGTTAGCAAATAACCGCAGGATGACCACACGATTTCAATTTAAAAATCCACGCATTTTCCCTGACTTTTTCTCGACAAAGTTATTGTTTTTATTAGCGAGGGAGAAGCCTTTATAATGACAACAACCACTAAGGGCGATCTATCGGCAGCATTGAGTGCTAAGTAATTAACAGGTGACAGGTGAGATCATTCCAAATTTCATATTTATTTGATGACTGATGCATGCAAATTGAACATTGTATTAATTTGTGTGTTTATTCTGATCGCCAAAAAAATCATGTTCACATCACATCTAAACATGATTCAATTTAAATCTCACGTGACGTTTATCAAATTTCAGTATAAATTTTATTTAGAATACCGAAAGCAGTTTTAATCCGGGAGCTAGAAAGTGACAGCTCTATTGCAAATCCAGCAACCTATTTCAGACTGTCAGGAGAGTCGCGCCTATTCAGAGGTTACTACCGATATTATTTGAATAAAGGTACTGCAACATACATCCAGGTTTGGTAAAGAAAAATTTCCAAACTCGTATTTACTGTTATTTGAATTTAGATTTTTTTATAATATTTCTATAATCAGATTGATCTCACGAAAGGCTATCTAGAAAATAATATTTGCTTGTTCATTCGTAAGAATCAAAATTTTCTATATTTAATCTTAACTAATTTCATGCACTCGCGACATAAAGACCTTTTTAAGGATTTCATGACGTTGCTAAACCGCCAGTTAGATATGCAACCAGCATTAAAAAAAACTATCTTCACATATGAAATTCGTAGCTTTTGACCAGCAGATGGCCGTTATCTACCTTGCACTGGTCTACTTTTTGTAATAAACCATTTTTATCATTCCATACTATGCCAATAATGAAAATCCTCTTGGAAGAGGTGCCTGAAATGCACAACAAAATTCACTCTGACTATATAATAAGATTCCTTGAAAATTCTGAGCAGAATTCGATTAAATTTCTGAGCTTCATTCAATCGACACCTCGAGTATGATTTATTAAGAGTCCTCAAAGGAGATTAACCGGCATAAGAAACGACAAGATTCCTACGAGAGAAAAAAAAAAAGCAGTCTTCAACTTTACTAGCAAACTTTGAAGTAAGTGACCCTTTATTGAGAACAATTGTCCGGGGTCGAACATTTGTGACGCTTATGAAATCTTTGGAAAGTTATTTAAGCAGCTCAACCAGTTCTTTTGATTGCAGAAAAATTATGAATTGCATGAAAATCGGATAAATTCAATGGTATTTGGAAACGCATGTTGTATATCTAGCATATATAAATAAGAATACTTCTCCTAGAAACAGTTAAATGACAAATTAATAAAATATAGTAAGCTGTTCCGAATAACTCTTTGTGTTTTGAGATTCTGAAAATGAAATAGACGAACAGTATGAAAACGTAACAATGTTTTGATATCGCAAGGCTTTGCAATGAAAACGAACTTATCATTTTATAGTTGAGTTCTTAATCGCAAAAATAAATTAGAAGAATCTACAAATTGTATTGAAAACTTGAAAAAATTCCTTGTAGCAAATTTTGAAATAATATTAAAAAAAAAAACAGGGTGGTTCAATCAAAACCCTACGCATAATTTTAAAATATTCTTAGAAAAGATGTATACAAAGTAACGAAAAACAAATCGCCGCTACATGTTGCACGAAACCTGCCCAATGAATTGAACAAAATCCACTCAGAGTCCTGAGAAGGGATTCCTGTTGATTGTGAACTTCATTCAATAAAAATTTCGAATTAAATGCGTTCTTGGAAAAAAATGCCTGTGATGCTGAAAACATTTATGAAGAATACCGAAAGTGAAAATACCCAGGAAAAGTGTCATTTGCGAAGTCATGAACCCTCAGGTAATCGAACATTTTGAGAAGCTCCTTGAGTTGAATCCTCAAACTCGCTTCATGACTTTGTACCATTTGTACAAAACGCAGGATGTCAGCCCTTCTCCGAATATTTAAAATCGTGTTTATTTCTCCGACTTTGGCAGTTCAGTTCATTTTGATTTAACCATGAAGCAGGAGCTTCATGGAATCCTAGAGCATCATCGTCCTATGATTGCTCCTGCTATATTTGCTGCAAAGTTTGGCCAAGTCGATTCCACTAAATCGTTCTTCACTGACGGATCATTGATAGAGGAGTCAGCAGGCTTTGGTATATACAAAGAAATGTATAGCGCCACTCGTAAATTTCAAGCTCCTTGTTCCGTATATGTCGGTGAATTAGCGGCAATACACTTTACGCTAGAAATTGTTGCCTCACTTACATCGGATCAGTATTTCATCTTCACGGATAGTCTCAGTTCTATAGAAGCTATTCGCTCCTTGAGGCCGGTAAAGCACTCCTCGTATTTTCTCATGAAAATACAGGAGCTTCTAAGTGCTTTATCTTCGCGTTATTTCTCATCACCTTTGTATGGATCCCTTCTCATTGTTCAATTCAGGGCAATGAGAAAGCGGACTCGCTTGCAAAGGTGGGTGCTATGGAAGGCAGTATTTATGATCGACAAATCGCCTTCAATGAATTTTTGCCTATTTTTCGTCAACAGTCACTCGTCAGCTGGCAGCATAAATGGAGTACAGGAGATTTGGGGCGATGGCAATATTCTATCAGGTGTCGATGAAATCTTGGTTCAAAAGGTTGGATGTAGGTCGAGACTTCATTCGTGTGATGTCTCGCCTCATGTCCAATCACCATTCTCTGAACGCTCATTTATACTGTGTTGGGCTGAGCGACAGTAATCTTTGTGAATGTGGCCAAGGTTAACCGGGACGCAGATCACGTAATTTGGTCATGTGCTGAGTATCGTGGAGTCAGATCTGAGCTTTACGATTCCCGTCGGGCTCGAGGTAGACAACCCAATGTACCGGTTCGAGACATCTCGGCTGTACGCGATCTGGAGTTCATGAAACTAATTTACGTGTTGTTGACTAATATAAGTATTAGATTGTAGTTTGATTAACCTATGTGTTTAGTTTTAATTATTTTTGTTTAGTTTTAATTATTAATGTTTTTTTTTCAGAAAATAAAAGTTGCATAGTTTTAAGTAAACGATTTAGAATTGAAAATATGTGTATTATGTAAACCATACTTTAAATTCCCGCCCATTTTCCCATTCGGTAAATTGTTCCCCAATTAACCTCGAGAAGACCGCGAGTAATCGGTTCTACCCCACTAATGTTAAGTTTTAGGATAACTGATGTATATAGAAATGAAAACTTGGCTCTGTAAAAATGATTCGATTGAGCCTGAACAAATAAATGATATTGTCAAAAAATAAAAAAAAAAAATTATAATATATATTTTTTTTTCACACAAAACAAACAAACAAAACCCCCCCCAGTAGAATAAAAAAAAAAAAAAAAAAATATAAAAAACTCTCACCCACACCCGCGAAAAAAAAAATAACACATTATCACACATAAAAAAATTTAAAATTTCCCCCCCCCCACCCCCACCAATTAAAAATTTAGTCTTTAAAATCCTTCCAAAAATGTGAAGTTATTTAAATGCAAAAGGGGTTGCACCCCATTTTAATTTTGTAAGAAAAATACAACCAAAACCCCCCATTTTTGTTTCCCACCCCACAAAAACCCCGCAGAAAAAATCTGCAGTTGAAATATTTAGTTTCGCATAATGACAATTTCGTTAAGAACAACTAAGAGCTTCACTTTTTGAATAAATTTAAGGAAAAAAGAACACTTAATCACTCAAGTCCCAAGTGTTAAGCTCGATTAACTCGATCTCACTGATAATAAAATAAGCTATTATTATGATATTCAACGAGTATTTTTTTTTTTTTTTGCTATTCATCTTGTTATTTTGGCTGTTTATTCAGCCTCAATGATAACATATGGAATGATCAAATAATGATAACTTGGTATTAGAATTTGTTATCAATTTGGTATAATCCTTTGCTCGGGTTGCTTTCTCTATACTATTTTCCATGTAAACTTCAAATGACATGTGCACTGTCAGTTTCCTATGAAATGTGATCAGATTTCAAGATATTTAAGACGTGATTTAGAATTATCAACGAATAAAAAAAAAGGTTCTGTTCAAAAACACGAGAAGGATAAGCTCAAAACTCAAAATGTTCAAACAGATTAGATTTTTATCATAAATAGAATAATGCACTCAAAAACTTCAAAAAAAAAAAAGAAAGATAAACTCATAATCCAAAGCAAAATATGTTCAGAATGCTTGGTAAAATTCACCAACATGATTCAAGTAGACTCTAGACTGGATATTTTTGGAAACATAGCTCATAGTATTTATAAAAATTCGGACTGAGTCACAAGATGGAAGTACTGAAACGCCCAGAGTGCCATAGAATCCCAAGAAAGATCCGCCCTGCATCCTGAGTAACATTTGTTCAAAACTCTGAGAATCGTTCAATTGGTTCGTATCAAAAAAGCCATATGAGTCGTTAGGTAGGGTCCAGGTGGTGGAGTCGTCTTCCTGGCGTCGGTGATTGTCACCATGTGAGGAAATAGGCCGACGTAAAAAAAAAGAAAAAAAAAGTCATATGGTACAAAACGGTTGTATTTCTGTTTTTAAGAAGGAATAGAGGAACTTTGAATAGAGTAGAAACCTCTACGCCAGGCCTTTGATTATATCGTTGCCTAAATCCTTAGGAACATGTCGTCCAAGAAAACGCTGTTGCAAATGATTCGGAAGAGCCACTTTTGAGTTTTTTGAGTCGTTTCGTCTGTTTCTTCAATTGCCTGTTTTTTATTTTGTTAGTCAGTGCTACGTTTATAAGTTTAATAAGGCGTTTCGTTGTATTGTTGTATTGCAACCTTGTGCGTTAGAATTGTATTGCACCTTTTGCGTTAGAATGATATAACTTAACTCCTTTTGAAGAATTTCACCAGCCGTGCACGGATCAAGTCGTCCATAGAGACGCTGTTGACACTGCCTCAAAAGGTGTTACATTTTCAAGTTTTCTTCCCCTTTCTCTCAGTCATGTTCATGTCCACACATGGTTACATTCATGTTACATTCAGTAAAATGGCGTCGAATCAAGGAGAAGTACGCAAACGCATTTTGTACGAAATGGCAGCAAAATCCGAATTTATCGGTACGCGATCTTGCCAAGAAACTAAAACTACCGAAAAGGACCGTGTGTTGTGTTTGCAAAACATTTGACCAGCGCTTGACTGTGAATCGAAAGGTAGCAAGTGGAACAAATCGAAAAATATGCTCCCGACAAACTGGATGAGAAGGTGGTAGCCAGTATTGAGAAAAATCCCAATCTTTCTGTGCGAAATGTGGCTCGCAAAGTTTGGAAGTCAAAATCATTCTTACAAAAAGTGAAGCAGAGGCAAGGACTGAAAGCGTACAAAATAGAAAAAGTGCCCAACCGTGATGACAAGCAAAATTTCACTGCAAAACGTCGTGCTAAGGAGCATTACAACATTGTCTTGTAAAACATTTTCTTGTATCGTAATGAACGACGAAACATACGTACAGGGTGCGGCAGAAAATAATGCGAAAATGTTCAAACTTGAGCATTGGGTTAATTCGTGTAGCTAGTGACTAATTTCTGTCGAAAGTGTATTTGTTTATGTTTACTTTCAAGTGCTGCATCCAAACATTCTATTTGTTTTATGGCAAATTCGTCAAAATTTTCGCGAAAGAAGTGATCACCAGTTTGTTGCTCGCCCAAAAGAAGCCGAAAGATATTGCCAAGGTGGTAGGGTGCCATTTGACAACAGTTTACCGCATAAAAAAAGTCTAAGCAGCGGAAGCCGGGAAGCGGACGTCCGCGCTTTGCACGCACGCCGAACTAGATCTGTGCGCCGCCGAGCCACGCCTCCGCCGCTGATGATTTTACTGCGCCGCCGCCGCCACTATTTTCGACCGGCGCGCCGCTGCACTCCCCCGTTTCCCCTTTCTCTCTCGTTTGCCCTTCTTTTCTTTCTTTTACACCTTTATCCCCCCCTCCCTCCTCCTACCTCCCCCCTCCCCCCCTTTCCCCTATTACCTTTTTCTCTCTTTCTCCTTTTTCCCCTTGCCTTTTCCTCTCCCCCCCCCCCCTCCCCCCTTTTTTTCTATTTTTTTTTTTTTAATTTTCTATTTTTTTTTTTTATGTTTTTTTTCCTCTTTTTTTCATTTTTTTTTCTACTTTATTTCCTAATTTTTTTACAATTTTTTCTATTTTTTTTTTTATTTCTTATTTTTTTTTTTTATATATTTTTTTATTTATTTTTTTAATATTTCCATTATCTTCCCCGCTCCCCCCCATCTTCCTCCTCCATTCACTTTTCTCCCCTCTCCCTTTCCCACATTAATATCCTTCCATATTATAATTTTTCTTATTTTTTCACCCTATACACACAACCACTCACTTTTTCCCTCTTTTATCCCCTCCAATTAATTTTTCCGTTTCCCACCCTAATGGGTATTATCCCCCCCCCGCGCCGCGCGTGACGCCGGACGCCGCCGCCGCCGTTTCTACACGCCGCCGCCGAACGGCGTCTAGCCGAACGTGATCAAATCGGTCCGTACAAAAATTGCTCGCAACCCGGTGCGTTCCATAAGAAAACTTGCAAAGGAAGCCAATATTTCGGAGAAATCCACGCGGAGAATCATCAAAGAAGACCTGCATGCATCTTCCAGAGCCAGAGTGAAACGCCACTTGATTACGGACCGGGTCAAGGAACTACGAGTGACTCGTTCCAAGAGATTGCTTTCCTTGTTGAAGAAGGGAAAAATGATAATCCTGTTCTCCGACGAAAAGCTTTTCAGCATCGATGCTGAGGCCAATAGCCGTACGGATCGGTTCGTTTCACCGCAGAAAATGGAAAACGTTCCGGAAAAAGTGAAATCCAAATTTCAAACCAAACATCCGGCTGGTGTCATGATGTTTGGCTTGGTGGAGTCCAACGGTTTGAAAATGCCGCCTGTTTTCATTGATGCTGGAGTTAAAATCAATACCGAAGTGTATATCGGTATTTTAAAGGACCAAGTGCTTCCCTGGGTGAAGGCCAACTTCTCCGAGGACCAAAACGTTGTCCTACAGCAGGATGGAGCGCCGTGTCACACGTCCAATCGAACCCAACAATGGTTGAGCGATAACATGAAGTTTTGGCCGAAGGATTTGTGGCTCCCTAGCAGTCCAGATCTTAATCCGTTGGATTATTCGATTTGGGCATATTTTGAAGCACGAGCCTGCAAAACATCACACCCTAGTGTGAAAACCCTGAAGTCAACCATAACACGCACATGGCAGTCAATGTCGGAGGACTACGTCCGAAAGGCATGCTCTGGCTTCCGGCGTCGGCTCGAGGAAGTTATTAATAAAAATGGAGGACACATTGAATAAATTTGTTTAAAAGGACTTTATAGAGATAACTGCACTCGAAAATGTTGATATTATTGCTTGAATTAGTTGAAAAGGGGATTTGAAAGAAATAGAACAAATTTTCGCATTATTTTCTGCCGCACCCTGTAGTCGAAGATTTTAAACAGCTTCCGGGTTTGGCTTTTTATACCCCAATGCAAAAGAACGCCGTTGCCGAGCATTTCCGGACAAAGAAGGTGTCCAAATTCCCGAAGAAGTATTTAATTTAGTTGTGGTCGAAAATCTAAAAGTTTCGTCTCTACCGACATTATCAATGAGAATGTGTACGAGAAAGAATCTCTGCAAAAGCGGTTGCTACCGTTTATCAGAAGCCACGACTTTCCAGATCTGTTTTGGCCTGATTAGGAGAAGATGGAGAATCGTCACGGAGGCCGTATCTGAGAATACCGTACGGAAATTGATGGCGGGTGTACCACAGAAAGTTCGAGAATTTTACAGAAAGAAGGACTAACATCTTAATCAACTGTTTCTAATTTAGATGTAACTCTATTATTGTGAAATAAACAATCGGTTTTGTTGAATTATGTGTAAATTTTTTTGCTGCTTTTATTTTGGTGTCCGAAATTTAACGTGGACAGGCTTTACGCTCCCTCAGTTGTAAATTGAGAGCGTATATTGTGTGATAAGGACAATGAAGGAATCAAACCCGCCAAATCCAGATTATTATTAGTGCTAAAAAAAAAGATGTAAATAATTTCCAAGGAAATTGTCAAACAAATTCTTAGCTACCATCAAGATCATGCGCCCAGTGAGAATCATTTCCTAAAGCTTTCCATTTTGCTGATCACATCAGCGATTGCACACACTGCATACCACAGATTCCACAACTTTTACGACGGCCTTTCATTATTAAGTACCTACTAAAGAAAAGTAAGTGTTAATTAGGAAAAAGATGATAGTCACACAATTATCATAAAGCTAAAGACTCCCCTGAATATGGCATGTCCAAACTGTTGTAAACAAGCTAACCTAACACTCGGAACGCTTCACCGGAATTCCGCGTTCCGACAAACGTTTATGAGCTATTCACGAGACAAAGCCAGAAAAATGGAGAAATATATTTATATTTATATTGCACAGTAATTGCTTACCGCGCTTTAAAAGCTCCATCTCCCCGAAGCTTCACAACGCACCAGAAACGGTCGACTGTCGGAAAAGGGTGTAAATTTCATAATTTTTCCCTGCCGCCGCCGGCCAGAGACCGATGGACACAACATATCACGTTTCGCAGCATCGAGGGGAAGTAGGAAATCGCGTCAATGGAGATAAGATTTTCTCCAATTTACAAGTGCCTTCGAGATCGCTGCTGCTCGGGTTACACACACTGTCGAAATGTAGCTTTTTCTGCATCGACGAACAGAGAGGTAGCTCCGCTCAATCGTCGGTATGTGCTGTGGGATGGAAAGTTATGTTAATTTACAAGTGCATAATATTTGCCAATTATGAAATCTTTACTCCCGAGACAAATCACGGCGCGGCGCGTCGGTGGCTGTGGGGGATGCCTGGAAAAAGGCGCCAAAAGAGATCGCCAGCTATCAGCATCAGCACTCAGTAGCATAGTAACGGTAGTAGTAGTACATCGAAGGTAGTAACAAGCAGCGATTGTACTGTATGGTAATAGACATTGCGACATTGTCCGGGTCTTGCTGTTGGGCGGTGAGTGCCGAAGAAAGCAGATGGTAATCGGTAGGAAGCTGAGAAAATGGTCATGTTGCACTTGTAGTGTGGATATGTTCGGTGGCAAACCCGTCGAATGTTGCAATATGTAGGACGGTGAAATCAGAACCTATCGTGCAAAAATTACATGTGACATCGAATGAAAGTAATTTGATATTACCTTCAGAAAATTTAAAAAATGAAGGTACTCGCAATTATTTTACATACTTTATCCATTTCTCGAATTCACGAGCGTCCGACAATTTGAGACTTCATCAGCATTTTGCCCATGGCATACAAAACCAATTACCCATTAATTACACAATCTCCTCATCCAGCTCAGTAAGCAGTCGAAGGTCTTACCTCGAAGAGGACGTCGTTGTCACATTTGTCAAATTTTAATTACCCCGGCCATCGATAAATCTTCATTAGGACATTCGAAATCACGCGCATGCATCCGCTCTCTAGAGCAGACGGCACGGCACTTGTGACGAAACATGATACACATTGCGAAAAATGTCGTGCACATGGACATTGTGCCGTTGCATGGCCCTTCGCACCTGGCTGGACGACAGCTGGCAGTGGCGGTGGCGGTGGCGATGTCAGACGGAATCGTAAAATTCCCATAGCGCTTCGAAGCCTACTGCGATTTGGTTGGTTGGTTTGCTCGCTCGTACCGCACACGCGTGTTGGTTGGGGTTCACGAAATCTAGGCGATTAAAATCATGCCTTTTTATGCAATAAATGCAGTTGGGCTTCGCATAACATTAACTGCGCACCACACAAGGGCTTTGTCATAACTTCACTACTGTCCGTTGGATGGGGGGAAGCAGGGATGTAGAGCGCTCGGGACCAGAGATAAAATCATCATTTATGCAGACAGCAGTAGTGGTGCAACAGCAGATTATCTCCTAAAGGGCTTGTCTCCAACAACGTTGCAACAGAGTTTACTCCGTGTGCTGAAAGAAAGCCAACTTGCGGGAAGAAAGCATACGGCAAAAAAAAAGGTTAGGAGTCATCGCTTCGCGATCAAGCTCGAAGCGGCGACGCCGGTGGTTGTAGGAGAATAATTAATTTTATTACCACCACGAAACCACCACCGCGAGTCAATCGAAGCAGCTTTATGGACGTTTGAGGCTTAATTGTCCCCATGGCAGCTAATTAAGGCGATGCGCGGATTTATCTCGTGGAGGCTTAGGTAGGCAGCTAGGGCAGAGCAATTAATCACCGCTCCTTACCTTCCGACCGAGCGTCGACAACGACAAAGGATTGGAAAACAAACAGATGGTGCAGAAAAACATGCCCATATTTTGTCAACTTAGGTACCTTAATCTATGTTAGTGAGCAGTCACGGAACGGGACGGGAAAGTAAACTGCACTGCTGAAATTAATTTATTGAGAAAATGAAATATTCCTAGGGGTTCGCATCGAGTTAAATTTAAAAGGAGAGTAAAACTTATTGGTCATGCAGATTACAAAGTTAGGTTTAATACGGAGAGATTGGAAATACTAAAGACTGTATTCGATGAAATTTGGACACACAAAATAGGTCACCAAAATTTTTCCTTGAGCCCGTTGCTTTTCAAACTTTCTGGAAATAAAGTACTACTAAATGGTTAAGTTTTGACATCATTGGTTTATTGAACCTCTTCTCCCAACCCAAATGCCCGCACCTTTGCCTTGACCCCTTTCATCAAATTTTGGGCAATGATAGGACCGACTTGCTTACTTACTTTTAACCACACTTTCTTCAGTTCAAGTTCATTTTCTATCAGTTTTGGAGTTTTAACGAGCTTTGCCTTCATGATTGCCCAAAAATTTTCAATTGGGCGAAGTTCCGGAGTGTTTGGAGGGTTGACGTCTTTTGGTACAAAAACTACATTATTATCTTTGTACCAGTCTAAGACGGGCCGGGCATAGTGGCAAGATGCCAAATCCGGTCAAAACAGTGTCGGGCCATCGTGAGATCTCAAGAAGGGCAGAAATCGTTTTTGGAGGCATTCGTCCTTGTAGATTTGTCCGTTGACGGTCCCAAAGGTTATGAAGGGCTGACTCACTTTGCCACAACCGCAGATCGCTTGCCAGACAAGGCATTTTTTGGCGAATTTCGACAGTTTCTTCTTCCGTACACTCTCCGGAACGGCCAACTTAGAGGTGGCGACGTAGTGTTCCTGTTCTGGCGTTTGTTTGGTGTCGGCTTTAATGTAGGTCTCATCGTCCATCACAATGCAGAACGGTTTTGTGAGCCACTCCCTGTACAGTTTTCTTGCACGAGTTTTGGCCACCGAGTTCTGTTTATCGCTCCGGTTCGGTGCCTTCTGGACCTTGTATACATGTAATCCAGAACGTTTCATTGTTTTCTGCACAAAACAAACTGAAACTTTCGCCTTTTTCGCAACATCCCCGATCGAAATGTTGGGATAACGCTTAAATTGGTTCAATACCATCCTGGCCTTCTCCGGATTTGATCTGCCACGATTTTTGCCACTACCATTTTTCCGCTTGGTTGTCTTACGGTCCTTGAACGTTTTGATCACATGAGATACGGTTGAATGTGCCTTCATTCGAAGCCATCACTGAAATCACTCGACCGATTTTCACGAAACTCATTACACAATTGACACAACACAATGAAATAAATTCAGTTAAAATTTCAATAATTTTCACCCACAGGCTAAAAAGTTACGAACAATTGCGTGTGTCCAAATTTCATCGAATACAGTCTTTAATCAGAAGTCAGCCTGCTTGTTAGTTGGTACGGCTGCCGCCTTGTAGCTATTACTCGTCCTCCCTTGGGAAAATTTTCATGGCTAAATAAGCTCGAATTTTGGATAGGGTAATATTTTGGGGTAATGAAACATTTGAGCAACGTAATTTGTTGAAATTCGAAATTGTGATTCTCATTGGCACCTTTATGCACACTACCAAAAAATCACGTAAATTTTGTTGTCCTAAAACCGGTATATGAGAGCGGCCTTTACGACATTATTAGTAGTCAAAAATGTTTGTTTCTTGACATAAATTAAATTTGAAATACGCTTCGTATGAAATTCATAATTTCTAAGTGTGTACCTATTCTCATAATGTAGACCGTATATTCCCTGTAACAAGAAATTCCGAACGCTTCTTTAAGGACTATTTCAAAAAGTTGCTCATGGGGTATTTTTTGTGCAAATAAATTCAATTTCATGATTTTAAATGTCTATCTCCGGAGCCCAGTTTCACATTATTTACATTATTAACAAGTTAAAAAAAATAGCAACGCTGTAACACAATTGAGCACAACATTGCACAAACCACTTGCATATGTACTGGTGGCATCTCCAATACACCAGACACAGTGTTTGTGGCAATACA
Source organism: Aedes koreicus (assembly GCA_024533555.2). Classification (NCBI taxonomy): domain Eukaryota; kingdom Metazoa; phylum Arthropoda; class Insecta; order Diptera; family Culicidae; genus Aedes; species Aedes koreicus. The sequence continues at coordinate 102,861 of JAHHFK020002482.1, read as the reverse complement.
ATTTCTGTTTGTTAACATTTTGCTCCAAATCTGTTGCAGCGTCCATTTGTAGCTGATCAAAATAATAGCAGTAGTTGTACTCTAATCGTATTTTTGTGGAAGATTTGTTTTGTAAACTGACGGTAAGTGAACCAAAAGCATGAAATGAAGCGAAAGTTAGGCTAAGTTTTTGTTTTTATATTCGTTTTTTGCAGATAAATGGGCCGTTGTTAACATTGCACCATGGTACAGCGAAATTTGATAAACATTCTTATCAAGGAAGGCAAATCGTACGGGCAGATCCAGCAAACAGTAGGATGCTCTGCCAACATAGTTAGGAACGCTTTAAAATGGGAGGCCGAGGCTAAAACTCGTGGCCGGAAGCGTTGGACTTCCCAGAGAATCGATCGGATGATTGCAAAAAGTGTTCGATTCGATCCAGCCACGACTTCGAATAAAATTAGAAACCTGGTTGCGACCACTTTTACTATCAGGCGACGATTGATAGAGGCAAACCTCAGCAAAGAAACAGCATGTTTCCTATCGTCTGAATCAAAATCAAAATCTTTATCAAAACGCATATCAACTGGCCTAAAGAAAAATGGCGGAATATGTTGTGGACTGATGAGTTGAATTTTTTTTTTCTATTTGGATCAAAAGGCCGTTGTAAGTATGTGAAGGTGAAGGCAGTAAAACATGGCGGAATAAAAAGAATGGTGTGGAGGTGTTTTTCCTACAGTGGTTCAGGACCAATCTATCGCTTACTAAGCATCATGAATCAGATTGGATACATCAAAATATTAGGTGCGCAACTAAGTTCCCGCTGTTTAGCAATAGATGGCGCCAGTAGTAAGTGCTGGTCGAATGTTGTACATCTCAAGCGTCATAAACCAAGCTCAGACATATGGTAAACAAACCGCTTTGCCAAATCAGTGATTTTGGTTTAGTGTTATATATTTTGGTTGTTTTAAGATGTCTGATTTCGTGCCAAATAATCGTCATTTGCGGGAAGTGTTGATTTTCTTCTTTTATTCGAAGAAAACGGCGGCTGAAGCACATCGAGAGCTCCAAAAAGTTTACGGTGATGCTGCTCTGAGTGAAACAACGTGTCGTGATTGGTTTCGTCGCTTCAAAAACGGTGATTTCAGTGTTGATGATCGTCCGCGTGAAGGAAGGCCAAAAAACTTCGAAGACTCTGAATTGGAGGCATTGCTCGATGAGGATCCGTGTCGAACGCAAGAAGAGCTTGGATCAGGATTAGGAGTTTCCCGCCAAGCCGTTTCTAAGCGATTGCATGCGTTGGGAATGATTCAAAAGCAAGGAACTTGGGTTCCTTACGATTTGAAGCCAAGAGATGTTGAGCGTCGTGTTTTTCGTCTGTGAACAACTGCTCCAGCGGCAAAAAAGGAAGAGTTTTCTACATCGCATTGTGATGGGTGATGAAAAATGGATTCATTACAGTAACCCAAAACAGAAACATTCATGGGAACTGCCCGGGCATGCTTCAACATCGTCGCCTAGGCCGAATATTCACGCTGCGAAGGTTATGCTGTGTATTTGGTGGGACCAAGTTGGTGTTATTTATTATGAGCTGTTGAAACCAAACGAAACCATTACCGGGGAACGGTATCGAACTCAATTGATGCGATTGAGCCAGACACGAAAAAGTGATTCTTCAGCATGACAACGCTCGACCTCACGTTGCGAAACCCGTGAAAACCTACTTGAAAACGCTCAAATAGGAAGTCCTACCCCACCCGCCATATTGTCCTGATATTGCACCGTCCGATTATTACTTGTTCCGTTCGATGGCACATGTTCTCACTGGTCAGCAATTCCACTCATATGATGACATCTCAAAATGGCTTGATTCTTGGATAGCATCAAAAGACGAACAGTTCTATCGAAATGGTATTCACGTTCTACCAGAAAGATGGGAAAAAGTCGTAGCTAGTGATGGGCAATACTTTGAATAATTCGTTTGTAACCTTTGTTTTCAAAATAAAGTTCCTTTTGCACCAAAAAACAGCGAGAACTTAGTTGCGCACCTAATACTCAATGAGGTGATACTTCCATACACAGAGGAGGAAATGCCACTAAAATGGGACAATGATCCTAAACACACCAGAGCACGATTTCAGGAGCAGCAAATTGAGTTTATGGAGTGGCCAGCGCAGTCTCCAGTCATCAATCTTATAGAAAACCTGTGGGGGGACGTCAAACATGCTGTTTCTGAAGCAAAGCCGAATAATGTCGGGGACTTGTGGTCTGTGGTACGCGATTTATGAACTGCAATACCCGATTTGTGGAGCCAAGCCCTTGTGGACTCGATGCCAAAATGATGTGCAGCTGTCTTTAAGAACAGATATTATGCCTACAAAGTACAAAAGTGTGCTTATCCTGCCACGTCAGATTTTGGATTTTGGATTTTGGTGACTTTGTTAAGTTGTTATGAACTAAGGCTGCACCAGTTTCTGCAAACTTTACTTAAATTGGAAAATGAATAAATGAATTACCAAACATCGTTCATACATATAAGTTCTCTCTGACTTCTTATAACTGTGGTCAATACGATACGACGAAGAATAATGTTGGAAGCCAAACCTAAATATTGGACATTAGTAATAGAATTGAATTCTGTACGAAAACCGTACGTTTGTTGCATGATAAATGGCAAAGTTCTTGTGAATGACACTTATCATTCTTATCACGTATAGAAAGTCAGTTTAATTGCATAAGAGTCCGCTGAAAAATTGCATTTAGAAGATTTCTAGCAACTTTGACGATTCGTATATTTACGAATACAAGACCATTTTTCGTAAGTAGTATTTTTTTTCGCACAAAATTAAATTTTAAATTTATACTTAACGCACAATTATAATTGAATTTCGTACAAAATTCATTTGTACATTCGTTGTACTTCAACAGAGCATTTAATTTTCCCGTATCTAGAAAACGAACTCAATTTGATGGAAAAAAAAAGTTGAAGTGGTTTCATCTATAGCAATTAGAAGGGACTCCTACGTTTACGAGTCAACGAACCTGTTTCATGAGTAATTTCTTAAAATTAAATATTGAAATAAAGATTCTTAAAAATTTGATCTCCTTTTTGAAAACAAGAACTTATTTTTCTGATCGTCATGTTAGTTTGTTTAATTTAAACAAGTTAGCAAGTTAAAGTTATTCTTAATTTATGCAATTTTTTACTTTTTCGTTAGGTAGGTGTAAGAGTGAAAATCAATACTTTGCACAATACTAGAATTGCATTTCGTACGAACTCATGTGTGTGCGTTGAACTCTATTAAAGCGTATTTTTCAAGAGCTTAGGAAACCATAGGAACAATAACATACAGAAATCAATTAGGTGGAATACAGTGGATTCATCTGAAGCAATTCGAGGGACTCCTATATCTATTAACTATACTTTTTCGTAAGTATTTCCTTTAAAATTTTATTAGAAATGGAATGAAAATTTTATTTGGTGTCTAGCGACTAATAACAACTGCATAGCGACGGGAATTACTGTGTTACTCGCAATACTCTCCTCTAATCCGCGAAGCCTGTTAACCTTCCTTGGGTGTTAACATTTTGTGACGAATAAGGTGTTTTTTGGTCATATTGACTCAGATTTCAAACTCACTTTGTGAAAAGTTCATATGACCAAATTTTAATTGTAGTTGACCCAATTAACCACAAGGAATCTGTGCCGGGAGAGGGCATGTTTTGCCACGATCCGTGAGGCGGCGACAGATACAAATTTTCATCGGAACATGATTTTCGACGGCTCAAACTTCATGATTTTTCTTGAGTAATCTACTTCTAGCCTTGAAATGGACCATTAACAACATTGGTCATTCCGGGACAATCCGGATGCCTCGGACGAACCGTTTAGGAGGGGACAAATACGGAAAATAAATTACATAATGTAATGACTAATAGTGTTAAGCTCCAACCGGTGTTATCCTCGGTTTAAATCTCTATTGGCAACCTGTTTGGAGGCTATGAATCGTGAGTTTCGATCATGTAAATGGTTATTTCGGCATCCCAAGGCAAGTTACTGGAGATAAAAATGGTGGACAATGTAGGAAATTTCATCCTACATCAGATTAATACCAGAAACATTGTTGTGGAAGCGGAAATTGAATACCATTTAGATTTTCGAAACAAATCCTCCATGTAGGTTGCCATTGAGATCCGACTGTTAGGCTGTTATTTACAGATCATCCAAACAGGGACGGTTTTGAAAGTTATTCCGAGTTGGAGTTTACAGCTATAAGTGAACAACATTGAAATCTTCAATTTTTTTTTGTTCATTTTGAACTGTACACAGACGTACAGATTGCCTTCTACTTGATCGATTAATTTTGCTCGTTGCGCGTCCTTTCTTATTGTGCCTGTTGGATCGTTTTAGAGAATCATTTTAGCTGCGCTGCCGTCTGACATTTTGACGACACGCTCAACCCACCGTAGTCGACCAATTTTAGCAATGTGTACGATGGGAGGTTCTCCCAGAAACTGATACATTTCGTGGTTCATTCGTCTTTTCCATGTTCCGTCTCCCATCTGCACTCCACCGTAGATCGTACGCAACACCTTTCGTTCAAAAATACCAAGGGCGCATTGGTCCTCCACGAGCATTGTCCATGTTTCGTGGCCGTAACGACTACCGGTCTAATTAATGTCTTAGAGATGGTCATCTTTGTTTGATCTTAGCGTCCTTTGGAGTCCAAAGTAGGCACGATTGCCAGCCATAATGCGTCTTTGTATCTCTCTGCTGTTGTCGTTATCGGCGGTCACCAATGAGCTCAAATACACGGTTGGCTTCGAAGAACAGTAACTGAAGATTGCTCCATCACATAGCACATAGCTGAATGGTGCTATGCATAGCCATGTATCGTATGGACGAGAGGGCTATGGTTGGCTGCTTCCTAACATTCCAAGAGATCGTTTTGCCCAACATCAAGAATACATAACCGGTTGTGGATTTCCGGTCGCCCACATCTCCTCCCCAATCGGCATCTCTATAACTAACTATTTTTGTTGGACGGCTTGGACATTTGATATAAAATACATTTTAATTGACTAAACACATATTTGTTTCCTTTGGATTGTGTTAAGATGATCCATTTGAAGAATATGCAATTGCAAACTCATTCTCTTCCGTTGAAAATATTACCAATAAAAACATTTTTACTACGTTATTAATCCAACAGGCCATAGTTGGAAACATAGAAAAAATTATAACCCTAACATTGGGTCTGCGGATTTCTTGTGAATTAAGTAATATTTTATCTATATGAACAGTTAATGTATTACATGTGACGGTTTACAGTACATCTAGACTGCATTACTTGGTTTTCGGCTCAATTTGCCAAATTTATATCATTCGAAGATCGTGGAGATAACCTGTTCAGCTTAACCAGTGAAGTCATGAAGTCTAAAAAGTTAAGGAAATCGAAAATTACGCGGAAGTGAACAACTTTAAATTAGTTAATAATGTCTCAAACGCTTCGGTATTACTCGGCATCCCGATAGCAAGTTAATTTTGTTGATTATCGCTGAATTAATGACATATTTGGTACATAAGGAGTGTATCGAATATAAGCTATCCACATACATTTGCGTTGTACGCATGTATTTGTGATGGTTTTTTATGCTCTGAACACTGCATGCTGTGCGTTTGACTGTCAGCTTTCTTTTGTTTACTTGTTTGTGCGGTTCAAATTCTGCGTTTTCAAAATGTCGCGTATTGAAAAGGAAGTGAAAATTAAGGTTCTGGACACATGGCTAAGTGAGAAGGGTATTACTATGCGAAAATTGGCGAAGCGGTTTGGAATTCATCATGCGACTGTTAAAACCATCATTAATAAGTTTGGGGAACACTATTCTTTGGATGAGCTACCAGGAAGAGGCAGAAAACTCGGTTCTTCCAACCCGAAACTGGAGCAGAAAGTGGTATCTCTAATCATGAAGAACAAATCAATGTCAATACGTGATTTTGCCAAAAAAGCAGGAACGAGTGTCGGAATGATCCAGCGTATCAAGAGGCGAAACCACCTGAAGACCTACAAGAAGCAGAAAATCTCGAAACAAAGTGCAGAACAGAAGAAGCGAGCAGCAACAAGGGCCCGGAAATTGTATTCGCGTCTTTTGCAGCGTCCGGATGCATGCGTTTTGATGGACGATGAGACCTATGTAAAGGAGGACTCAAAAACCCTTCCAGGTCCACAATACTTTACTGCCGTCGTTGGGGAGGATGTGAGCGATGCGGACAGGTCGATTCAAGTGGAGAAATTCGGTCGAAAGGTACTGGTATGGCAAGCAATATGTTCCTGTGGTTTGAAGTCAACCATTTTTTACACTACCGGAACTATAAATGCGGAAATCTATCGATCTGAGTGTCTCCAGAAGAGATTGTTGCCTTTATATAAGAAGCATAGTACACCTCCACTGTTTTGGCCGGATTTAGCGTCGGCTCACTATGCCAAAACCACTCTCAATTGGCTTGCGAAAAGGGTAGATTTCGTTGAGAAAAATATCAATCCAACAATACAAATTGCCCTCAGCTTCGACCCATCGAACGTTACTGGGCAATCGTGAAGAGGGTCTTCAAGAAGACTGGTAAGGCAGCTGGGAACATGCAGGAGTTCAAAAAAATTTGGGCTCAAGCGTCCAAAAAATGCGATGCAATACTTGTCCGGAACTTGATGAAGAGCATTCGATCCAAAGTTCGAAAATTCGTGAAGGAATAACTTAAATTTCATCCGGTCTTCATTATGTTCAAGTTTAACCTCGTACAATAAAGGATCATTTTTTTGTATGAATAAAATATCGGTTTTCAACATAATTTGAAAGAAAGTTTGTGGATAGCTTATTTTCGATACACTCCTCCTCAACGAGCTACTCATCCTACCCTACCCCTTCCTTTTATCCTTTTCTCCATTCTCATTCTATCTTTCTTTTCCCCCCCTTTTTTTTATTCCTTCCCTTATTCCAGCCCCCCAAATTTTTTTTTTTTTTTCCTTTTCTATTTTTTTCCCTTTCTTGGTTTGCAATGGACATTTTACCCAATCCTGCTTTTTCTTCCTTCCTCCCCTTTTTCCCTTTTGGTTTTTCCTGTTTTTCCTCATCTTTTCTCCTTCTCTATCATATTTTATAATATTGTTTTATTGATTTTACTACATAGATGATTACCTCGGCTCTTCTCCCCTCCCTTTCTTTTCTTTTTCTTTTCCTTTCTTTTTCTTTCTTTCTCCTCTTTTTTCTCTTTCTTTCTCTCCTCTTTCTTTTTCTTTCTTTTTTTCCTTTCTGTTTCTCTTTTCCTCTCTTCTTTCTCTCCTTTCCTTTCTTTCTTTTTCCTCTTTTCTTCTTTTCTTTTTTTTTTTTTTTTTTTTAACATTTGTTTTTTTATGTCTGTAACTCCCTTTTAAGTAAATCTTCCCTGTTTTCCTAATTTAGGAGCAATAACAATTAGGCTAGCCAAAATAATTGCGGATCGCTGTTATCAAATCAGCATCAAGCAGCAAATAGTGACCATGGCAACATTAAATTAAAATGTATAAATGTAAGGTTTGTAAAATATCAATAAATTTAACAAACTTTTTCAGGATACCTCAAATCAAGATTTTGGTGAATTGATGATATCGCGGAACTACAGAACTCTACACTTTAAAACTTAACAACATTTCTTGCATAGGATCAACCAAACGAAGATCATATATAATAGATACGAATGCCTGTAGTGTTTTTCATTTCCAAAAATATATACACTATTATATAAATATTTCATGGGAATGAGAGGGACCATCAGGGTACTCGATTGAACCACTCGGGATGGGGAGAGTGGGAATGCCATTGGCCACAAGGAATCTGTGCCGGGAGAGGGCATGTTTTGCCACGATCCGTGAGGCGGCGACAGATACAAATTTTCATCGGAACATGATTTTCGACGGCTCAAACTTCATGATTTTTCATGAGTTATCTACTTCTAGCCTTGAAATGGACCATTAACCATATTGGTCATTCCGGGACAATCCGGATGCCTCGGACGAACCGTTTAGGAGGGGACAAATAAAAATAAATAAATAATAATAGTATTATCCCCCTCTAATTCTATTCACCTCATATCGAGTTTCGATCATTAAATGGTTATTTCGGCATCCCAAGGCAAGTTACTGGAGATAAAAATGGTGGACAATGTAGGAAATTTCATCCTACATCAGATTAATACCAGAAACATTGTTGTGGAAGCCGAAATTGACTACCATTTAGATTTTCGAAATTTTCGAAACAAATCCTCCATGTAGGTTGCCATTGAGATCCGACTGTTAGGCTGTTATTTACAGATCATCCAAACAGGGACGGTTTTGAAAGTTATTCCGAGTTGGAGTTTACAGCTATAAGTGAACAACATTGAAATCTTTAATTTTTTTGTTCATTTTGAACTGTACACAGACGTACAGATTGCCTTCTACTTGATCGATCAATTTTGCTCGTTGCGCGTCCCTTCTTATAGTGCCTGTTGGATCGTTTAAGAGAATCATTTTAGCTGCGCTGCCGTCTGACATTTTGACGACACGCTCAACCCACCGTAGTCGACCAATTTTAGCAATGTGTACGATGGGAGGTTCTCCCAGAAACTGATACATTTCGTGGTTCATTCGTCTTTTCCATGTTCCGTCTCCCATCTGCACTCCACCGTAGATCGTACGCAACACCTTTCGTTCAAAAATACCAAGGGCGCGTTGGTCCTCCACGAGCATTGTCCATGTTTCGTGGCCGTAACGACTACCGGTCTAATTAATGTGTTAGAGATGGTCATCTTTGTTTGATCTTAGCGTCCTTTGGAGTCCATAGTAGGCACGATTGCCAGCCATAATGCGCCTTTGTATCTCTCTGCTGTTGTCGTTATCGGCGGTCACCAATGAGCTCAAATACACGGTTGGCTTCGAAGAACAGTAACTGAAGATTGCTCCATCACATAGCACATAGCTGAATGGTGCGATGCATAGCCATGTATCGTATGGACGAGAGGGCTATGGTTGGCTGCTTCCTAACATTCCAAGAGATTGTTTTGCCCAACATCAAGAATACATAACCGGTTGTGAACCCCAATCGGCATCTCTATAACCAACTATTTTTGTTGGGCGGCTTGCCGTTTTTGGTTTATCGAACATTTGATATAAAATACATTTTGATTGACTAAACACATATTTTATTCCTTTGGATTGTGTTAAGATGATCCATTTGAAGAATATGCAATTGCAAACTCATTCTCTTCCGTTGAAAATATTACCAATAAAAACATTTTTACTACGTTATTAATCCAACAGGCCATAGTTGGATACATAGAAAAAATTATAACCCTAACATAGCGAACCAGCCCAGGAGGCTGAAAGCCACTATAATAAAGATATTAAAAAAAAATTATAACCCTAATATTGGGTCTGCGGATTTCTTGTGAATTAAGTAATATTTTATCTATATGAACAGTTAATTTATTACATGTGACGGTTTACAGTACATCTAGACTGCATTACTTGGTTTTCGGCTCAATTTGCCAAATTTATATCATTCGAAGATCGTGGAGATAACCTGTTCAGCTTAACCAGTGAAGTCATGAAGTCTAAAAAGTTAAGGAAATCGAAAATTACGCGGAAGTGAACAACTTTAAATTAATTAATAATGTCTCAAACGCTTCGGTATTACTCGGCATCCCGATAGCAACTTAATTTTGTTGATTATCGCTGAATTAATGACATATTTGGTACATAAGGAGTGTATCGAATATAAGCTATCCACATACATTTGCGTTGTACGCATGTATTTGTGATGGTTTTTTATGCTCTGAACACTGCATGCTGTGCGTTTGACTGTCAGCTTTCTTTTGTTTACTTGTTTGTGCGGTTCAAATTCTGCGTTTTCAAAATGTCGCGTATTGAAAAGGAAGTGAAAATTAAGGTTCTGGACACATGGCTAAGTGAGAAGGGTATTACTATGCGAAAATTGGCGAAGCGGTTTGGAATTCATCATGCGACTGTTAAAACCATCATTAATAAGTTTGGGGAACACTATTCTTTGGATGAGCTACCAGGAAGAGGCAGAAAACTCGGTTCTTCCAACCCGAAACTGGAGCAGAAAGTGGTATCTCTAATCATGAAGAACAAATCAATGTCAATACGTGATTTTGCCAAAAAAGCAGGAACGAGTGTCGGAATGATCTAGCGTATCAAGAGGCGAAACCACCTGAAGACCTACAAGAAGCAGAAAATCTCGAAACAAAGTGCAGAACAGAAGAAGCGAGCAGCAACAAGGGCCCGGAAATTGTATTCGCGTCTTTTGCAGCGTCCGGATGCATGCGTTTTGATGGACGATGAGACCTATGTAAAGGAGGACTCAAAAACCCTTCCAGGTCCACAATACTTTACTGCCGTCGTTGGGAAGGATGTGAGCGATGCGGACAGGTCGATTCAAGTGGAGAAATTCGGTCGAAAGGTACTGGTATGGCAAGCAATATGTTCCTGTGGTTTGAAGTCAACCATTTTTTACACTACCGGAACTATAAATGCGGAAATCTATCGATCTGAGTGTCTCCAGAAGAGATTGTTGCCTTTATATAAGAAGCATAGTACACCTCCACTGTTTTGGCCGGATTTAGCGTCGGCTCACTATGCCAAAATCACTCTCAATTGGCTTTGATTTCGTTGAGAAAAATATCAATCCAATATCAATATCAATATCAAATTGCCCTCAACTTCGACCCATCGAACGTTACTGGGCAATCGTGAAGAGGGTCTTCAAGAAGACTGGTAAGGCAGCTGGGAACATGCAGGAGTTCAAAAAAATTTGGGCTCAAGCGTCCAAAAAGTGCGATGCAATACTTGTCCGGAACTTGATGAAGAGCATTCGATCCAAAGTTCGAAAATTCGTGAAGGAATAACTTAAATTTCATCCGGTCTTCATTATGTTCAAGTTTAACCTCGTACAATAAAGGATCATTTTTTTGTATGAATAAAATATCGGTTTTCAACATAATTTGAAAGAAAGTTTGTGGATAGCTTATTTTCGATACACTCCTCAGCCCAAATGAAGAAGCGAGGCTAACATTACATCCCCTAACCCTATATACTTTTAACTATTATGTCTTATATGTCCAATTATCATTTTGATACTTTCTTATCTCCTCTTATGATTTAGAAGTATCTAGTGCCTTGAATACAAGAGGCTGCAGCAAAATTTGTGGTAGGCTTTTGTACTTATGACTGAATGTATTTTCCATTTCTGGTTTGCAAATGGACATTTTACCAAATCTGAGCTGATCTGATTCATGCTGCGCTGTGTGCCATTTGGATAGTGTCTGATTTTACAGATCAATCTTTGTCATTACTTTATCATATTTTATAATATTGTTTTATTGATTTTACTACATAGATGATTTAAACATTTGTTTTTTTATGTCTGTAACTCCCTTTTAAGTAAATCTTCCCTGTTTTCCTAATTTAGGAGCAATAACAATTAGGCTAGCAAAAATAAAAGCGGATTGCTGTTATCAAATCAGCATCAAGCAGCAAATAGTGACCATGGCAACATTAAATTAAAATGTATAAATGTAAGGTTTGTAAAATATCAATAGATTTAACAAACTTTTTCAGAATACCTCAAATCAAGATTTTGGTGAATTGATGATATCGCTAAAAACGAACGAAAACGTGCTTAAGCGCGGAACCACAGAACTCTACACTTTAAAACTTAACAACATTTCTTGCATAGGATCAACCAAACGAAGATCATATATAATAGATACGAATGCCTGTAGTATTTTTCATTTCCAAAAATATATACACTATTATATAAATATTTCATGGGAATGAGAGGGACCATCAGGGCACTCGATTGAACCACTCTGGATGGGGAGAGTGGGAATGCCAACTCCCCAATGCTAACAGTTTGTGAATAGAGGGCGGGCTTTTCTTCCCGCCTATTGGGGCATCCTCATGTTAGATAGCTCGCTCTTATGATCAATTGTTTAATGGAAGGAGATTATTTATATCTCTGTGGAAACGTATATGTGATGTTCCCTTTCAATCCACCCAACCCGTTTTTGGCCCTTCATACAATGGCATGATTAGGATAATCAATAGTTATTGAAGCTTGATCAAGTCTAACAGAGAGGAGAGCCCATTGCTGTCGGACTCAGTTTCCGAACTACAATGGGTGGTAGTACATACTATACCGCATACATAATCACGCTTTGCATTAAACATAAATAAATCCACATAGCTAAAAAAAAATTAGCCTTTTTCACAGTAAAAAAATCTGTCAAATTGCTGAGAACAGCTAGCTCACAAAGGAAATCTTCCATTTAGATCTTCAAAATGATCGCAAAATTTTCGTATTTTACAGTTTTTCTACGGGAAAAACATCATTTTAAAGCTTGAGTGCAAAAGGAACAACCCTTTTTTTGCGATTCCTCCAACCCATTAAATCTAACACGACGATGATGTTATGCACCTAAAGCCTAAACGTTCCAACCAATGATGACAGGTACGTTATGCTTCTCAAGAAAACGATTTTTAATGGCGTGTTGATTAATCAATATCGATTACCAAACCCATCGACCAACCGAGCAAGACGGCGTCGTCTTTCCCGGAGATTTTCCATTTTTTACAATGTTCGACCTCGCATCAAGCCTGGCTCCACACGGAACGCTAGAAGATAATCAACTCGCGTGGACCCCTCGAGCCGGCGAACGTAGGCACATTGTCTAAAAGCTTAATTATCTAATCTACCACCCAGACGGGATGGGATTTGTGGTCGGTGGTCGGAGATCTTTCTGTGAAGGTGGAAAGTGGAGACAACTCCGAACTTTATTGCTTTATGGCAGGGAATATAAAAACCGAGTGGCGAGTTTCCCTTTCGATAAATCGGTTGGAATGCACTTTTGAGAATATGGTGATAATCGCCGGCACTGGCATCACGATCGAACAGGTGGATAAGTGAATTGGTTGGCTGCTTTTACTTTCATCGGAGGTTGGACCTAATGAATCGCAGTCAGGTGACGAATTCCGAAATGGGAGATTTGTTTGAACCGTCGAGCTTGACATCATTCGATGATGGAGTGTCGAAAAGCCGTCAAAAATCAACTCCGTGAGGTGCGCTAGTGGCGTCATGCCGACGGGTGGAAGGTAAATTTTGACGAATTATTCGGTGAATGCAAATGAACTCTTAAAACCTGATTTGTTTGCAGAATACTTAACGATTTGATGATTTTTGGTCGTCTACCAGGAACTTACCTGAAATGGAAGAGAAAAACAAAACATTTAGTAAATTTCAAGCGTCGCTTGTTCCAGTGGAAAATGGAATAAATCTTGTCTAGACAACTTTGCTCCAACTGAGTCAGTAGGCTAACAATCTCCCCTTCGAGCACTGTTATAATAAGAAACGCGAAAGCTGTCTGTGTGGCTTTAATTGGCCCACAAAGGCCTATCATTACCAATAAAATCCCAACACGCTCAGGCCTCTGGGCTTTGTTAGTGAATCCATTTATATCTAACACCTCCCTCGACCGTCTCACACAATCATGTGTGCAATTGACTCCCCCCGCGCTTTAATGATGCCCCAGCGAGTAGGAAATATAGCACAGCTCCAGAACTAATCTATTGTGCAACTCAACTACCGTCCAACTCTAGAAGACCACGCTTTTCAGCATAGCAGTGCAAACCATCCCGCGAGCCATATTGTTGTTGGGTCCAGCAAACGTGTGCCATGCCGTGCCGTGTCGTGCTGCTGCTCCTTATAAATCAACGACGGCTGCAAACTGAAATCTAGCACCTCTATTAAAACATGCGCTTTGTTCAAACATGTGAGATCACCCTGGGCTGCACATTTGAATGCAACGATTTCGTTGCCGCGCGATGCAAGGATGGTGATGATGATGTCAGTTGCCTCTCACTACATACGTACTCATTATATGGCTTGATTATAAAACATGTCATTATCCGATTCGAGACTCCCGCCGCCACCAGGTGTGCTGTTGCGGCACGGCCAGGTGTGGGAGTTGCCGCTCGTTCTCTATCCGAGGGGTTTATGTCCCGCGGGAGCACTTCACTACTTATTACACTTCCTTGATCGTGAGCATTGCATTTAACTAAGGTAATCAGATTCCCGTTAGGGTGAGTGGATTCTGGCTGCCTAGTTGGAGTCATGAACGTTGAATAACACCCGCGAAACATTGTTCTAAATTCCGTACACTCACCGCAACGAAATTTGCAAACATCCACCAAACCGACGGAAACCGACTGACACGAAAGAACAACACCAAGCACCGGTAACAGAAGTAGACAGCACTGCGGCAAAAAGCAGGAAGCGAAGTGGATCAACGCAAAAACAGAACAAACATAAACATTTCAAGACGTTTGATGCAACGCACTCTTGGATGTTTGGCAGCACCGGCGCGGCACCGACATCATTCAGTCAGTCGGTCGATTTTCTATTATTCAACCTTAGCAACCCGGCCCATAGTTGTAACAAGAGTCTTGAAATAAACTAGTGGCATACTTTTCCGCTGAACTCCCACCGGCAGCATTTCCATCGGTCTATCCGTTCCGAAATTCATTTCCCGAAACAACTCAGCCGGCGCACGTTTATTATTCGTTTCGGCAAAAGGTTGATCGATTTATTTCCGCGCTTTATGACGACAAAGCCGACGACGACGACGACGGGCGGAAGGACGGACGGGCGGACGGACGGATTTTCCGCTAATGGCCTTGTTGTTAGTGCCCTGTTGATCTAGAATCACTCTCTTTTGTTTTGGCCGGAATGGAAGCATAAAAAGCCGAGCAAAGTGCAGCACTAAATGGAGAAAATATGTAAAAGAAACAGAACTGAGTGCTATTGTGTTTGACGGTTGTCGAATGGTGCCCTCAAGTTCGGAATGGAAATATGGAACTGACTTGTTTTTTTTTTTTTTGCACTCTGCGGTAGCTTTTCGAGTTTTTACCGTTCTATGCTTCCTGCACCGTTGGGTGGAAGTTTGGTTTCTTTTTTTATCTGGAAATATTGACCCCAATGAACATAGACATGTTTCGAAACGTAGATGGGTTTTCGTTGTTCATTGTTTTGAAATGTTCCATTCCATTTCCAAAGCAGACTCAAATTAACGAAACAGTCATTTTCTCACGTCTCCAAACCATGCCCATGGACACGCGTGAATAATTCTTCACACTCATCGCCGTTGCAGAACCCTTCGGTCGTTTGTCGCTCCCACAACCGACCATAAACCCATAAAAATCGTCATTCATCGGTCTCCGAATTGATAACCATCGGACAGAATGCACATTTATGTTCCACAAATCATCGCTTTCCTCAGAGCACTCCACATGACTCCACCAGGTGCCGCCAGATTATATCATAAAAAATTACCCCACAATTACTAACAGGAGACATTAAGATAGCATAATACATGCGGGCTAACACATTTATTGCATCATCATCATCGTCGTCATCTTCGAGATCTTTCAATCTCTCCCACACGGGCATTTTCCGGAGCTGAACGGGTGGCTGAATGGGGGAGGTCCCACCGTCATCAGTCTGTCGTTAAAAACATCGATTCAATGGTTTTATTTCCACGCCACCAGCCAACCGACCAACCAACCTACCGGAATGACATCTAAGTAAAAGACTAAATGCCGTTGTGCATAAGTTGGTGGGACCCCACCAGGTTAAGGCGAGAGGGGATCAAAGGTTGTAGGTGGTCGTCAGTCCTTCAATTCGACATACCAGATAGTACTCGAAATGCAATTGTTACTACCGATTGGATATTATGAGATCCCTTCAGAAGGATTCTCAAAGACTAAATTCAGGTTCGCCTTTATGCATCGTCGTAAGTTGGTAGCGCACCTAACCCACGCTATGCATTTGAAAAGATAGGATGGTTTCTAATGTTTGTCTTTTAGTAAGGATCATACGACAAATTCTATTAACTAAAATTTCGATCCATAACAGATAACTTTCAAACAACTTGTTTATGCCCCCCTAAAAATTTTCACCGCGAATTTCATTTTCTTTTTCTCTGTTTTTTTTTCTTTTATGTGGATTTATTAAGCTTCCATTTTTGGGCAGTAATCATAATCATATGAAATTTATTTCGGCTAATTGTTTGCTTAAATTTTCTTTGCTATTTTGCTTGGCTGCCCGGTGATCAACTTTCTTTCATTATATCACTTTGGAAATTTTCGCCATTTCAGAGTTTCAATCATCTAATATCACAGCAGAAGAGACAAATATTTGCATTTAATTTTTATGTGTATACTATTACAACATCGTATTATTTTCATCATATCATCATTATATATATTAGTATATCATATTAAAAATATTTACTAAAAGATTAATGAAAATAAATTAAATTTCATGTGTTGAAGCAAGGAAGCAAGGTTACAAGGAAATAGATTCCAGATAGTACAGATATTTTATTTCATTGTATCTAAAGGTGTTTTTCTATGAATTTAAATCATTGAATTTTATTAAAATTAATAAATGCTCTTCAATTCTGCTGATTATGTTTATCTATATGTCATGAATATATACTTATTTTTTTTTATTCAGGTATAATTAAATGGTTTATGTTTTATTTAATTGCAATAAGACCTTCACATTCCAGAGTTATATTCATCTGCCACTGATTGAGCTGTAAAGATGCACCAAGCTGCATATGATTATCATATGCCTATTATTACTATTTTAACTATTTCATCATATTATTTTATTTATATCCATATTTAAATTACAGGATGACGAATTCCAACCATGGCATATTTTAATTAAATATTATAGTATATTTCATTGCTCTATTACATACTGCATATGTTGCATATTATGACATATTATGTACATTATATATAATAAATACTGGGTTGGGAGGGAGCATCAGGGTATCATTCAAGCTGAAACTGGACGATGGTTTGATTGACTGCCTGAGTCTAGGAGGGAACGAGCATTATCATTTTCTTTATCCTACCGATTCGATTGTGATGCTGCGAATTCTACTCCAACAGTTTCAGTGAGAGTGACGCGCCCTTCTTAACAAGCCATCCTGTAGAAAGCTTAATAAGTATTGCGAATTGGGTTATTCGAATTGTTGGATCGTATCGTTGGAAGGAGATTCTTAATTTCCCGTGGATTTCGCGTGAGTGTCTGCTTACGGGTCCACCCCTCCGTTTTTGGCCCTTCATACAGCGATATTGTGAATTCAGATCGGTGGCTCAATTTGATCTTGCTATTAAGTGGAGCTGCATCCAAGCCAAGGGCATGAAGGGATGGTGGCTACCATACATACATACATACATACACCACAGATGATGGTTTCTTTTCTTTTGGAGTTTATTTTGGTTCAGAAACCCCACCGCCCTTGATTTGGTCGGGTGGATTTTTTTTTTTTCCTCCCCCAACCACCCACCCACCAACCATATCGTTCACAGGAAGTAAACCCCCCTCGCTTTCCGGATGCTACCAGCATATATTAGTATTATATCACACCTGTGAATCCATGTTGTAGTGTTTATTTATTAATATATTATGGTGGGGCATAATAAAATATATCAAAAAATATAGTAACAACATTATATACATTGAAGTAAAGCAGCCGATTGGGCAAAATGGTTTTATTACATTTAAGGCGACTTAATTGCTTGATAGGTTGCCGTAAAGACGCTTTGGAACTGCTTATTGGTTACCTGGGCAGAAAAGCATTGGATTGGCAGCAGGGTACGTTTTGGTAAACGATTCACTGTATTCCTGTTTGTCTTCAGAATATCCCCCTAGTAGCACACTTGTTGCCATTCGGTTGAGATAACATAAATATGACTTGCTAAGTCATAATCATGTTACTACAACTAATTATGATCGTAGTGTTCTACCTGGGCCATTTAGTTGTTTTAAAGGAGATAAACAAATGCATATTTAAATATTAAACCGGTATGAATGTCATTGCGCACAATCACAAAGTGTGATGATGGTTTACTTCAGAGCGTTTCCAGATGAAATCAGCCGGAAAAAGTCAAAATCTTGCACGACCCTCTCCGATTTGGATGAAACTTTACACATGTCTTCGGAATTGGTGATGATGGATTTTCCGCGGGTTAAGGGAATTTTTTGACTCAAGACATTTTTTTCAAAAGGGCGTATGTGTTTTGTCATGCGTATTTTTCAAAAATACTCGAAAACCGTTGGTTGTAATAAAATTGCGTCTGAGAAGAAGTTGTAGTTAATTAATTTGACTTTATGAAAAAAAATATGTACACTGTAAAAAAAAAAATTTTTTCTTAAAAAAAATCAAAAAATAAACTTAAAAATCAATTAGCAAATCTGTCCAACGTACGATTTTTATAATTTTTTTTTTTCAAAAAGGCTTCGAGTCATAAGAAGAAGAATAGAAGTTGTTCTACGATAGAGCAACTTAAGATAAAAAAGTTCTTAGGAGTAAGAAAAATTCAAGTTTTTTCCAATTTGTTGTTTTTGCATAAATAACCATATTTTAATAATATAATACGATTCTTTTAGTGATTTTAAGCAAAAATGCTTTTGGTGAGCAACATTCTATATGTACCCGCTTTCGAGATACACTGATAGGCAAAATAAAGTGCCCACCTCATCGTTTTTTCAATTTCTCTCATTTACTTGGTTCAAATTAAAGTAAATACACTGTTTTTTTTTATTATCTTATTTTTTATATTCTTTTTAAGTTTCACTTATGGAATACTGAAAAAAGGAGTTTTACTTAAAGAAAAAAAAATCAATTTGTGTTGAAAAAAAAACAGTGACAAAAAAAAACAGTGACCTGATTTTTCTATCTCTAGATATAAGTCACTTTTTTTTTTATCTAGTTCATTTATTTGGGAGGCTCAATTGCGTGAGCTTTACGGAGCCAATAATTCATTGTTTTTTTGTAAAATGTAATGACTTAATACTAGGATTAGAGGGGACTTGGGCCGTTTACTCGCGGTTTACCAGAGGTTAAAATAGGTGTCATTATTTGGGGATGGGTTGGACAGAGGAACATGGAAATAGGATTCTGTAGTCTCATCAGATAGTTGTCGCCAGCACAATAACTTGGTGCGGAATGGTCAGGGCTCCATTTTTGTGTTCAGCCGGTTGTGGTTACCATTGGGCGACGATGAGACTCCTCAAGATGTCGGAACAAAACAAACACAAACTAATGAATAATGAAAATCAAAAACACAAGCAGATTAAACTCTTATACTAGACATTTGGAGAAACACATAAATCGATTGCATATAGCACAGATCGCGAGATAACAACACATAAGGTTGTCTTCATTGGGCCTCTAGGGTATTCAAAAGTCGTGTTCTGGCGGCGTAATTATCACTGCATTGCCAGTCTGCGTGATCGATGTCATCATAACCGTTTCCACATCGGCAAAGATTGCTGTCCACGAGGTTAATTCGATAGAGGTGTGCCTCTTACTGGTAATGGTTGGACATCAGTCCCGGCTAACGTGCAGGTCCTTAAACCACACCCTCGATGAAACAATAGGAATGATGGAATGCAACAGCCGTCCTAGATTTCCGGTGTCCCAATCGGTTTGCCAACTCGAAAGGGCACTCTGACATACTAAATGGAAAAATTCATCGTGTGAAATTTGTCTATCATACAAATCGCCTTCCTGGGCGCCCACCTTTGCGAGTCCGCTTTCTCATTGCCTGGGATTGAGCAATGTGAAGGGACCCATACAAAGGTGATAAAATATGATCTTTCAACCAGCACACTAATCTGTTCCCTTAGTTTTGAAAGGAAATAAGATGAGTGTTTACTAGCATCGACCGAAGAGCCCCAATCGAACTGAGGCTACACTGTGCATGGTGTATACCACGTTTAAAATGTAGGACCACGTACAATGTGTGTAGGTTGTATCACGTTTGAAAGTTATCAAGATTAAAGGTTATTTAAATACGCTTAAAACCCATCTTGAGCCGATTTATACTAGCAGTGTTGGGGCCACTTACAACGAATTTTGAGGACAAGGTTATTTAAAACGTTCGAGGGCTGATTTGGAGCGATTTATATCAACAGTGAGGTCAGATGTCGCATCAAAGGTCATGGTAGATAAACATGTAAACTTCCATATCGGTCAAGCCCATATTTTCCGTTATAAGGAAAAGAGAAAATTAATGTTGGTTTGACATCTACTTAACGAGAAACCAGCAACTCTCCGACGTCCTAAGATGACAAGGAGATGGGTAGATAAGGAGAGAATGATCCAAAATTCAAGCGAGTGACCAACTAATTGTAATGCCATTCAAAAAATGAAATAAAACTGAAGAAAAATCGCTTATTTTCAAAACGATGTATTTTAATACAACTACACATTATTATTTAAATCAATTAAACTAACCAATTAATTAGATTGCTGTTTTCGGTACTTGAGCTTTCATACCGTCCATCAAGCTCTGCACAGTGATTTTTGTGCACTTCCAGCACGGACCAGTTTTTCTTGAAGTTTGACATGCTGTGGCCCACTGCACCTGCCTTTTTGTGGTTCTGCTTGACGATTGCCCAGTAGTGTTCGATTGGTCGCCGTTGGAGACAGTTTGGTGGGTTGATATATTTCAAAACCGAAATCAACCTTGTTGTCAGAAAACCACTGTAGAGTTAATCTGGCAAAATGGGCAGAGGCCAAATCTGGCCAGAAAAGAGGATGAATGTCATGCTTCCGATATAGTGGAAGCAACTTCTTCTGCAAGCACTCGTTTCGGTAAATTTCAGCATTTATTGTTCCGTTTGTGTAGAAAATGGATGATCGCAAGTCACGTGTGTAAATTGCTTGCCAAACGAGCACCTTCTCGCCGAATTTTTCCGTCGCAACAGTCGTTTTTGCCATGGGGACGCTCTACTCAACCGAGTTGGGGCAGCAGGGTAAATGCACCCTTCTTTTTTGGGGAAATGCTCCTTAAAATTTGGAAAAATGCTCCTTAGATGCGTTTGCCCGGTATAATTCAATCGGAGGTATTAACCTTCTGGTAGCGCTTGCCGGTTGTACAGCTTTTGAGCCTTTATTTTGGCACGACATTTCTGTTTCGGAGACTGTTTTGGTACTTTCTGCTTCCTATATGTCTGCAAATAATTTCTTTTCTCAATCCGCAGGATCATCCCGAGGCTGCTTTGTTCTCATGAATATAATCAACGACTTTTCGGTCCAATTCGGGATTGCTGGAACCGGGTATTCGTCCAGTTCTCGGCAGATCCAGCAGGGTATGTTGCTCTCCATACTTTTCAATCAATCGTTATACTTGCTGGATTCACTTTGACCTTTTTATAAATCATATATCATTAAGCATATTTAAGGCAGACCTCCAGAGGGTTGAATTCGATTCCACCCTAATAACTAATAAACAAACAAGGACTGCAAAGCTCAAAATCGATATTTTGCTCCTTCCAAAAGAATAAACCGAGTTTACCTTTTAAAAGTGAAATCGAAGGAATTAAAAGGAAAGAGCTCAACCAGAATTCAAAAGCGTCTCGCAGTGGTCGTTAGAGTCGGTTCGTCCACTTTCCAGACAGTTGCAGTAAGGTGCCCTTTCCAATACCATAAATCAAACTTCCCTAGTAGTGCTCTTGGACTGGATTTTGGAATCCATAGATGACATTTTTGTTTGCATACCTGACGGAAACCCCGACGGAATCAGACACAAGTTTAACGAAATTAACTAAGCTCTAGTGGAATTAGCAAAACGAGAATCAAATAAAAACTCTAACGATTTCATAACAGAAGGAAAATCGAAAAAATCACATGACAGTGAAGAAAAACCGAAATATGATTGATTTCGGTTTACAGCTCGCACTTACCAGGATTCATGATTTATCTGTTTAACAACTGGAATATCAAAACAAATGGATTCTTTGGACTCTCATGGACTTACTGACTGACTGACTGACTGACTGACTGACTGACTGACTGACTGACTGACTGACTGACTGACTGACTGACTGACTGACTGACTGACTGACTGACTGACTGACTGACTGACTGACTGACTGACTGACTGACTGACTGACTGACTGACTGACTGACTGACTGACTGACTGACTGACTGACTGACTGACTGACTGACTGACTGACTGACTGACTGACTGACTGACTGACTGACTGACTGACTGACTGACTGACTGACTGACTGACTGACTGACTGACTGACTGACTGACTGACTGACTGACTGACTGACTGACTGACTGACTGACTGACTGACTGACTTGTGGACTGACAATTAAGACTGCATATCCCAAACAAGACCATCTATGCCATCATCCCTGTCGACATATCATAATTTTCATGTATGTTCGTAGTCTTGTCAATCGTTTTCGGTTTTACTCTTCAATCATACGTGTTAGAAAAATCTGTAACACCAATGGATTCAGAGAAGTCCATTCTATTAAATCCAAGCCAAACATTCAAAGCGCAGAGTCAAAATGAAACGAGGAAACCCATTCTTCATAAGCAAACGTGTTTTTGTGAATTTAAAAGTCTTTTTTTTTTCAAAACCTGGACGTTTTACAGCAATCCTCAGCTTATATTTGGATTAGGCGATGACATTTTTTTAAATTCAAAGAAATGCCGATGGGAGCGAAAAAAATTATATTTTGCTCTCTAGTATTATCAGATAAAGTCGTGCCTACGAAAGTGAAGCAACTGCGATCAAACTGATTTTGCTTCCGTACGAATGATATCCTGTAAAAAAAAACTCTAATAAAACCGGTTTATCTCTACGAGCACGGTGGAGTGCAGATGGAAGACGGAACGTGAATGAACCACGAATTGCACCAGCTGCTGCGAAAACCTCCCATCGTACACATCGCTAAAATCGGTCGACTACGATGGGCTGCGCATGTCGGATGACAGTCCAGTTAAAATGGTTCTCGAAAACGAACCCACGGGTACAAGAAGAAGAGGCGCGCAACGAGTGGATAGATCAAGTAGAAGGCGATCTGCGGACTCTTCGCAGACAGCGAGGCTGGCGGGGTACACCTATGGACCGATTACAATGGAGACAACTTCTGTGTACAGCAGAGGCCACACCGGCCTTGGTCAGATTGGTTAGGTAAGTATGTCTCTACGAGCACGAGGCGTGGACAATTCTTGAGAAGGACCTGCGAGCAGTTGGAATTTTTGAGCGACGGGTGTTAAGAACCATCTTTGACAGAGTGCAGAAGGAGGGAACTTCGAAAGGGCAACTCACTGACGAACCCAGTATTCGTAAGGTGGCAGATCTGGACGAATACGTTGAGCAGGACGACATGCGAGGATGCCGGAAAACTATCCTGCGAAAATGGTGTTCGATAGGAATCTGGTTGGCATAAGACGACGAGGGGAGCATCGAGCAAGATGGTTAGAGCAGGTGGAGCAAGATCTAGAGAATACAAAGGGCCCACAGGATCGGAGAAGAGCAGTCATGAATCGAGAACGTTTTAAGGATATTGTGTATCTAGGCATTGTAAGAAATGACAATTTAAATCACATTTCGTCTCAATTTAAAACAAGACCAAGCAGCACCATCGAAATACTTATTCACTAAGACAAACCTCCTTCTATTAATACAAATTGAATTACATTTGATGATCAGGATTATACAACATCTACAATCTCACTCCCAGGGTGTCCTCAACTCAACTCCGCCACTGATTTCCACGTCAAATCCACCCCTCCCACATTAACTTCAAAAACGAGTTGAAATTCAATTATAAATAAATAATTCCAAAGATACAGCCCCGATTCGATCGCAGCTTGATAAAGATTTCAAATGCGTCAGCCTCTCGCGGAAGCAAAAACCTCGATCCCAACATGAAGATAACACCTGGCTTAGAAGCCACAAGCCGATCATTTTCCCCGGATCACCGGGCAGCATAAATAAGGATCGATCGATAGAAATGTGAAAAATAAACAGATACTAAGCGAAATAATTTACTTGTAATTTGTCTTGCCCTGAACCTCCCGTGCCACCGACGGATTCGGATTCGAAAGGAGGCGCACACTCTGTGAACGTGGCTTTCGTTCGGTAAAGTCTAATTTATGACCGCAACCGGTGTTATTGCAGCAGCAGCAGCAGCACAAAAGCTGGGCGGGCGGTCGGGCGTAGTAAATTTCCCAACAAATTACAATGCAATAATTCTGGTGCGGAGACTTTCACTCCTTGTGGCGGGTGCCCGATCGGATCTGGGTGGCCGACGAAAAGCCACATTATCGGGAGTTTAATCTTAATTCTAGGTCCCACCGCCACGTCAAATCAAATATCATAATTTCCAGCGTGATCCTAATGGCGTTTACACTGGGAATAAGCAGGTTCGTCGCTTGGTTCCGCAGTGCAGTCACCGATGATTTATGGTTCGAGATCATGCGCCACTCTTCTGAGCTTCCTGTGCCGTCGGATGCCGTCCAGCAGTCTGGTGTGGAGATGGTGTCAAAAGCACCAACGGAGGCGAGGGTATCAAATTACATGATTCCTACATTATCGTAACAATTATCATCTAGCGGTTGAGTGTCACTATCTCGCTCCATCCCCAGCAGCCACGGGGAGTTTTGCCAAGAAGATGAGACGAGATCGGTGAGCAGCGGTTTCGGTTGATAAGTGACCGAGAATTACAAGCGGATGGCGTGTCGGTGGCCATTAGCAAGCGTAGCGGGGTCCCTGAGCGACGATCGGATTCCGTCGGGGCCAGGTGTGTTGTGTTGCACCGTGTTTTGCCTTTCACCGAAGCTTGTAAATTATTTGTTGCTTGCCTTTCTGACAAATTGATCGTTCTGCGTTACAACTATTATCTATGTTAAATTTATTGCTCCCTGATTGGATGATGTTCGTGTTTGCTACTACGTAGCAAAATTGAACATTTGGAAATTTCTCCTATTTGAAGTGAATTTCATAATCGAAAACTCGTTATTCAACAGCTTTTTATCTGAGAAAACACACTTCAACTTCAACACTAATCCCTGTTGGGCAATTTCGAAAAAGCAGTTCCGTCTAAACGTCTCAACGATCATTTCAGTATCAGTTTCCACTTGTCATTCCGAAGAAACTGCCAGAGTTTCAAGAATAACATCCAAACAAGGTATAACATAAGCCCTCGAAAAACAAAATCCGACCCAGGGCATTGTCGATGATCGCGGCTAAGGGTGCAAGTCCAAACCGAATAAAGAACGTGAAAAAACAATCCGCCTATTTGTGCTTGTTTGTGAGCTCAGCACTCGGACGGTTGAGTGAAGATTGTTATTGTTTTGTTTTCTTAGTTTTCACTTTCGTTTTGGCCTGCCCTGCCCTCGCGCAGTTGAAGCGGGGAGAGAGATAGAGGCTCGTGTTCGTTATGTTTGACTATTTCGATTCAATTAGGCTGAGTTGTGAGTTGTGCAATTGTTGGCGATCACCTTCCTTCCCCTTGAGAAAACACGTTGCTCGATCACGACCTTTCTTAAATTAGGGAAATTGTAAGCAATTTTGTGCGAAATCATTGGGCCCGGATAGGGCCGAAGGACTTTCAATAGAATTTGTTGAGTGTTGCTTATTGGAATCACCAATTTGGCTACAGTGGAGGGCACGTGGTGCAAAAATTTCTACGAATTCGACTTGAATCAAATGGGAAACAATTACCAGGATTAATGCCGTAATTAGTAAGATTGATTCGGAATGAATGAAGGTATAGCCACGATAGAAATCGTTGTGACCCTGCTTAAAAAAAAGATGAAGATGGTCCACCACTAACCCCCGTACATGGGAAATTATATTGGGCATATTAATCTAATGCGATAATTGTAAGGAGTGTTGCTAGTTTTAAAGTCCTTGCAAATAGTTTTTCTCGCGTAACTTCCATTCGATGTCTTTTGGTGCAAGCTGTGTCGATTTTCAAAAAAAAAAAAAAAATTTAAATTTACCAACAAACATAGTAAATTATGGTTGAAAATGTTCCAAAAACCATTCCTGAAAAGTTTCAGATTTTTTAAAAATCTTATTAATTGCAATGACGGCATTTAATTACAAACCAACATCGAAGATTTTCACATGTTTGGCTCAACAAGTTAGTGATATTTTTGAGGCGGCTTTTGGTGAGATCTATCTGATTATAATATTGCAAAAAAAAAACTATTTTCATATAATACTAAATACGTGCTTGATTTGGAAATTTTAAATTTTCAAATCTAAAAGTGTGTTCAATTGATATCGGTAATTTTTGCATGCGGGGCTTATTTTATGCGAAAGTAACATCGGAATGGGAGTGACATTCTCCAGATATTCTGAAATGTGTTGATGAATCTGCAGTAGAGCTATCACTGTCTACTGGCTCCCGGATTAAAGCTGCTTTCAAAGGTCACATACAGGATTGTTGTAAACAGATTTTTTTTCATGCCGGCCAATGGGTGTTAGATACTAAACAAACACACAGAACTCATAAGACACTAGTGTTTTATTACACTAGACTCAGAGACTAAATTTCTGTTAATTGTTGAGTAATTTGAACATTAATGTGACACACGTCTTCAACAAAATTGTTACATGTTCAAATCACTTGAAGATGGACGACTCACAAGGTGTTGATAGGGTTTATTGAAAATTTTATTTGATAGAGAAAAAAATCATGTGATGCGTCTATGGAAGTAGGAAGGATCTATCTTTAGGTGTCACTAGTGGTCAATTCATTAGCTCATGGAGTATTTCATGATACAAGCAATAAAGAAAGCTGCCGTAATTCTGTAATCTTTTTCAGTAACTCAAAACCTGTTCCATTGTGAATAGTTTTGCTGTTGTTTTCTGCAATGTTGTTCATGATACTTAAGTCTATTGAATTGAAGACAGATTTGTTCGGATTTTCTCGCACACAGGACAGATTGCTTGAATTATATTTTTACAATTTAAAGTCGATATCTAGATATATTTGCTGTAAACAGAAGACCTAGTGTTCAACATACGTTAAAAAAGGCATTTCTGGATAATACACGTTCGGGAGAGAGGTACAAGAAAGCACATTGAGTATTCTACCATAATTTGTAAGTATTCTAGCTTATTCGAAATTTCTTTGAAGTGTATGCCTACAGGCAAAGCGATCAACCAAAGTAACGAAGGACTTTTTTTTTACGTATTCACACGCATCAAAGCTTCATTTTGGTCTATGAACACATATTGGGTAATTTGCCTCCATTTCCAAATGTTTTTGAGTTATGTGCACAGCAAAATGTAGCGAGTAATATTTGGCTATATCTTTCCCTATTTCTCAATATATAGTTTATTTTATTCGTAACTTCTCGAAAATACGCCTTGTTGGAATTTGGTCTTTGTTTTGAAAATCAATAAAAAAAAAACAACAAGTGAAAACATTCTGTACAAAAGTGTTGAGATTCTGTCTACATGACATAGCTAAGTCACTCGGAATTCCTCGGTAGATAGAAAGAAGCGTTTCAAAATGCTTCCGGAATCGGCTGACGGTTAATCGAAACCAGGACCGGGTGGTAAGCGAAAAGACAACTTCAAATGCAGTGCTCAGAATAATTAAGCGAAAACCGAACCTTTCTATCAGCGATGTGGCCAAAAAGGTCAAAATGACATATTCTAAGCAAATTAAAACCCCGAACCGGAACGAGAAGCAAAAACAAAAGCATGTAATCTGTGCGACAGAAGGCACTGGGCACTGGGTCCTCCCTTAGCTCAGTCAGTAAAGGCGCAGCTACAAAGCAACACCATGCTGAAGGTGACTGGGTTCGATTCCGGGTCTGGTCTAGAAATTTTTCGTAAAGGAAAATTTCTCGGCTCCTTGGGCATAGGGCATGATTGTACATGCCACACAAACATACTAATGCAAAAATGGTACCTGGCATCGAAAGCTATCAATTAACAACTGTGGAAGTGCATTTAGAACACTAATTGGAGAGCAAGCAATAAGCTAACTGTGAAAGCAATAAGCTTGAAATGCTGAAGAAATAAAAAAGGCAAACAAAATTTGACTGTGTGGTAATAGACGATGAAACGAATGTCAACTTCAAGCTGCTTCCTGATCATCCATTTTAGACCGCATCACAACGTGTCAACATCTACTTTAAGGCCAAAAACCTTCGCCTTCGACTTAATCTTATTCGATGCGTGCTTCTCCTTCTTGTGCCCATCGGTTTGTTTTCGAGAATTATTTCTACTGCGCTGTCGTCCGACATTCTTATGACATGCCCAGCCCATCGTAATCGTAGTCGACCGATTTTAGCAGTGTGTACGTTGGGAGGTTCTCCCAGCAACTGATGCAATTCGTACAATTCATTCGCCTCCTCCACGTTCCGGCTTTCATCTGCACTTCACCGTAGATCGTACGCAACACCTTCCGTTCAAAGACACCAAGAGCTCGTTGGCCCTTCACTAGCAATGCCCATGTTTCGTGGCCGTAGCGTATTTCAGGTCTAATTAATGTCTTGTAAATAGTCAACTTTGTCGTTCGGCGTACTTTGTTCGATCTTAGCGTCTTTCGGAATCCAAAATAGGAGCGATTGTCAGCCATATTGCGAGTTTGCATCTTTCTGCTGGTGTCTTTATTGGCGGTCTCCAATGAGCCCAGGTACACGAACTCGTCTACCGCCTCGATTTCAGCACCGTCGATCTGAACTCGTGGTGGGAGGCTAACATTGTCTTCTCGAGAGCCTCTTCCCTTCATGTATTTTATTTTCAACGCTTCAATCACAAGCCCAATTCTATCAGCCTTAAGTCTGATGTACGTTTCCACCATCGTCTCAAAGTTACCTGCTACAATATCAACATCGTTGGCGAAGCCATAAAGTTGGAAAGGTTTCCTGAAGATCGTGCCACTCGTGGTTATCCTAGCTCTTCGAATCACACCCTCCAATGCAATAAAAGTATTTCAATGTTGTGCCAAAGGACTGCAATTCTACAAAAAAAAACAAAACTTCGAGCAATCCAAATATATTGGGCAATCGTGAAGCGAAATCTTAGACAATCGAAAAGAAATGCCAATAATAAGAAATAATAGAAAAAAGTTTGAGCACTCGGATATCACAAGTCAAAAAAATAATTTTATGATATGTATGTATTGTCAATCCTGTTCGGAGCAACAGGAAAAATGGCAGGCAGACTTACAACGATAAGAAGAGTGGTTAAAAGTGACTTAAAACGAAAATCCAGAGCTCGAATTAAAGGACACTTGATTACTGACATTCTGTTCGCGGATAGCATGTCCAACAGTCGCGCCAACCGGTATTTACAGGGTGAGTGGGAATTCCTGTCAGTGATGTACATGCACAGAAAAAAGTAATGAATTTTAACTGGCGCGTAAAATTTCTCCTTGTTTAATTCCAAGCGGAATGGGGCATGAACAACGAAATTGTTTCCAATCTTTCATGCGCCATAAAGCAATGTTTGCAATCTTTCATACAACATGCTAGATTCAGGCGTTATCTGGCTTAAATTCACTTGTAATATCCCATTCTTTTCTGCCAAATCTAACATTCCCTTTATGATAACGCAGAAAATTCAATGTTTCTTTTTATCTGTATGGTCATAAAAATGAGAAGCCGTGTTGAAATTTGAACACATTCTAAGAGAAAAATGTGCAAATATGTCTGTGATTAGTCCATCGAAAGTCACACATGTTTAGGAAACACAGACAGGAATTACCACGCACCCTATAAGTTCGAAAAAAGCATCTAATGTACCTGAGGACATCAAATTCACGTTTTGAACCAAGCATCCAACAGAGATACTGGTGTTCGGATTGTTTGCTTCCGATGGCAATAAAATGAACCACATTTTTATCCACGAAGGCCTGAAAGTGAACACGAATGTGCACATATTGAGTAAAATCAGAAGGTGTGTACAAAAATAAACGGAAAAGGAGAGGGTTCCTTTCCCATATATGTAACAAAAACGGAGTGTGTACAAAACTACCGCAAGAAACTATCACAATCTATTAGTGCTACATGAGGGCGATCCAACACGTTACTTTTGCCTGTTGAGGTGGCGCATTCGTCCGTGTCTTGACCAACCCCGCAGTGGGATGTTAGGCAAAAGTAACGTCCTTGGTTCGAGTACCACTATATCCATGCCTTTCGCTCAATTTTCAATACTTCTATTCAATTTTTAACCTACCGTACACTGACGGAACTTTCAACACTTTCTCTTTATATCTTTCATTCTAGCAAACATTACTGTCCACTCTCTGTGCCTCATGGTGATGAGCGAACATCTCCTTCTACATCACAATCGGTACTCCACGTACGGAGAATACAGACATAACAATTATAGTATGTGACATCAACCCTCAGGATTTCATCCTGAGTGAATATCCTCACTCGAACTTAAAGTCTTTACGGACCACCATGACAAAGCATTGGAGAGAAACGCCATCTGACTATATTGTTAAGGTCTGCAAAAATTTCATGCGTCGTCTGGAAGCGTTCATAAATGCTAATGGCATACATATTGAGTGTAAATGAAGCGTAATCTTCAACGATCATTTTATGCTTATACCGGTTATGTTTTAAGTTGATAATAAAGATACTAATGTCGAATTAAATTAAAAATGTTTGAGTCTCATTATACGAATACAGTAAGCCCCGTCCAAAACCCCCGTTGAAACCAGTTGGATGTGAACATATACTGCACTGGCCCTTTCAAATTTATATGGAAATACTGTTGGCAAGCTGTGGGCAATGCTTCTTATTATTCTAGCTCATCGGCTTAAAACTCAATTTACAATGAACTGACTAATTTGTCACCGACTCCGGGAGAGTTTGCGGTAAGTTTTACGGAAGCCTCTAACTTCCATACTAATGTATGCATTAAAAATATGGACTGATTTTAGCGGTTTCTCATGCGATTACGCTGCCACCTGGTGGTGAATCCACCAATGCATCGACAATTGTAGCAATTTTGACAGCGTTATCAGTACGAATTAGATGGACATCGTGAGACACTTCGTGTCCGGCGGATATAGCCGACCCAGCATTTACAACATCCGAGCGAGAGCGCCGATCGGAAGCCTGAGGTGGCATTTCGTAGCTCGAAACGAACGACTTTTTGTATGAACGCTTGTGAGAAAAAGTTCTTCGTTTCGAGATCCGCAATACGGCCCCTGGTTTCGGCAGTGCAGCAGATGCTGAAAAGGAAGATCGAGGGCAAGAGCGAGAGGTTGGTTGAAACAGCCAAAAGGCGAAGTCGACCGTCGAGCTGAGCAGCAGGCAATCACCCAAAAGAATGTATGAAGTTGCTGGGAAAAATAAAACGCCATAATGGATTTCGAGACTTAATCGACGCTAGACGGCAACGACTGGCAGTGGACTGAGTACTTGACGGAGGTAAACGTTGTCGTTAAATATACTGAGTAGCGCACACCGTTGTCAAAATATATTGTAGCAACCTATTTATGACTGAATTGAGATGCATAGCAGTTACATCAACCGAATTGAAACTAGGGATATTACCGAGTTCCCGAAGAAGGTCATTCTGTGGCTGATGATTAGCGAGAAAGCAATGTCCAAGCCACTGTTCCTTCATTTGAAGCTTGTAGTGATCGCTCAGGCAACGGAAGAGCTGAAAACCATACCGACATCCGATACTCCGTCAGGGAGTCGACTTTTATTTGGTAAAAGGCTTAATAAGGGCAGGATTTAAGGAAAAAATGTTCCATTGAATTATAGTAATTAGTCCATTTTTTAATAGCCATGTTAGATAAACATTTAGTACAGAAATACAGCTTTGAAATCCCTGTTCAAG
Organism: Aedes koreicus; assembly: GCA_024533555.2. Classification (NCBI taxonomy): domain Eukaryota; kingdom Metazoa; phylum Arthropoda; class Insecta; order Diptera; family Culicidae; genus Aedes; species Aedes koreicus. Next base: position 71,124 of record JAHHFK020002482.1, on the reverse strand, counting down.
ACATACACCTAAGCTTGAACTTCAATCTGCGGTACACAATGTTGGTTGTAAAGGGGTAGTCTGGCATAGAACCGGGATGATTGTATGATGTGTAGTTCTGGATACAGTTAAGATGAACATTGCTAACGGCCGATACACCATCAGGCGAGCAAGAGGTTTTAAGTTTTCTGGAAGGAGGGGACGATTCTTCCCGAAGTAAAAGTGTCTATGTTAGCAATGTCGGCAGGATAATCAGATGCTTCAGCTTCCAGTTGAGATGTAAGTCCACCGTTAAAAATCGATGCAAAATGCTTGATGATCAATTCACTAGGTTTTGCTGAAGATATTTTTTTTTTATTATTACTTTATTATCGAGATTTTCAGCCTGGGCTGGTTCATCTCCCGTCGTAGTTACTCAAATACCTTTTGGGTATTTTTGGAACTTTTCCGGGGGTGAGATTCAAACTCGTGACTTTGGCGTGAGAGGTATGAATGTAAACCACTACACCCCCTGAAGATAATTGTGATTCGTCCAAGAATACATTCAATGAGGAAAATAAGCATTCTTGAGACCACAGAGCAACATTCATCCGACGGTTTGCACGTCTTCCGAAGCTCGTTAATTATGGTTAGAGTTGAGGAAGTTCTTTCTGTTAAACCGTTCAACTCATGTTTCAGCATTCGCATAATTTATCTTGCTCCTATGTTGCATAACAGGTGGCTTTAAGCTGTGTCACCCACATAGTACATTAGTACATAGTACAACAGTTTGGAGCCGAGTTAACGGGAGTTCAGTGCAGTCATTAAATTATCCAACTAAGGCTGATAATCATCAACGGGCAATAAGGGGGAATCTGCACTCGTTACGTTGACAAAAATTCCTCGAAAAAGAGTATACCAGGTCCAAGACTCCACCAAGAAAATTGAGTTCTTGGTTAATGGTATGTAGTATATCCAAGGTCTTCAACTCTCCTTGTCCAAGATATGTAAAGTAGATTTTAATCTCCACAAACCAAAATTTTACAGTTGGTGGATGGATTATCGCAGAGAACAGAAGCAATAAGTGCTTCAAGGATTGGAACAACCAGGCTAACATTAACATTCATCCGCAGTGGTTTTTTATGGCATGAAATGAAATGAAATTTTCATGAATATTTATTTGATATCACCAAAGAAAAATTAAATAAAAGAACGCTTAAAATTTAAGTAAAAGACCTGAACTTTTCTGAGACTCGTATATTTCTTTACATATTGTTTTTAATTTGTTTTTTTTTTATATTCTGAGAAACGAAAATTCAGGAATACATTAAAAAATCCAAACAAAAATATGTATAAGACAAAAGACAATTGAAGGTCAAAATTATTCATAAAATGTTCACTGAGTGGAGGTTTTCCTGACTTTTTCATTGAGTTTCCAAAAATATCCCAAAAAAAGTTTTTATCTTCAATTTGTATTTTCTTTAATACTTCTTTGGGAAGTTTCATAAAGGCTTATGGTTCTTTTAACTTCTTCTTAGTTTTTTTTTGTTCAGCCCTTCTTTATATTTTCGCAAAACCTGAATCCTAGAAATTCTCCCTTTTTTGTCGTTCCTGCTTTCTTTTCTGATTTCCTTCTTGGTTTTCTTTCTGATTTCATCTATATTTTGTCTTATAAGCATTATTATATTAAGTATCCATAGAGTGTTTTCGACCTGATACATGGAACGTTACGTTGACAGATTTCAGTTTGTCCACCAAACGTCAGGAAATCAACTCTTCCAATAACAACAATGTCGCTCACCATTTTTTTCCTCTCACAAGAAAAAAAAAACATTTCAATTGACCCGATCTGACAGTGAAAGCCTGCTCATTAGTGCCTTTCGAGGTTCAGTACCTGGGTGCAGCAGAAATGTGTCCCTGCCTCCGAATCCGAATCCGAATCCGAATCCGATCCGATCCGATCCGATCCGGCAAAGGAGAGCAAAACGGTTTCATGTCTCTGCCGAGCGCGACACCAAATCTGATAAAGCGTCCCATTGTGTGTCCAGCCAGCAACTCCAGCCCGATGCAACCAAACGCGGAAGAACGATCTATGTACGATTGCTACCGTTCAGTCCTGGGAGTTGCAGCCGTTTTCATTTCTTCGCCTATTCGGCGGAAAGATCATGAACTGGTGATCACCAGGCCGGCTCAGTTATGCCACTTTTTCTTTCTTCTATTAGGGAAAATCTCCAACAAATCAGTGCTACTGCGCAGTCCCTGTCATATTTCGTTTTTTGTTGTTGTGTCTAAGTCGGGCACTTTGGACATTACAGAGTACAATAACGGCTTTATTTTTCATTTTCAGCATTGCAATACGCCACGACTTCGATACTGAATGGAGCAGATTTTCTCTTTTTCCACTTGATTGGATTACGGAGTGCGCTCGGGAAACAATTGAATTGAAGTTTGCGGTGAAAAGAGGCTCTGATTTATGGACATGGTTAGGTTTCTTGCGAGTTAATGATCATACATTTATTATGACAGGATTTGGTCAATATTTTATCTCCGATATTCAAACGGAACAAAAGATGAAAATAGAATCGAATTATGTCGATCATTTTACGACCGTCCGCCGTAAGAATGAAATTTAGGAGGCAATAACAGTTGTTAAAACACGAATTAATTTTATGGCCTACACAATGCGTTTCAATTGCCTAAATATGGACCTCCAGAGTCTGAACGACCCAAAATTCTACCCATAGAAATAACCGTTTTATGGCTTTCCCCTCAAAGCTAAGCGTTTTTTTATGCTTTCCACTATCCCGGCCCCGGAAAAGAGCATTTTGTTCTTCACGTCATGTAGCAACTCAGTGGGACAGCTCGTAAATTAACGCGTCGGTTTCCTTCCAGTTGTGAGTGCATTGTTGCATCAGGGAACGCATCGTCACAGTTCTCGGAAAGACAGAAATAGCACCACACAATGCCCCACCGCTCGTAGCAAGAAAATGGAAAGTGAAGGTGTTTTTTTTTTGGAGGCCATAAATCATGAAACATATTTCCTCACATAACTATGTGACCACCGGGTGTGCACGCGACGTTTATCTCGTGCCAATGACATTGATTCCACACTTTCCCAAACCCATGAGCATCGTCATCTTCTAAACACCGTGCTCAGAAATCGATTCCCGAAAGAATGACGAAACTGAACGAGGGCGTTGATGCCCCCGCCCAAAATGAAACAGAAAAAAAAACGCAAAACAAATTCATTCATCATCGGGAAATGGGAACACGAGCCGTGACCGAGAAGAGGCAGAACAATTTGAAAAGTGAAAAAATTGCCATTGGCAAAAACATAGAGCGAGCGAAAAAGAAGACAAGACGACCCAAATCAGGTTGATTGAAAAACATGACGAATCAAAATTTTGCGCCGGGTTGGTTTCGAAATTGGCGTGGCTACCAGCGTGCCCGGGAGCAGGTCGGCGGCGGCGAATCAGGTGGACGCGTTTCTTTAGAGCAGCGATGCCTTTCGGCGGAAGTTGGATGGCGAAAAAATAAATTACTCCGAGGTGATTAGACGAAGTTTCAAGAATGGGAAAATTTAACCTGGTGGGATAATGTGTTTTCAAATGGGGTTGGTCCTGTTTCAGTGGGCTTCTCATAGGGCGGTTTGGCGGTTAGTTGATCGCTTCAATTTCACAGAATCTGTGGAAGTAAATTTTACTTTATGAATTTAAATCTCCAAAAAATTAAGAAAATCAAAATGTTGAATTTCTCGTAACCTCCCATTGGCACTCTCTCAAGAAAATAACAATAAAAACTGAGTAATTACTTTGCCTCGAAGGCACCACCTAAGCATAAATAGAATACAGCAAAGATTCCAAACATATCGATCGTAGTAGCCCATAAAATAACAATGGTTGAAAACGATTTTTGGACATTTGGATTGGATTTGGATTGGATTTGGATTGGATTTGGATTGGATTTGGATTGGATTTGGATTGGATTTGGATTGGATTTGGATTGGATTTGGATTGGATTTGGATTGGATTTGGATTGGATTTGGATTGGATTTGGATTGGATTTGGATTGGATTTGGATTGGATTTGGATTGGATTTGGATTGGATTTGGATTGGATTTGGATTGGATTTGGATTGGATTTGGATTGGATTTGGATTGGATTTGGATTGGATTTGGATTGGATTTGGATTGGATTGGATTTGGATTGGATTTGGATTGGATTTGGATTGGATTTGGATTGGATTTGGATTGGATTTGGATTGGATTTGGATTGGATTTGGATTGGATTTGGATTGGATTTGGATTGGATTTGGATTGGATTTGGATTGGATTTGGATTGGATTTGGATTGGATTTGGATTGGATTTGGATTGGATTTGGATTGATTTGATTGGATTTGGATTGGATTTGGATTGGATTTGGATTGGATTTGGATTGGATTTGGATTGGATTTGGATTGGATTTGGATTGGATTTGGATTGGATTTGGATTGGATTTGGATTGGATTTGGATTGGATTTGGATTGGATTTGGATTGGATTTGGATTGGATTTGGATTGGATTTGGATTGGATTTGGATTGGATTTGGATTGGATTTGGATTGGATTTGGATTGGATTTGGATTGGATTTGGATTGGATTTGGATTGGATTTGGATTGGATTTGGATTGGATTTGGATTGGATTGGATTTGGATTGGATTTGGATTGGATTTGGATTGGATTTGGATTGGATTTGGATTGGATTTGGATTGGATTTGGATTGGATTTGGATTGGATTTGGAGTTTAACGTAGAAGATATTCAAGAAAATTGAAACCACCTAAAATAAATTCGAAAAACTGTGCAGAGCTACAAATAAATCCATAAGAATTATTTATCAAAATTTCGTCTGCTGGTTACTTAAAGTGTTCAGAAGATTTCGTAAGTATTAGAAGAAACTTCAAAACAACTTCGTAAAAATCCAGTCAAAATTTATTGAATTCTGTAGAAAATCAGAAGAATAATAGACTTTTGATGAAATTCGGTGAAACTCGGTGTTTTTCAGTAGTTTCTTTTAGGGTCTTTTATCAGTGTACAGTATGATTTACATAAATTTAGAGGATGATTCAGAAGTTATATGAATGTTTTGTAGGCTTCGTTGGATAATTACGTTCGAAAAAAATCATTGGTTGTCAGTTTTAAAATACGTTATTTAAAAGTTATAAATATAGTAAACGAATAAATTGTACCAAAATCAATTTTGAACTTAAGAAAAACAATAGCCGCATCTACAAAGAATGTTCTTTTAATCATGCACCCACTTTCGAAGCATTTGGTGCTCAATTACAAACTGAAATATTGTACAATTTTTACTTAACATTAAACAATGATGGTTTTTAGGCTCAACAAAGACTTGAATTCTGTGATATGACAGCATATCAAGGTCTTCAAAAACCACACATTTTGTTGATTTTTCTAGACTGAACATTGAATCATTAAAATCTATATTTGCTTACTATTTTGGGAGCCTCGATGGTCTTAAGAGTATTTCCATTTATTTCAAATGAATTAGAATAAAATATGGAAAAAATATCTGAAAACGTTGATTGAGTTTCATAACTTTTCAAAACGTTAGTGCACAGCTCTTTTCAACGGATTCTGCAGAGTTTAAAATAAACACACAAATTTTAAGCAATCTAAGAGGAACTAATTCAAAAAATTTAAACATTAGTGAAATTAAAAAAAAAGTATGATCTCCAAAGACTAGGCATGTTTCTTAAGCTTCATTTTCAACATTTTTTAAAATTCGAGGAGAAAACGTAGAGCGTAAAGATTCAATTTTGCTAGTGTTTTGGATTTGAAACGTGCTTTTGGAACAATTTCTCGGCCCTTGTTGTTAGAAACAATCAAGCTCTTGGATGGAGTTCGAAAACTATTCGACTGACAGAACTCAACAGATTGCGTTTGATTATTCTGTGTAAAGCCCCCTGTGAAGATCAGTCTTGGCGTACCTCAAGGGAGAGTATTAGGGCCCATGTTATTCATTCTACACATCAATGACACGCGAATTGGGTTTTTGTGATATTAATTTTTCTGCTGATGGCATATTCATTGCATCCAAAAGCCATAATGAGGCCATTTCACATTTGAATGCAGATGCAGAACAGTTGAAATTGAACATAAGTAAAACGAAATACTCGGCAGATTTGAAGTTTGAAAGCTGAAAACTGTTTGATTCTTTAGATCAGTGATGAACCGTCTGGTTGAATATCCGAAATTTCGTATGGCTTTTGATCTTTTGTTGCGGCACTTTATTTACTGACTGTTCTAGATTCTGTTGTTTTTTTGTATCACAGGACTATGGCCTATGCCCACGAGAATTTTAAGTTAAAATTATTTTGCTGTAGAGTGATGGAAAGTGATCCAGGAGGAGTTGAGAACTTTGAATGTAATCAGATCGTTTTAGTTTGCTGATGCTCAGAATTCTCAACAGGAATCCGAGAGCTTGTTGAGGATTCTTCTTAAAATTCATCAAGGTTCTGATTTAATGATTAAGTTTTATTTTGTTTTTGTTCTACTAGAAATGTAGATTGAATGAAGCTAGGATTAGTTCAGAAATATTACCGAATCCTGCTCACCGATGTAAATAAATCTTGCTTGGTGTTCAAAATTTTAATCAGCATTATAGGCACTGGATTCTGGGTTAGAGCTAAGACTGCATCTTCAGAATTTTCAGAGATTATAAGCAAGAATATAAGAAAATCTTAATCAGGTTTCGAAAATTATAGCTCGGCATTCTAAAGAAAATTTGCTTCGAATTTTCTTCCGGATTTCCGGTACTTTTGATTGAATAAAGCTTAGAATTCTTAGCAACGTTTATCACAACTATCAGCAAATCTCTTACGAGATTCTGATAGATTCTAACGTCTGCATTGATAGACAGTTTTCGGAAACAAAAACTTCGCAAAATGTATCCAATAAACAAATTTTCCTTAAATCTTACATTTATTGATCATTTAAAAAAAAATGCTTCCACACCCTGACGAGTGGCCTTATGGCAGTTAGCCGGGACCCTGCACATAGCAAATGATATAACACCCATCGGCCAGCAATGATATTCTGGAAGAAATCTGTTTACAACAACCCTGTTAGTGACCTCCCAAGTAACACAAAAAACATTGATCAATGTTTTGTGAACGGTTTGCAGAACATGTCACGTTTTGAGCGGTTTAGATCTCTCGTATTTTATAAGACGGTTTAATTCACCTCTTCACATCTCTATGATTGTTCGTTATTTTATTTACATGGCATAACGTCACAATACTATAATATCCCTCCATAATGCCCGATTCGTGGCTGCTCTTCTCCAATCCCTTGGGCACCTTGTACCCCCTAGGTCTTGCTCCACCTGTTCTGGCCATCTTGCTCGTTGCGCCCCACGTCGTCTTGTACCAACCGGATGCCCGTCGAACACCATTTTTGCAGGATAGTTGCCCGGCATTCTCGCAACATGTGCTGCCCAGCGTATCCTTCCAGCTTTTGCCACCTTATGAATACTGGGTTCGCCGGCGAGTTCATCCTTCGCCTCCTTTTCATACATTTATAAAACATGAACAGGACAAGATTTTACAGATAGTTTAAACATTGTTGAAACAACATTACACCAACCTTGCTTTCCAAAATGAGTTTTGTGACATAACGCGGGATCTATTGTACAAGATTGTGGTTTCACTGCCTGCGAGAAGCAAATCATAAATTCTAAGAATTGACTTTTCAACAGTCGGGGTTGGCGAAGAAAAGAAGCTACAAACCTATCACGCCAAGGACTAGTGTTCGAATCCCATCCTTAGAGTGTACGAGAGATTGTTTTGCACTTTATGTTTCATATGCCTCAATATGTTGCGCTTTTTCCGTCATATTAAAGTATGAAACAAAGTATCATGAACTTATAATAATTATCTGTATTTGACATTGGACAGTATTTTCCATTTTTTTTATGACAAGCTGTGGGTGCTAGGAAGTGATATTTCTATTACAGATCCAGCAAGCCATTTCAGAATGCCCATTCCATAAGCCCCGCATGTGAACATTACCAAAATCATTTGGATATGAGTGCTGCAACACAGATTCTACGATGAACATTTAAAATTTAAAAACCAGGCACACATTTAGTACTTTTTGAATTTGTTTTATAATATATTTATAATCAGATAGTTCTCACCAAAGGGCGCCTCCGAAATAAGACATTTTTGTTTCAGTTGTAAAAATTATAATTTCCGTAAAAATTAAAACTCGTGAAAGAATAGATGCAATCTATGCATACATTAACGTTACTGAACATGAAATTATGAAGAAGATTTCGTTCGCTGCTTCTGACAAGCAAATGGCTGTTTTCTTCATTGCACTGGTCTATTTTTAATGCTAAACCATCACGATTTGTTAGATCTCCTGTTTGATTTATAAATAAAGGCTGGGATTTATTTCGTACTCCATCTTCTGCTACTATAGACTCTTTTTTCAATAACTACATCTAAAACCCAAAACAGTTCTTACTTGCCCCGGTGATCGGTGATTTTAAACTATCGATCTATACATATACAAATGAATTTCTGTCTGTCTGTCTATCTGTCTGAACCTTATAGACTCGAAAACTGCTGAACCCATCGGCGTGAAATTTTGTATGGAGGGTTTTTTGGGGCCGGGAAAGGTTCTTATGATAGTAAGAGACCCCTCCCTACTCTGGAAGAGGGAGCTCCCATACAAATGCAACACAAATTTCTGCATAACTCGACAACTAATCAAACAAAGGAAACCAAATTTAGCATGTAAGAGTTTTTGGAGGCAAGAAATTTTTCTATGGTGGTTTGAGACGCCTCCCCCTACTGGAAGGTGAGGCTCTGATACAAATGAAACAGAAGTTTCTGCATAACTCGAGAACTAATCAAGCAAGTGTAACCAAATTTGGCATGTGGGGTTTTGAAGGCGAACATGTTTCTACTAGGGGGGGGCTCCCAAAATAAAACAAATCCATACTCGAATAATTAGCATGGAACCAATTTGCAGGGATTTTGGGCGATAAATGGGGGGGAGACCCTCCCATACAAATGAAACACAAGATTCGGCATAACTCGAGAACCAATCAAGTACATGGAACCAAATTTGGCAAGTAGAGGTTTTTGAAAGCAAGAAATGTTTATATGGTGGTTTGAGACCCCTCCGCCCTCTGTATAAGAGGGAGGCTCCCTTACAAATGAAACACAAATTTCTTCATAACTCGAGAACTAATTAAGCATATGGAGCAAAATTTGGCATGTGGAAGTTTTTGGAGGAGAGAAATGTTTTTATAGGAGTTTGAGACTCCTCCGTCCTCTGGAGGGGGGGGGGGGGGGGTTGGAGTTCCATACAAATGCAACACAAATTTCTGCATAAATCGAGAAATAATCAAGCAAATGAAACCAAGTTTGGCAGGTGGACGTTTTTGAATGAGAGAAATATTTTTATGGTGGATAGAGACCCCTCTGCCTTTTGGAGAGGAGACTCCCATACAAGTGAAACTCAATTTTTAGCATAACTCGAGAGCCAATGAAGCAAATGAAACCAAATTTGTCATGTTGAGGTTTTTGGTGACAAGAAATGTTTCTATGGCAGTTCAAGAACCCTCCCTCCCCCTGTTGAAGGGGGGTGGCTCCCATACAAATTAAACAAAAATTTCTGCATAACTAATCAAGCAAATGGAACCAAATTTGGCATGTGGGGGGTTTTAAAGGCAATGATTGTATGATGGGTTGAGAAACCGCCTCCCTCTGGTAGGGAGGGCTCCCATACAAATGAAACACAAATTTCTTCCAATAAAGAGAACTATCCAGGCTACTAAAACACAAAATATGCTAGTGTTCTATAAAATGATTTTATTTTCTTTTTTTTTTCTTTTTATGAATTCAATTCAATTCTAATTGAATATTTATGTGGTTTTGAACGCATCCTTACAAAGGAAACCCTTCTTGTGCTTGAAAATCAATGAATGTTGTAAATTAGTAAATAACGAGTAAATAATCTTGAATTACTAAATGTGTAGATCTCACTTGCCCCGGTTCTCTTTATTTAAAAAAAAAAAGTAGGGCCCTGAATGGCTTAATCCGTTCCTAGGAACAGTTTTATTTTCGATTGATTACTGCTAAATCTAAATAATATAACGGCTTCATTTTACATGCCTATTATGCCTTCTCATTACCAACTATTTAAAAAGAAAACATCGTTGAACATAATCAGTAGGCCATTTTATTCAGCATGAAACTTGACTTTTCAATTACATCTTCAATCTTCTTACAGAAAATCACCAACACAGAACAACAGCCACTCGCCGCAAGAACGGAAACTTTTCTCACGACTTAAATTTGAGGAAGTAGTAGCTGTAAAAAAAAACTGAAAAACTGCTTCCACTTCATTTGGGATTAAGTCATTCAAACGAAACTAGCGTTCGTTGGGTCAATGAGTGGCGCCGCACGTCGTCTTCGTCATCATTTGTTGAAGTTATTCTACTTCCGACGGCGCACTATGGTCGAAAACGCCAAATTTCTGGACAAAACTCGATAACTCGAAAATCTTTAGCGCTAGAGATTCGACGTCTTTGGGAAAGTTTGTCTACAAGAAATGATCAATCTTTTGGCGGGAGTCTGCTGCGAACTGGGTTGATTCGATGGTTTGTTGCGCACTCATTTGTTTTCGAACATAGCGCATGATGAATTGTTTCGGTTATCTATTGTTCAGTGGCGCGAATGATCGAGTGAGCACAGATAAAAGAACAATAAAGCTGCTTCCCGGCGAGATATTATGGAATGCAAGACCGGTGGTGTGGATCATAATTAATTAAATTATTAATTATGATCCATACTATTGGTTCACAATATTCGTTATACTTTCATAGCAAGGATCAATTAAGCCACTATCACGCTTCGTAAGTGACCCCAAGAGCAACCTTACCGTTGTTCTAAATCAGTTCAAATCGAAAATCGGTATTAATATGTATGTGAATACTAGTATTTCACAAAACATCGCGTGAATTCAGCGAACCAAAACGAACCCTGCTACCAGCCAATCAGTTTAACCAACATCCCAGTGATTTTTCGCGGAAGTGCAAAGGATTCCTCGACTTCTCCGATAAACCAGTATCACGTCAATATATTCCTACTCTATCATTGCGACTGTCATTTTCAATACTATGATCGCATCACTTATCAAGGTAAGTTCTGATCCAACGAGAACACTATTAACAATTGTTTTGTCCGGAAATTTGCCGCATTCGACCATAGTGCGGCGGCCCGGTCGGCCGAGGCGACAATGTAAATCAAAACAACATAAAACACCAATTGGATTGCTCGCGGGAAGTGTTTCGTCCACCTGCTGCTCGCCGGGGACCGACGACAACCGCACATAATCCGTGCTTCCAAATAATTATAAGAACTGCACTGCAGGGGCTTCTTCTCCCTCACGCCGGGGGTTCTCGGCATCAATTAATGCCCTTCGACTTGCATAATCCACCTCGGGAATGGAGGTTGAAGTGGTGGTTTAAATATTATGACACCGTAATTACTTCTAAGCGGAAGGGGAAATCCTGCTGGGTTTGGTTGTCATATCGAAGTACCTACCGTAGGATTGGTCAATTGGCCGGGAACTGGAACGATACGGTAGCCGGTCCGTTTGTGTAGAACAAGACTTTCACATTTGTTGCCCGGCCCGCAAAAGGCTTTCTTTTTTCGCTTGTCAGACGATCCGATGATAGCGCGGAAAAGCGCAACATGACAGGCGTGCTGATTGTTCCAACTTCGGTGAGCTCTGCTCTGAGTTGAAAATGTTCGAAGTTTGTAGATTGCTGTTTGCAGATTGTTTAAGCGTGGCATAATTTATGGCCTACTGAAGTTGGAAATCGGTTGGACAGAATGACAGATTGACAGTCTGAAAAAGGTTTGTAAATCAATTAAGAAGATTCACAGATGCCTCCAGCCCAAAAGGGAAAGTGTGCAAGGACCCGGAAGCAGAAACTCATATAGCATCACCTTCAAGCGCAAAGTCACCCTTAACGCTTGGCTGCACATCTCCACCGAGTTAATTGAGTCTTCGAGCTTCATGACAGTACCCATCGAGCAGTGACAGAAGTGAGTGGGACTGCACCTCTGCTAGCAAACAGCGTGCAGTTCCTTGTCGAGATCGGATGATCTGCCTCGGTCTCACCTTCAGTGCCAAGTCCATTCACGGTGCATGTCATCGTTCCACCCGGCGGAGTAGCACCATTGCATACGATTATTATAAAACTACTATCATTGTTACTGTTATTGCCAAAGCACGAACTTGTACGCGATGCATTCACGGTTCAATCCCGACAACCGAAAAACGGCATGGATTTAAGTGGAAAAGTGAACATTGGTGAGTTTCTCTTTCACCTTCTTCGAGTCGAAAACAACACCAACATGCAAACCATGCACCGACCAAAAGTTATGACAACCCGTGTGTCGTCCATTCATTCTTGAACCGAGTGGTTGAACTTTTACTTCGTGATGCCACACTCTACTGTTAACTCCTACTGGGCAACCACATAGATAGACTCAGCTGGATGCGGACCGAAGAGGCCGAGTGAGAGTGAGTTTGATCCGATCGCAGTTGGCAGCACAGCTGAGTTTGTGGAAGAATTGAGTCGTTTCATAAATCAATTTCTCAAAGTGGCAGAGGATCGTTTGTCCTACTGGAATTAACACCCTGAACCATGCATATTTGCTGGCTGGGCGGAGAGGGTGGGTGGCTGCAGCAGATCAGTTGCATCAGTCGGACAAATTGAATTCACATAACGGCGTCGTGTCTGGCGACGAGGGGTTTCAAGTGAGGAATTCGAAACTTGACATAGGGAACATGATGCCCCATAAACACCGTGGATGTCACTGTCGTTGGCGTGTGATGGGTATTAGGTTTGAACCGAACATGACAATATTTTGAACTCGTCTCGGATTGGAACAAGTTCGTTGGGCAGCGGATGGTTGTCACAGTTTCAGTTTTCTATTAATAAGTGTTAACAGAATGGGTACAGGTATGTGACCTACATTTTGTGCTCAAAAGGTGTTGCCAAATCAGAGTTTGGTAGAAATATTTTTTGAACTGAGAGAGTTAACAAGAGGTGAATATTTTTTATCGTTAAGGGCTTACGCTGAAGCATTCTCGACGGCAGTCATTACCACATTATTTAGAATTGATATAACTCAGAATCTGTACTAGATATTGCATATTTCATCACATCAGTTTGTATGCTTACTTGCTGTGATCAATCTGGTGGAGTTCGATTCGTTGTTCATTCACTAACAATCGAGATATGTCAATTCGAAATAGCGAGGTATGTTTGCGAGAGTGAGATAAAAGATAGAGAAAAAATACATGGAGCAGCAATTCACCTTAAAATAATTGCTCTTACTGATTTCACTAGATAGCTTTATAAACATACCAAAAACAAAATATCCGTAGTATAAGATAACTTTAGTATGGGAAACGGCTGTAATTCGGGTCTATATGGATCTAGGATTCGGCATATGCTTCAAATTCGAAGCAAATATTTTTTCACCATTTTAACTCTGTTGCACATTAATATTATCTCAATGACAAATCAATATGTATGAGAAAAATTTAAAAATTTAACAAAATATATATACTTCAAATTCGAAGCAAAATTTTTTTCGACCGTTTCTATCCTTACCTAAACCTTAAAGCACTCGCGCTGTTGTACACAGAAAATCGCGTTAAATTTCCCCTCGTTTAATTCCAAGCCAAAGGAGGCGTAAACAACGAAAATGTTTGCAATCTTTCATGCGCCATACAACAATGTTTGCAATCTTTCATACAGCAGCCTAGATTCAGGCGTTATCTGGCTTAAATATACAAGAAATTTCGCATTATTTTCTGCCAACTCTAGCATTTCCTTTATGTGCATTAGATTACGCAGAAAATTCAATGTTTCTTTTTATCTGTGTACTTTGTACAACACATGTGGATTTTCCCTTACCATTTTGATCCAGAAGCACCTATTCATATGAAACCAACGTACATTTCTTAAGAAACTCGTTCTGGACCAAACAGCGTATTCCTTGATTACAGAAATTCATCAAATAGCGGTATATTCCGTAATCCTGACCAAATCTTCGACAACGAGGTCCAATAGATAAATGTCTTTTCTTTGTTGACTATTAGTTAAGAATTTTACCACTACGCGGCGCTAGTGTGCAAGTTCTTAAAAATGCTTTATATTAAGATTCTGACCAAATAGATAAATTCAGTCTTGGACAAAGTTGTTCAGCAGGTCAGCAGTTTTTGATGGATGTACAGAAGTTCGGAATTGACTCAATACGTGGCGCTAGTGTGCACGTAAATCTCCCGACTATGCTATATCTTGGGACCTTAGCAGTATAGAACGTTCCGGTCTTCGATATAGTTGTTCAAGAGACCAAGGCCTTTTCATTGGCCTTTTCATTAGTTCAGAATTTTCTCGCTACGCGGTTCACAAACGCGTTTCCTGAACATAATGTACTTTTTTATTCTGTCCATATGGAAGGTTCCTGTCTTCGACAAAGTTGTTCAGTAGTTCAGGGCCATCAGTGTTTGATGGAAAGAAGATCAGAATTTTCTCACTTCGCAGCACCTTGACCTACAGTTCTACAAACATTGCCGAAACCTTCTTCACTGAAAACCCCAAGTATGTAGCGTTAATATACTTTTCTATCTCCGTCACTTTTCTTCTTCTGTGATGTTTATACTTTTTCTAGTATGAAAAGCAAGTATGCGTTGCTATGGGTGGGAACATAAGGAAGCATAAGGAAGGAGAGGAAGATTGAGAAATATGCTGATGCAGGATAGAATAAATTTTCTGTAAATACAGTCAGGATCCCAAGAAATAGCATATTTTGTTAATTCCGTCACATACTAGTGCCGTGTAGCGAGAAAATTCTGAACTATTAATTCACTTGAGCAAGAGGGAATCGTTTCCGTGTGAAAACTGAAAATATATAGGGCCTTATGTACATATTAGATAAAGGAAGGTAATTACACCCAATTCTGATTTCACGTGATTTTTTTTTGCCTCTATTTTTGATCGTCTGATCTCAATTTTCTACACAATTTAGTTCAAAAATCACAAAAAAAATATGCCAGGAAGCTCAACTGCATACCAGCGCTGCGTAGTGGAAAGATTGTGAACTGCTGGTTATCAATGAAAAGGTCCTGTTTCACTGAAAACTTATCCCAAGACAACATCTTTCCAAATGGTCCCAGGTATGGCACTTTCAGGAAATACATTGGCATACTAGCGCCGCAAAGCGAGAAAATTCTGGACTGACAGTCACCATTCAAAAGGTCTTGATCCACTGACAACATTGTCGAAGACGGAAACATTCTATCTGGTCGGAATAAAAAGATATAGTATATTCGTGAACATAATTAGCACACTAGCGCCGCGTAGTGAGAGAATGCCAAACTGTTCGCCAATGAAAAAGACCTTGACCTACTGGATAACTTTGCTCAAGACAGTAACATTCTATGTGATCCGTATCACCGGATAGTTCGGGAAGGAATGTGTTGCACAAGGTACAACGCGTGAGTGCTCGTGTTACAAAAGTGCTGAAAGGTTAAGCTTACATAACATTCGTACAGTGTGCAAGCTGATACAATACTACTATTACTACCATTACTTCCTGTTCATATGCCGGCCTAAATAATCAAGGAATGGCAAAGGGTAAATGCACCCTTCTTTTTGGGGAAATGCTCCTTAAACTTTGGAAAAATGCTCCTTAGATGCGTTTGCCCGGTATAATGCAATCGGAGGTAGTAACCTTCTGGTTAGCGCTTGTCGGGTGTTTTGACGGGTCTTCAGTTTCTTCAAGATTGTATAGTTTTGACGGGTTTTAAGTTTCTGAATTTAAGAGTCGTCAAAACGAAATTAAACTTCAAAATGAAATTAAGACTCGTCAAAGTGAAATTTAAGCCCGTCAAAACTACCTCGAAAATTGCGGAGCGAAGCTCCGCTATACAATCTTGAAGAAACTTAAGACCCGTCAAAACAACCGGCAAGCGCTAACCAGAAGGTAAATACCTCCAATTGCATTGTACCGGGCAAACGCAACTAAGGAGCATTTTTCCAAAGTTTAAGGAGCATTTCCCCAAAAAGAAGGGTGCATTTACCCTGCTGCCAATCAGGAATAGGTCGAATTTGAAGATTCAAGAGAATGTTGTAAAAATCTTTGAACTCAAAATGTTTGATATTCTAATGACGCTAAGCTGGGAAAAGTCAGTTCACTTTGCACTAATTTCTCACTCATAAAGGTTGTACGGAATCAAATTGCACCACTTTTAAATGGCTGTAACATTTTACCCGTTGGGTATTTTCTATTCAAATTTTTGGTGAAATTAGTACAATGTGTATTTTTTTACGCTTACGGAAGAACAGCAGCGGCGCAAAGAAATTTTGCGCACGTACCTCGAAAATCCGAATCTTTCTCATCGTGACATCAGCAGGAAGCTGGGAATGATACATTCTACAGTGTCTCGTGTTTTCAATCGACACCACGAACGTTTGACCATTGATCGGAAAGAAAAAAGTGGCAAAAATGGATCTCCGTATAGTGCTAAGGACCACAAGCGGGTAGTTCAAGCTTTCAAGAGGAATCCTAACAGTTCAGTTCGAGATGTGGCGAAGAAACTGAATCGTACCAAAACTTTCGTGCAAGATGCGAAAAAACTTGAAGGACTACACACGTACATAGTCCAAAAGGCGCCTAATCACGATGAACGGCAGAATACGGTAGGTAAAACACGTGCACGGGAACTCTACACCCAGATATTGACGAAACCACATTGCCTCGTTATGGATGATGAGACGTGTGTGAAAGCAGACTTCCGGCAGCTTCCGGGGCTCCAGTTTTTCACTGCTCATCATAAATTTGATGTCCCTGAGGACGTTAGAAAGCAGAAGATGTCAAATTTTGCCAAAAAATATTTGATTTGGCAAGCAATTTGCTCGTGTGGAAAGCGGAGCACCCCATTCGTGACAACTGGAACGGTCAATGGGCAGGTGTACCTAAAGGAATGCCTCCAAAAGCGTCTACTTCCTCTTCTGAGGTCGCACGATGGTCTTGGATGAATTTTCTGGCCCGATTTAGCCTCGTGCCATTACTCGAAAGAGGTTTCAGAGTGGTACAAGGCTAAGGAGGTCAATTTCGTGCCGAAGCATCTGAACCCCCCGGAACTGCGGCCAATTGAAAAGTAATGGGCCATCATGAAGGATTCGGAAGCATCCTAAGGAAGTGAAATCGGAGGAAGATATAACGAAAAAATGGATTGCCACGCAAAAAAAAAGTTGTTCCAAATGTTGTACAGGACCTTATGAGTAGTGTAAAGAAGAAGGTTCGTGTATTTGGATATGGAATTGAAATTGAATAAAACAAACATGGGAAAATATTCATATTATGTTTGATTTTTAGTCCCTGAAAATTTGAAGATGATTGGTTAAACGGGCAAATTTTGCCGAATATTTATGTGTGTCGCAATTTGATTCCGTACACCCTATATACAATCCAACGCCCACCGTCCGGCAGTTTTTTTATGGAAGAAAAATGTTTGTAGTTAAACGAACTGTTGTCGACTCGACAAATATTGTAAGCCCGGGAGTTGGAAGGTGATAGCTCTGTTGAGTTCCAGTGACCCCTTTCAAAATGCCTGGTTACTCACGTCCATTCCGAGGTCACTTTCACTTACAACAAGCCCCGCATTAACACAGTACAAACATCAAATGGATATAGGTACTGTGCATACACTTCCATCATCAAATCTTATTGTTTTAAGGATGGCATGTATTTAGCAGTATTGTTCAAATTTAGTAATAATCAGATAGATCTCACCGGAAATTGTTGCTGATGTGCGGTCTTCATTTGGACGGCTTCCCTGTGATGTTAAAGGATGCATTTATGTCTCTACAGAAGTAGCACTCCGCTATTCGGCGAATATTTTCACATATAACCCGAATACAATTAGTACTTCGCGCACTAATGCACAAAATTGAAAATCACAGGTAACAAAACACTACAGAAAAGAAATTCAACTTGAAAAATCACAATCATTGTGCAACGAAAGAAAAATCACTTCACAGCTCTCCATCTGTACACCACGTGGTGAGTGCATCTAAAATTTAGTGCAGCCACCCACGCGCGCATGCGCGTTAGCTTCGTTCTTTGCACAACATTGCACTGGTTTTCTCGTTTCTCTCTCCAAACTTTGTCAATAATGAAAATCCCCCGCTATGAGGCGCCTCTATATCGACTTTTAAACGGCTTATAATCATCAATTCACTCGCGACAAAGCGAAAAAATACTCTAATTTTATCATTTATGTCCGCGTGGCACAGTACTAACAGCACTAACAAACACAACTAAGCTTATATTTAAAAGTAGAGTGAATGAGATGCAATAGAATTCAGAACGTCAAAGAAGGCAATGTGAAAATCCAGCGAAAAAGAGAGCAAATTAATGAGAGAAGGGAAAGCATAAGCGAATCAGAGAAAATTATTAAGCGGATGCAAAAGAAAGGAGGCAGAAAATAATATATGAAGAGCATGAACATGAAACAAACATTCAATTGGAAAAAGTGAAGATGATTTAGAGGATATCCAGTAAAATTCAATCAATGTGAAAAAAAAACGAATAGAAATAGGACTGACGAATGTTATGCGAAAACAGAAGTAAAGCAAGATTACGAAGGAGTAGAAGCAAAAATTGGAATTTTGGGGTAGAGGATGAAAATACATTGGTTGAGCAGAATATGCAGAAGCGGAAGGAAATAAGCAGAAGAAAATAAGCGGAAGAAGAGGGGCGGAAGAAGAGAGATGGGAGAAACGAGACGGAAGAAATGAAACGGAAGAAGAGAACCGGAGAAAGGAAAGCATAGGGAGAGACCCGTATGAAGAGAAGTGGAAGCAAATAAGCAAAAGAAAAGTAGCGGAAGAAGAGAAACGAAATTGAGAAGAGAAAGAACAAAGTGGAAGAAGACAAGCGGATGAATAGAAGCGATAGAAAAGAAATAGAAGCAGATTAGCGAGAGCACAGAAGCGGAAAGAATAAAATGAACGAGAGAAAATAAACGGTCATTGGTTAGGAAGAATAAGAGAAGCGGAAGAAAAGAAGCGGAAGAAAAGAAGCGGAAGAAAAGAAGCGGAAGAAAAAAGGAGCAAAAAAAGAGAGGGAAGAAGTGAACCGGAAGAAGGGAAGCGCGAGAAGAGAAGCGTAAGAAAAGAAGCGTAAGCAACGACGCTAAAGAAAAGTATCGGAAGAAGAGAAGCGAAATAAGAGAAGCAAAATGCAAGAAACGGAAGAAAAAATAGCGGAAAAAAGAAGCGGAAAATAAGAAGCGCAAGAAGGGCTGCAGAAGAAAAGTAAACGAGAGAAGCGCACAAGCGGAATAGAAACGAAAGAAGATAAACAGAAGGAGAGACACGGAAGAAGAAATGCGAAAGAAGAAAAGCAGAAGAGGATAAAAAGAAACAGAAGCAGAAAAGCGGAAAAAAGGAAGCGTATAATGTGAAGCGGAAGATTATGAGCAGACAACACTAGCGGGAGCAAGAAAGGTCACGAAGAGATGCTAAGAAATGATTGCTGATAAAGAGAAACTGAGAGAGCTGAGAAAGACAAAAAATGCATACAAAGAAAATGAGAAATAGATAATTGATGGAGCAAAGCTTGACTGCCACGAATGCACCCAGATGTAAAGTGTCGTAAATACCAAATAAATAAATAAATAAAAAGAAAAACTATTGAAGACTCCCCCAGCTAGTATGGACGCAGTCAGAAACCGCTGCCATTTTGTAATAATTGATAACTAGTTTTTTTGTCTTATGGCTGCATCCTGTTATTTACCTTTATCTCTCAGCACTTGTCTAGCGGTTTAATCGTTTCCAACAGTTTGTTTCAATATGCGTGTACTTTCAGCGAAACAACGTCGAAATAGTGTGCACAAATGGTGTACAGAACCTGCACCCGAGTAAAGGTTTATACCAAAGTGATAACAAGTTCTAATAACTGATTATCACTGTTTGATCACTAAATACGTTATCATTCAGGCTGAATAAACAGCCAAAATAACAAGAGAGAAAACAAATTAATATTCGTTGGATATCACAACATTAACTCGTTTTATTATCATTGAGTTCATTTTGATAACAAATTTTGTGATATGAACAAATTACTTGAGATAATTTCAAATTATGTTATCAACATGATATCAAATTCATACACTAATAGCTGAAGTACTGCTTCTGGTGATAAGCTCAATTTCACATCCATGACATGCTGGTGATATTCAGCATTCATCAGCATGCTGGTAGTATTCAGTAACGATCGTCAAAAATTGTCTTTAAAAATTGATAACAGATGATAAAAAAATTATTCAATGTTGATAACTAATTTTGTTATTTTGTTATTTTGTTAACAGATGAGTTCAAAATGATATCTGAGATAAAAAAAACTTGTTACTTATTTGATATCAGTTTGTTATTTTACTTTGCTAGGGGAATGTCGCTGAGAAAGTTTGCAAAAATGGAACGAGTAAGTGAGAAAGCCGTGCGAACAGCGATCAGGAAGTTCAGTGAGGATAACACGTTTGAGGATAAGCCGAACTCGGGTTGAACAAAAGGTTTATCTAACTCTCGTTTGGATAAATGTATAATGAGGGCTTTCTGCATATTCAAAAGAGGTTTAAAAGCGGGATGTAGCCAAAAGAGTTGGCACTAAGAAGCAGAAGCAGCCGAAACGGAGACATCCATTCAATTTGAAAAGTTTGGTAAGAAAGCTATGGTTTGGCAAGCTACTTGTGGCGGTGGAAAAATTTCGCAACCCTTAATCAAAACTGCTTCGATGAACAATGAAATCAAATAGTTCTTACAAAAACGACTTCTACCCATGATTCGAAGCCACAAGGATCCTGTTGGGTTCTGGCCAGAAATCAACGGTAGAGTGATGTACCACCAAGGATGTTCCATTCGTTTCATTTCTAATTGCCCGCAAATTCGACCATCATCTGGAAAATGTTCAATTCCCAAAAAATGTTTCAAGACTTCGATCGATCAGACGATTAGAGGCACCTCAAAACAATGTCCGATTGAGCTAAAATTTAGCATAGTCGTTAATATTGGCACTCTATTCTTCAGTGAAGGAATATGTACTAATGACGTGATGGCAATGACAACGACCATAAGAAGTCATGCAGGTTCTAGAACTTGAAAAACCTTCTGATTTTCTTTCACGTTTTCTTCAATCAGTTCCGTGTTAATCAGCACTACTGAATGATATATATTTTCTAAGGACGCAACCAGCATCTACCTACCCATTAGATAAGCATCATCACCCACACGATCCCCTGAAGAAGCTCCTAACCTATCACACGATCCCCGATCGCTGCAACTCTCATCACCTCACGATCGAGAAGCACAAAAACATTGGCGCGTAGGTGCAAGTTCGTTCGATTGAACTGTGATTAACTTCTTCTTCCTTTTTTTTCTTGATTCCCGCAGATGCCCTCGGAAGATCGATCAGTTGGGGGTGGACGGTCTCTAAAGTTCAGACACCTCCCGCGGGACTCCGATGGGTCGCGATCGACGATGAGCCCACAAAAGCACATTAAGATGCCGTTGAGTTCGTCTCTGCACTCGAATGATACTCAAGAAAAGGAGTGTCATCGTTAGAGCACCCATTCCGCTTAAGAGGTGTGCAAATGTGCCAACGGTCCCAAGAGTCGATTAGATCATCGTTACCATCTCATACATGTCTGCTTTGCCGGGGAGGTGGAACGAGACGCGATATTAGAAATAAATAATAATGGTAGTACTGCAGCTCAGCAAGAGTGCAGTACTATAAACAAGAACATCGAAATTGATGTTCTCGTGTGGAGCGAACCCGGGACCGGTCCTCGTCGAGTGGGTACATTAATTAAGCGGAACATTGGCAAACACAGCCGGCGACGTGGAGCCATTATACTAAAGATTTAAATACGGTTCGATCACGACATTGCGGTTCCAGCGAGCTCCGGCGAAGACGACAACCAAGCGCGATCGCAACTGTCCCGTTACGATCGAAATGTGCGCGACAATCTGCCTGGATTTGATGGAGGGCCCATAAAATGATCACCCGATGACACTGTGAAAAAATCACATTATGATCGTCCCTTTCGATGAAGAAACATGTTCGAAACGTGTTTTCAGAGTCAATAAAGACATCCGCTCGTCTTCATCGCGTCGTGACTCTATCATGTCATCTATTATCCGTAACAAGTCCAAATGGATCTCCATCATCAGCAACTTCCGCGTGTGACAACAAGAACCACTTCCTGAAAACTTCCCGGTAGATCTTCAATCCGTTAGAAAATCCAAACCCCGATCTTTGCATCAGATCGCCCATTACCGGGGAGTTAATTAATTGTCGCTGATTATGTGTAATTATTATCACACATCATATCATCGGGCGTGTGCAGCTCATTAGTTTCTCTAACTGCTTTATTGGAAGAAGGCAGCGAAATGGAGAAATTGCGATCGCGAGTAAGGAGACTCAGTCGAAGGCTTTAATTAATTGAACCGCCTCGAATCCGAACTCCGGAGCACTTGCGCCAATTATGCAAATGGAATGTGGCGCGCGGGCGGGACGGGAGTGAACTTATCGAACGGAACGCGATTAGGTGGTTTTAAAAGCGCAAACCTGGCTTGTACCATTCTCACGAGTCGTGTCACGTGTAGTTGCTCTGCTCTGGGCGGCGAATGTGCGGTTGTTGTTGCTGTTTAACTCAGCCATTGATGCGAATAATTACCATTGCGTGATGGGGAGTTATCGGAAATCGGACTGCGAAATTTATGCACGCTCGTTGAGAACTGTTCGTACTCGGCGGCTGTGGGTGAGCGCCCCCATTTTTTTTGTTTTTGTTTCGTGGGGGAGTTTGCAATTTATGCGATCGATTCGGAGTTTTTCTTTCGAATGTTGTAACTGCAGATAACTTCTTATCGGTTGGTTATGTAATAAGGTTATAATTGTTTGTCTTTCCTTTAATCATCTCATAGGAATTTGTTAATGGACGCATAGCAAAAAATCATAGGCAACATCTGTAGAGAACAACTCATTGTTCCGTGCAATAATCATGCGAATTTTTCCAATGTTTCAACGTCTCAATTAAGGTTTCCTATGAACTGTAATGTAACGATTAGAACTCAAATTGCTTTATTATTGGCTTTCGTGCGATTCAAATGGATAGTTTGCGCTCAAACGCGTTTTGAAGCTTTGCTGCCATTTTGCCAATCATTTGAGAACCCAAACAACGTGCCTTGACCTAGAAGGAAAAACAGATGTTCATCATTCAAAACTAAAATCTGTGATAACTGATTAAAGCCCTGCGCTGTGAAGTTTTAAGTCCAAATAAAAAGAAGAATCTTCCTGAAATTTTCAAACGACATCATCTTGATGACCTTGTAATTTTTTTGTTAATCTTTCAACGTAAGCCAATGTTTTTCGGGAAGGGTACCAATTCAGAGAATTGCAGGGTGGCCACACAATCTTAATTCAAAAATTCCCGCATTTTTCCCGAATTTTTCCCACATGTTTGCCTAATTTATCCCAGTCGGGATAAATTTTGTTTTTAGTTATTATAAATTGGATTGAATGATATGTTTGAAGTTTTTGAGGAAATTGTTCTATTAGAAATTCTGACTTGTTTCATTCAGGCAGAATGACGGATAGCAGCCGCAAATCGGTCTTCTTGAGTATTGCGTAACCTGCTTTGGTTTTGAAAACGAGAACAAAGATCGCTCTATATGACCCATTGATTTTCAAGTTTATAGACGCATAAACATCAAAGAAAAATAGTAAAGCATTCGAGATTTTCAAGTACAAAATGATGCATATTTTTTATGATTTCAACGTCGTTGACTGTTCGTAGACAATTCTCTGAGCTACCAAACACTTTTCAGTGAGTTATAACATCAGGGTTAATGCAAGTGACGGAACGCATTTAACGGTATGTCAAAGGAGATTTGTTGAGTAGCTTTTTCAAAAAAAAAAAAAACATAGTAAAAAGACCTTTGTCGGAAATTCCTGCAAATTCTCTCGCTATTTTTGATTGCCAATTTAGAGGCAAAACCGATTTCCAAATTAAAGGCTGGCAGAAGATTGCTCTCCGTCAATTCTATTTCAATGGCCGACTTTGCATTGACCACAGAGAACAGACGTTCATCTTCGGTCTGCTACTTGTGTAAAACTTTAAACCGACGTTTCAAATGTACACGGTGTTCAATAAGTTCGGATACACTTTCAAAATTTGTTAAAAAAATGAAAACATGTTTTTTTATTTTTTGGATTTATGTTATTGAAAGCTATGTTTACAAGGAACGTTTACAACATTTCTCTTGGAATGACCCCCCCCCCTTTGTACTCCTTAACGAGCTTCAAACGTTTCTCGAACGCGTCGCAGGCGGCACGCACGGACTGCATGGGCATTTCGTCCCAGATTTTGAGAATTACCGTCTTGAAATGATCCAAAGTGCTGACCTTGTATTCGTTCAGCTTCGCCATCATATAGGACCAAACAAAAAAGTCGAGAGGATTCAAGTCCGGGGAGCTGGGAGGCCACAAAGTTTTGTCCAGAAAGTCGGTTAAATTGTCCCGACACCAGGCTTGAACCACATTTGCCGTATGGGCTGGTGCACCGTCCTGCTGGAACACGTAGTGCTCATCGCCGTAGAGGCTTCGGAGACTGGGGGCAACAACCTTTTCCAAAACCTCAGTTTTGTAGTACGCCGCGTTGATTTTGACGTTTTTTTCAATAAACACCAAGGGTAGCTTACCACGTTTTCATACTGCCCCCCAAACCATCACCGACGCGGCACTTTGGAACCGAGGGATGTTTATATTGGATTCAGGAATGCTGTCCCTCGATGGCGCCCACACCCGGTCATTTTGCACATTGTGCGGCTGCTGCAGCACGAACAGTTTCTCGTCCGAAAAAACAAACTCCTGACCAGCGTGCCGAGAGAGGATCCTCTTAGCTCGATCCAACCGCTTTTTGCTGGTAGCCTCCGAAACGCCATGGACCTTACGTTTTTTGTAAGGCCTGAAACCAAGGTCCTTGGTGAGTATGGTGTGAGCGGTTCCAATGGAAACGTTGAGATCTGCAGCCGTTTTCCGGATTGAGCGGTTCTTTTTGCGCCGAATTCGCTCCCTCACGATCTTGATGACCCGTGGCGTCCTCGCTGAACGCGGCCGACCGGATCTCGCACGGTCATTGGTCGAGGACGTCTCCCGGTATCGCCTGATGGTCGTGTAGACAAAGTTCCGCTTGACCCCATGCGATTTCAGCAGCCGGAATATATCGCCGGGTCGCTCACCGTTCAATTAGCACATAACCTGAAAAATTTGGTTTGTTTTTCTCTGCACTTGCTTTTTATACCGGCTGCCCTTATTAACTTTTACACACGTTTTTCAAGGAGAGGTATATGGCCATCAATGTCTGTTCTCTGTGCTTTGACTGTCAGACGATCAGGCTTACTAATTTTCTCCATAGCGGCTCTAAGCAGTCCCATCAAATCGTCAAAAAGAAACGGAGCTATAGGAAATTAGATCTGGTATTCCCTGAAAAACGACTCGACCATTGCTGCAGACTTGATGACAAAATTCAGCTTCGGTACCAGCATCTTATCGTCTACCGCATCATCCACAACAACGAACAATTTTAATCGGAATACCGACGAAAGCTCTGTTTGAAAGTCGATTGACTTTAAGGTGACTGATACTATAGGTTTCTAAAATTTATAGTAATGCACACAATGGTGATGCTTCAGTCATAAGCTCACCCAAGGAGTGCCAGTCAACTAAAATAAAAGCAAAAGTACGTCATATGCGTAACCTCAACTGTCCCTGCCGTTTAGTTAAATTTAAGCGGTACGCCAATCTTTTTGTCTTAGCCCCTCCTTGAACGAATTGTGTACAACGTGCAAACCGCAGCTAACGATGTTGAGGACTTCAAAGCCAGGGCTAGCTTACAGATCCCTGATTCTCTCTCAATTCTTAGAACGCCTTCCAGTTGACAACCGGGCCATCCATAGAGCACTGAGCTATCTTCGTCAGCAACGCTGGATTTGCAGAAAAACACTGTTTCATTCCGTAAATGACATCGTTGGACCGAGTAGATGACAAAAACGCTACTCAAATTATCAATTTGAAAAAGGTGTGAGCATGGTTCCTGCCATATAACAACAATTCCCGACTTTTTCCCGATGATTTTGGATTCCCGCATTTTTCCCGCATTTCTCGATTTTCCCGAGTCTGTGGCCAACCTTACACGTCCGTCCCCCTCCCCCCCTTTTTTTTTTTTCTCCCCCCCCCCTTTTTTTCCACCCCCTTACTTTTTCTTCTTTTTTTTTTTTTCCCCTTCATCTTTTCTTTTCTCTTTCACCTCTCTCTCTTTTTCTCCCCCTCCCCCCCCCCCCGCTTTTTTTTTTTTTTTATTCTCTTGAAGCAAGTCAGCATCACACTTTGTAAGCGGCATAAACCTCATAGTTAGTTCAAATTAATCTAACTTGCCTCTCAGTCCGTGTTTTTTTAAAAAAAGGCTTGTTTTTTTTATTGAAAAATCACCAACACACAAGGTGAGTAGCGTCAACAGCATCCTAACTGTTGGTTTAAAACCGTTTGTATCTTCTCTCAAATGTTAGATTTTTCTTGATTTGTTGTTGAAGTAATCCACCATCACATTTTGTGAGTGGTCGCAACAGCATTCTTATCATTGGATTGAAACAGTTTTAATATGTTGATATCAATATTGTGTATCTTAACAGCCTTCTTACTGTTGTTTTAAATTGGTTTTTATACATGAATATTTGTTTTGTTCATTTCCGCTAAACAAAATATCAGCTCTCAATCGTCTCAATATTTTTCTTGTTTGAAGCAAACCACCACACTTATAGGCAGCAACAAAAGAATCCTCACAGTTGGTTCAAATTGATACAATTCGGCTTTCATGCTTTATTTGAAAAATTGCCTTGGTTTTTTTTTTTTGTTTAATGAGAAACCACCATAACACTTTTGGTTTTAAAAAGGGTTGTTCCTGCACTCAAGCGTATTTTTTTCTTGTTTTGTTATTAAAGTAATCCACCGTCACATTTTGTGAGTAGCCTCAACAGCATTTTTGAAGGCTTAAACAGTTCTTTTTTAAATGTTTCTATTTTGTATCTTAGCAGCCTTCTCACTATCTTTTTTAATCGGCTCTGATATTTAAATATTTGTTACATATGATGAATAATATGAAAACTTTGATAAAATATGTAATTTACTATTTCCCATTTAGTAAGATGAAACCTACAAACACCCACAAACAATTTTCTTTCCTGAGATACTCTTGTGGATGGCTTTAAGTAGTAACGAGTATCGAACTAAAGGGTGGTTCGATCAAAATTTGGTCGACTAAAACTTGACGCATTTCCTTTCATCGTGCATTAAAAAATTTTGCACTCCCCTCATTTTGAAGATCTGTGCGTGTAGCATCATGCCTCTATTTTTATTTTGAGATTAGTTATCAGTTATCAAAATGTCGTCGAAGGAAGAGAAGCAACGCATCAACATTTTGCACGTGCATGGCGAAAATCCAAACTACTCTCACGCCAAGTTGGCGAAATTGTTGAATGTGGCTAAATCAAATGTTACCAAGGTTTTTTTTTTTTTTGTATCTATTAGAGTGACTTTCAGCCTCCTGGGCTGGTTCGCCAGTTACCAACGTATTAAAAGTGTTCGGTGAACGTTTGTCGACAGCCAGGAAAGCTGGATCTGGGAGAAATCGAAAGCCGGAGGCCACAGCGACGACAAAAAGAGTTGCCCACTGTCTCGAGCGGAACTCCAACCTCTCCGTCCGAGATGCCGCAAAGAAGCTGGGAGTGGCGCCTTCAACCGTGGATAGAGCTTAAAAACGAGCTGGACTGTCGACTTACAAGAAAGTGGTGACTCCAAATCGCGACGATAAACAAAACACGTCGGTCAAAGCACGATCGCGAAAGTTGTACCCGACGATGCTGACGAAGTTTGATTGCGTGGTACAGGACGATGAAACTTACGTCAAGGCAGACTTTAAACAGCTTCCTGGACAGGAATTTTATACGGCAACCGGACGGGGAAAGGTGGCAGATATTTTCAAGCACATTAAACTGTCAAAGTTCGCGAAGAAATATCTGGTGTGGCAGACCATCTGTACCTGTGGCTTGAAGAGCAACGTATACATTGCGACCGGAACCGTCAACCAGGAAATTTATCTGAGCGAGTGCCTACAAAAACGTCTACAGCCTTTTCTGAAGCGACACAAATGTTCCGTTCTATTTTGGCCGGATTTGGCATCTTGCCATTACGGAAAAAAGGCCATGGAGCGGTATGCTGCCAACAACGTTCAAGTGGTGCCCAAGGACAAGAACCCTCCCAACACGTCAGAGCTCCGCCCATCATACAAATGAAACTCAAATTTCAACCAAACATGAGAATTCTTCCTACTGTTATGAAAATTTGTATGCAGGGGTTTTTGGGGTCGGAAAAGGTTCTTATGATGATTCGAGACTCCTCCGCCTGGAAGAGGAGGGCTCCCATACGAATGAAATACAAATTTGTGCATAAGTCGAGAACTAATCAAGCAACTGGAACCAAATTTGCATGTGGGGGGAGGTGGTTTGGAGAAAGCATTTTTTCTATGGTGGTTTGAAAGTCCTCCCTTATCCGGAGGGGGGGGGGGGGCTCTCATACAAATGAAACAGAAATTTCAACCAAATATGAGAATTATCCTGGCAACTAAAACACAAAATGTGTATTTCGTGGGGAAAGCAGCATGTTCTGATAGAAGTTTGAACCCCTTATTTAGTCGAAAATTGAGGATGCTTGAGTTACTCTCAGTGTTAAATATACACAAGAAGTTAATCTAAGATTATGCCAGAGAAAATAACGTTGAAACTGACAGGATACGGCGTAGTTTGAAGATAAATGTTTCGTCAATGAAATGATTCTACACAGAAAGAAAAATCATGGTAGAAACTAAAGATCTCAGGGTATAATTAAAAATTCACACCTACGTTTAATTTTGCAGAAATTACACATATTAGCAAACGAAAATATTTGAACAAAACTCATTTCTAAAAAAAACCATAAAAGCGTCAGTTCTATTATATTTTCATTCCTTTAGATGCAAGCGTAGAAAGGCTCGCACCGGGTTCAACTAGTGCCATATATATTCTGATCACTATTAAAAAGACTCCTATTAGACTCCAAACCGATGATGACACGACATGGACATAAATTGGACCCAACATCAAGCCAACATTTTTTCGACATAGAATTCTAATTTTCCTGACATTGAACTTTGGGAAAATATGACATGAAACTATGGAATAAAATCTCCTGCTCGCTTGTCTAATAAATAAAATAATGAATAAAATAAATAATATATAAGCTACGCGCACAAGTGTAGCAAGAAGGTTGTTGGCACAGCACCGAGTTATCTGCCAATCTCTATCCACTGGGTTTATCCGTGATGGTATGCGCCATTTCTTTAACCTCCATGTTCTGATACTTAGTTATGATACATCCGTGAAATTCTAGAATTGATTCGATGTTTTCACATCTTTTCCAGACAATCTTTATCGTCTAAGAAATTCACCAGATTTCTTCCGAGTTTTCTCCTGGGAGTGTTATGTGCCGCAAACGTGTTTTGATAGAAATCGACAAGGTTCCAGCATCAAACGAAAAATTTAAAAAAGTTTTTCGATGTTCTCCACATTTGTTTCATAAATTTAAACCACATGTCAAAACTATTTCAAAGCTCAAAACTCCGACAGAACTACTACAGAGCTACAAGAGCCGAAAGGCAAATGATGATTTATTTTAATTTTACATGAATACTGTTTTCATGTAAAACCCACATTGATAAATTTTGTTCAAGCGAGTTTAAGTTTCACTTGAACATTCTTTCGTTTTTGCAAACCTTTAAACAGTTCTAGATGTTTCACCGTTTCTTACTTGCAGTCCGTCTTAAGCCTTTTCTGGTCTGGTGCGATATAATTCACTGTCAACTATTTCCACTACTTTCTTTCCGTTAGTATTCAACGTTAGTAATCTACTCTTTATATTGTGAAACCGATCAATGAAACACTTTTAAACTTAATTGATGGCAAGTTCGAACCTTCTGTTTACAGAAATTCCGGAATATTTCAGCACTACTTCAGAGAAGTAGTGACTTCTTTTCCCAGTCAAAGGGGTGTCCATCCCCTTGCCTATACTGCACTAGGTAGCTTGGTTAAAGATTGTGTGGTTGATCGGGTACTGCTTTTCAAATAGCGCTCCGCTCAATTTCAATTACTTCTGTTCAATTTCACAGCCTGCCAGACACTAACGGAACTATCAATACTTTCTCTTCATATCTTCGTTCTATATGTAAAATTACTGTCCACTCTCAAAGTCTCATGTTGATAAGAAAATATTTCCTTCATGAAGCTTTGTTTATCTTTTTAAATGCCAATCGTGCTGTTGATTTTATGTCATATTGTAAACAAGTGATTCGTAGCATATATTCGATATTTTTAACACAATGAACGAAATGTACGAAACACTCGAAAGTTCAAAAAATTCGTTAATTGAAAATGATGATTAAAAAAAACGTTTTGAAGCAATGTATATGTGATACTGCAGTTTTAAACAATGTTTATGTTACACTGTAGTTTAAAGATTCGAGGTTATAAAAATTATACGGAGCACGTTTCTACACTGAAAATTAAATTTCGTCTATATTACGAAATCGAAAGTAGGATTAACGAATCTATTCGTTGTCTTCTGCAACGAGACTGATTTGTACTTTTTAAGAAGCAACCTTTGTAATAAAGCACGAAGCATTTGTTGACACAGAAAGAACATTCGTGAATTGTACGAAAACAATACATAGAGCTATGAATATGTTGTTACCAATATAACAAAACCGACGCATGAAAGACTGACAGAACTGCTATATAAACTTTCGAGTGAATTTGAAAACAAAAAGCACAACCAGGGTTTGTTATGTTTCTGACATGGGGATCGATCCTGTATTTTTGGAAAGAGCTGAGGGAATCCGTGGTTGATCTAACTAGGTCACGGTGACTCGTGAGAAGTAACATGATTAATGAGTATGATGTTGTTACCCTCAACGGCGTTTTAATTTTGGGATACATCAACGATTTCCGCCCACAGCAGCAGCAACACCGACATGTATGAGTACACGGAGAAAAAACTAGTCCCGTTTGAAACAACACACTTGCTTGTTGACATCCAAACTAAAAAACTTGTTTTAAAAATCCGTTTTGTTGTTTTAAACCAACGAATTTGTTTTGAAACAAACAGGCAGGTTGGTTGTTTCTACCTAAAGATATTATGGTTGTTCTCAACTAATATTTATGTTGTTTCCACCTTGAGAGGGGTTTATTATAACCAAAAAACAGGTTGCGTTGACTCAGTCAAACAAGTTAAAATTTTAGATTGATTCAACCAAAGCGGCGGTTAAATCAAACTAATATTTTGTTTGGAGAAAAAATTAATAAAAATTTGAATTTAGTTTGAAACAAAAATTTGTTTGGGTTATTTCATTTTCCGTCATCCAGTCCCGCTACATGCTCTGACGCTGTCATTGGATGGCTGAAAGTCTCTTTAAAGACATCTCATCTAATCTGCTGTCATTGGATAATATCCACACATGTATTTTCGCGGATGTTTTCGCAGGTGAAAATTTAATATAAAAATTCATTCGTTATTTCTTAATTTACTATTATTTTACCGTAATTAATCTAATAAAAAGTAATGGCTCAAAGGCCAGAGCATCTGGATCCTCCTGAAATCGTAAGATTCCGGTAAGGTAACCGTGAAGCCCATAAATAGTACACCTTTTTCCCCCCTTCAGTTCTATAACGAAGACGAAGCCCGCAACACAAACAACACCCGGATCATCGACATCCTGGTACAGATGTGCGAACGAGCAAAAGAGTTGCTCGCCCAGCCAGAGGATGAAAAGAGCTTCATTTTGGATGTTGGCTGCGGTTCGAAAGTGTACTGGGAGATCAAGGCCATGCTTGGATTGTCGTTGACGATTGCGGTAATAATATTATGTGAAATAGAAGCGTACGATTTATTAAAAATGTGGAAATAAACAAAATTTTACTTTGAAGAAAACCTAAAAATAGTAAAAAGGCTCGCATTAACATTTGTAGATTTCTCTTAGACAGAGAGAAGTATATAAATGTAAATGTGTGCTCTTCTTATGTTTGGTAGCATTTTATTCAAATAAATATTCTGGAAATTACAGAAAAAAATGTAGGTGACTGTCAACGGATATGTTTGTTGTTTCAACCATTTTCGTTTGTTTGTTTCAAACAGCAATCCAGTTTAAATCATACTGCAATTTGTTTAAAACAAACCATAAGTGTTGGTAGAATCAACCAACAAATGTGTTTGTTTTCGTAGCTGTCAAAATGAAACAACCAACAAATTGTAAATTCAAACGGATGTCAGTTGAACTTAACTGCTCAATTCCCGAAACAAATACTCAAAATTTTAGTTTGTTTCAACCACCATAGGTAATCAAATCGAACTAATATGATGTTTGTGCCCTATTCAACGTGAAATTCCGGTTAAATGAAACTAGAAAATGTTTGCGTTTACCAATATTTTTTCTCAGTGTACGATGTAGGGAAGCAGTGATTGACTGATCTTCACGAAATTCATTTCGTGCATTGTACAAAAATGTGAAATGATAGCATTTCACCAGATGGCAAGCAATATGAATGTTTCACACAATTTGCGAGGCATTTGTTCTTTGTACGAAATCCATGTTTATGAAACAATTGAAAGTTAATTTACGAAAATAAATTTTCAGTGTACAAATCGAACGGAACGGAATTCATAAAAAATGTGTTCTTTATATCGAAAAGAAAAATGTGTCGTTTTACTAATAATAAATTTAAAATCCTCATATGATATTAAAAAGTTTTGCAACAACAAAAACATCTTTATAATTCATTCGAATCTTCTAACATTTTCATCGAGGTTATTTTCTATTCATCGAATTTGGAGATTCTCTTAACATTTATCGAAGTTAAAGAGAAAATTTTACTGTCACTTCAAAGAACGCCGATCGTATAGGATCGCTAAAATCGCGCATCTTTCTGATCCTTCTTCTACAGATAATGACGCGAGCTCCTAGCGATCCGATGTAATGCGTTTCCAAAGCGCTGGATATATATTTTACTCATTTTTCGCCAAATCATCCAAATAAGCTAAATCTAGCAATTTACTGATGTTACTGATGATCATTTATTGAGAATATATGTGCTAACGAAACTATTTTTTTTTTCTACTTATTCGAAGATTGGGTTTTTTTTTGTATATAAGTGTTTCAGTTCAAAAGTATTTCGCGAATCGGTTACGTGACAAAAATTAAAAGGAATTGCTTAAAAAAATATGTTCTATCTTTGGAAATCCAAAAATATTCCAAGGATTTATTAAGATTGCCTCAATAGTAGAAAAAACATCGAATCGCCATCGCCAGCTTTTTTTTTGTTTTTTACTAACTAGTCCATCTGCAAGCCATTCAATGTACAGGGCAGACCCAAATAAGTGACGCAGTATTTTGTTTCAGTGTGGAATTCTTCTAGCCATCGCAAGAGCCATCTGGTTTCCAGCATATTAAAGAGGGGCTGATTAATATGTAAACAAACTAGTGTTCGCTAGATTCCGTCGACAGTGCCTAAGAAAAATATGGATTTCAACAGACAACGGATTTTTCAGTTTCATTTGGGCGCAAAGCGTCCCTGCCAGATACTGGCCGAGACCCGGAAGGAAGGAATATGCCGCACATTAATCGACCGGACGTTGAGAATATGGTGGACAAGGTCGTTCTCGCAGTGTACGTACCAAACGGCTTGTAAAGGCGGTGCGTGAGCGAATTCGGCGAACTCCTTGTCGTTCTTCATATAAACTGGCTTATGATATGGACGTCTCCAGGAAAACTAGCAGATCAGTTCTCAAAGAGGATTTGAGATTGGTGCCGTACAAGAAAAGAAAAATTCATGGACTTTTGGAAGCCAACAAGAAGAACAGAGACATTCGTTGTCGCGAATTACTTCGTCGGCACGGTGATTCCATGATTGTATTTTCGGATGAGAAAAATTTCGTATTGCAGCAAAGTTTCAACGCTCAAAATGACAGGGTCTATGCAGCGAGTATTCAGGATATCCCTTTTTCAATTTGCGCAGTTCAACGCTTCCAAAATCATACTTCGGTCATGGTTTGGGGAGCAATTTCTGCGGAAGGTCGTCTACCACTGCATTCCATTGATAAGAGTGTAAAAATTAACGCAGCATACTAGGTAAAAGAGGTCCTGGAAAAGCATTTGAAGAAGCATACGATGTTCGGTAACCGCAAATGGGAGTTTCAACAGGATTCTGCGCCACCCCATGGAGCAAAGATTACGCAAGCATGGTACACCAATTGCCAGACAAATTTGCCAGACTTCATTCCTAAGGAATTATGGCCAGCTTCTTCGCCAGATGCAAAATCTCTGGATTTCTCTAATTGGGGAATCATGGAAGCTCACTTTCGAGATCTCAAACCGATGGGTATTGAAACATTCAAAGCTACCATACAGAAGATATGGGATGAAATCCCCTAAAATCAGGCGCGTGCCGCGTGTAATGCCTTTCCGAAGAGACTAAGGGCAATAATTAAAGCTAAAGGCGATAGAATCGAAATGTAAATATGTACACATAAACAATAAAATATAAGAAACATAATAACAAATGAACATTTAATTTATTTATCTTTTCGTGGGAGATATAGTCTTTGTTTCATACGTCATTTATTTGGGCCAGCCCTGTAGATTTCCTTTCAAAATTCGTTTCAAAAAGAATTTCCTTAGCAAAAACAGATTTTTTTTAATATCTAACCTCTTGTGGACGAACCCATCATGACAGACATTTGCTTACCTGAAAATAGAAAAAGAAAGAAATTTATTAGTTTACAAATACTATCGATTGGATCATTAGACAAGCCTTCCCATCTGTATAAACAATCCATTTCTCATCTGATTGCGATTGATACCGCCTAGCATATTAATTCCCAGGAAAGTTACCCAATCCTCACAGTTTCATTAGTGCTACAAAATGCCTTATGCAGTTACAGCGGCCCTCTCGATTGAAGCTGGCCCCCTGACTAACTGCCATCACCGAAACCCCTTCTCAAGAAGAGGCCCCATCCAATCCACCGAAATCAAATTGAATAATGATAATCGAGAGTGTTCATGCTGCTACCACTGACTGGGAGCAAAACCAACCCGGGGGTGAAAGATCAGCATCCCACTTTCGCTCTCGTCTCCCATCGAGACTGTTGGTTTTAAGTTTTAGTCAAATATTGCACCTTTTTTTTGTGGGAACGCCAAAACAGTAGATTCGGTTGATTAGTGATCCTCTGTCAGCAGTTCGATTGCGAAACGGTGGCTAATGAGCGATTGTAAATTATATCTGCCCCTGCGGGGTCGGTCGAAGGCCAAGAAGGTGATCGGAGCATTACGCTAACCTTTCACCAATCGAATCGGGTTGTTTGATTCACCCTCATGAACTATACCGCAAATGGACCAAACCAAGTCTTATGCCTCTTTAGAAATTTCACAGCCGCGTCTGAAAGGAGCGAGCGAAATTCATTCGACGACGTGTCAAACGAAAGCAAAATGATGATTATCTTTTGAACTCGTTTTACGCTTTCATTGACGGTGCCGACTCACATTTGCTCAGGTTAGTTGGAATTGATGATTTACGAGTTAACTAAAGGCTGTCTGTAGATTGTTATCTCCTTATGTGCAGTCCAAAAATAGCACCTTTTGCTGAGGCTTGAAAATTAGATTAACTCTCGTATGTTTCCAGTCGTTCCCATGCAGCAAGTTTACGCACAACAGTTTCATTCATTCACGAAGGGAAGTAATGAAAAACAAGCGTAAAGAAAGCCTTGATTGACACCAAACACGGACGCAGATTTGGATCTTGCCACACCGACATGGGGTTTGAGATGCACCCAAGCTTATGGGAAGGACCAGGCACTTTCTCGGGTACTTGATTATTCAACCGGCTGCTACTTGTCTAAACACGGGAATTTTCGCTCGCGGGTTTCGAATAACAATTACCTCATTCATTACAAATTCCAATGATTTTCAATACGTAAGGTTTATTATTGCACCGACGGACCATGGACTATGACGTCGTCTGCGGGGCTTTGTTTGCACTGAACTTGCACTGATGTTTTTTTTTTCGTTACTGACTACCATTTGGCATGGTTGCTTAGATCACAATCGAAGGAAGGTGATTGGGGAGAAATGCTTTCGCTCTGAATCAGAGCTGTTTGCTTGTGTTTGTGGACAAATTAATAATAGTTGCATTACAATATAACTTAAATTTGTCAAATTTTGAAACAGCAGCGGTAGTATTTGAAATCTATTATCAAGTGATGAAGGATACCTTTACGTAATTCAAAGGAAACTCGGTGCCACTGTAATTATCGGCTAATTGCTTCAATCATCCCAATGGTTTTTATTGTAGCCTGGAAAACAAGTGTAGCAAATGCAGAGAATTATTTCCTGAGAGCGAATGTTTATGCTTCCTGGCCTAAAGGTGCATGTCTAAAGCGGTTAAAAAGTCATGATTACACTCTAATTATAGCTAAGAATCCGTGCCTTGTGCTAAAATAGACTTTAAGAGTGGGTACGGGCACAATGTGTAATGTATGTTAATTATGGTAGACAAATTCCAAGAAATAATGTAAATGAAAACTGATCATTTTAGAGGTAAATACTGAACGATTGGAAATGTTTCCAGTAATGTGACATAGACGTAAACCGGCAATCTTAATAATTTTTAAGTCGTTTTTTTTTAAATACGCATTCTAGCACAAATTTTGTCGTTTTCCATCGGTACAGTTTACATCCAACGTCAAAATAATCCTCACCACTTTATACAAACTAGAATAGTTTGTTCTAATTGGAAAACTAGGAAAACACATCACTTGTTTACTTTGAAAACAGTAAAATATAAAAAATTAAAACACTTTTTCAAACTATCACTAGTAAACTCAAGCAAATTGCTTTAAATTCCAAGCGGAAAAGCTCATCTCTTGACAGATAGGCTTATTTAGTCAGTGACTAACAGACTTCTTCTGTGTTGAGAGCTCGATTCTTGTGCTGTTTATACCTACTTGGAAGGATTTGTTTGCTTAAAAAGTAATCCAGCTATGCTTGTCATTCCCAACTATTTAAATTTATCGCTGTTGGCTGCACGAAATTATGCGTTATTTTCTGCAACGAATTGGATTCATAAATCACAAGAAGCAAGATTGGTTAATCCTCTCGCGCTTTTGATTTTATGTCGTATTGTAAGCAAGAATCACTTAATAAATTCGTTATTATGAATATTTAAAGAGAAACGTACGAAATATTCGTAAGTACGAAAAATTCGTTCTGAAAAGAGATCCGGAAAAAGTGACAGCCCGCCTGCCCACCTGTCTGTCTGTCTGTCTGTCTGTCTGTCTGTCTGTCTGTCTGTCTGTCTGTCTGTCTGTCTGTCTGTCTGTCTGTCTGTCTGTCTGTCTGTCTGTCTGAAGGGGAGGCTCTCATACAAATGAAACAGAAGTTTCTGCATAACTCAAGACCTTATGAAGCAAATGGAACCAAATTTAGCATATGGGGTTTACTGGAGGCGAAAAATGTTTCTATGGTGGTTTGAGACCCCTCCTCTCTCCAAGAAGGGGGCCTGTCAGACAAATGAAACTGAAATATCTGTAGAACTAAAAAGGAAATGGAAATTTTTTTTTTGGAATTTGGAAATTTGGAAGCAAGCAATGTTTCTACGGCAGTTCGGTACCCCTCCACTTTCTGTTAGGGGGGAGGGGGGAAGG
This sequence comes from Aedes koreicus, assembly GCA_024533555.2. Lineage (NCBI taxonomy): Eukaryota > Metazoa > Arthropoda > Insecta > Diptera > Culicidae > Aedes > Aedes koreicus. The sequence continues at coordinate 33,165 of JAHHFK020002482.1, read as the reverse complement.
GGGTTCCATACAAATGAAACACAAATTTAAACCAAACATGAGAATTCTTCCTACTGTTGTGAAAATTTGTATGCAGGGGTTATTGGGTCCGGAATAGGTTCTTATGATGGTTCGAGACTGCTTTCCCGTCTGAAAGGGGAGGGGGGCTTGGGGGAATGAAACACAAATTTCTGCATAACTCGAGAGCTAATCAAGCAAATGGAACCGAATTTGGCATGTGGAGGTTTTTGAAGGCAAGAAATATTTCCTCAGTGGTTTGAGACCCCTACCCTCTTTGGAAGCGGGGGGGGGTTTCATACAAATGAAACACAAATTTCAATCAAACATGAGAATTCTTCCTACTGTTATGAAAACTTGTATGCAGGGGTTTTTGGGACCGGAAAAGGATCTTGTGATAATTCGAGACTTTTTTTTCATCGTGGTTTGAAACTCCTTCCTTCTCCGGAGGGTGGGGAGGCTCTCATACAAATGAAACAGACATTTCAACCAAATATGAGAATTATCCTGGCAACTAAAACACAAAATGTATATTTCGTTGGGAAAGCAGCATGTTCTGATAGAAGTTTGAACCCCTTTTTAGTCAAAAATTGAGGATGCTTGAATTACTCTCAGTGCTACATATGCACAAGAAGTTAATCTACGGTTATGCAAGAGAAAATGACGTTAAAACTGAGAGGATACGGCGTAGTTTGAAGATAAATGTTTTGTCAATGAAATGATTCCACACAGAAAGAAAAATCATGGTAGAAACTAGAGATCTGAGGGTATGATTAAAAATACACACCTATGTTTAATTTTGCAGAAATTACACACATTAGCAAACGAAAATATTTGAACAAAACTCATTCCTAAAAAACATGAAAGCGCCATTTCTATAATATTTTCATTCATTTAGTTGTAAGCGTAGCAAGGCTCGTACCGGATTCAGCTAGTAAACGAAAATATATATATATATATATATATATATATATATATATATATATATATATATATATATATATATATATATATCTTATACCTTTGATAACATTATGACACAGGATATACAAATTAAACGGATCACTCTTTCACAAAAAGGGATTAATTAACGTAAGAGGATTTTCGTATTCAATATTAAGGAAAAATTTTATGCTCTAATTTTTATAGGCAGAAAGCCTATAAAAATTAGAGCATAAAAAATAAAATAAATAAAATAAATTTTAAATTCGCGAAAGAGTTGAAAGAGTTTTGTACAAAAACCCAGAGCAATTACGAAGTCAAAACTTTGATGATAGCGTGGTGTTTGGTTCTAGAGTACGAGATCTGATAAAATCCTCTCTTCGAAAAATGTTGATTCGCTTTATGTATGTTTTTAGTAAGGAAGAAAATGAACCAATTTTAATTCATGTTCTGTAATAATTTGTAAATTTAGTCCAAATTTGCTCGTGTCTATTCAGCCTCTTTCCTCGTCTTTGTCTCTCTTATCCTTTTCTGTATCTCCCTTCTCTCAATCTTTCCTAACGTCTCTCTTCACCTTTTCTCCTCTCTTTGTTTGTCAGTCTCTTTTACCCCATTCTGTCTTTGTTCCGCCCCGGTCTCTTGTCTCTCTCGCCTTTTTGTACCACTCTCTTCTCTTTGCTGGTTTTATCACTTAATCTTCTCTTAATGCTCAGAGTAATCATTGCTGGTTTTATAGAGGTTTTAAAGTCTCCTTTAAATGGTGTATGTCCTTTTGCTCATTTCTGTGCATTTCTGTCCTGGTCAGCCTACCTTCCTATCTCCCTTTCTCTTTTGCTTTCAAAAGGGTATTTGCTAAAAATAAATCTAAATTGGAAGGGAAAGCTGACAAATGGATGTTTTATTTTTTTTTTAATCATATGATTTTGACAGAAGGGTATCAGATAACTGATATTATGATAACTGAACTAGAAAATGTTTATATTATTGCTTAAAGTAGTAGACGATGGAAACCACTCGGAAACAAAAATAAATCTCGTGAAAATTTCACCAATTGAGACATAGGAATTAGAAAAAAAAAAAAATTTGGCGCCAAAGTCCCATGATGAGGAACTCTTTTTTCACGAATTTTCTTTGCAGTTTTCCTCCAACGAGAATTTTTTTTTTATTTCTTTTTTGTTCGTGTATTTTCCGTCGGCCTATTTCTTCACAACGCCAGGAAAACGACTCCACCACCTGGATCCTACATATCGCACTTATCAACACATGAGCTGGGACCAACGGCTTTACTTCCGTTCCGAAGGAAGACGTGACCAGAGATTTTTTCGCATCAGAAAAGTCCCACCGACCTCGACTGGGATTGAACTCAGACTCAATGGTGCCAAATAACAGTCACGCTTACCGCTTACGCTTTTGACAGATTATATATTTTTCGTAATGGGAAACCAAATGTTCTACGATGTTCCGTTCTTGAGCTATGAATTTATAAAATTCAATTGAGGTTTTCCCGGAAAACTGGCAACCCTGTTTTTATTTTAATTTCCGTTCATATATCCATTAATTTTATACGTGGTCAAAGTTTCACAAAAAGTTGATCTTTCGGGATAATTTCTACTGTATAAAAACGAATTTAGCAAAAAGCAATAAAGAAATTTGAAAAAACAAACCAACTCTCCAGAACTTAAGGGTTTCAAAAGCCTTGGACTACCATCAGACGTTTCAGTGAACTTCATCGGATCCTTTTTGTGGATTCCAGACCTTTTCATATATTCCGTGCAGGTCTCCTTATTGTCCTTGATTTTAAACCTACAATGCTATTTGTGAGTTTTTACAGATATTTTGAACAATTCATTAAGATTTTCTGCAGCTCGCCTTAGATCCTCACATTTTTCTCTTTTGAAAATAAAACTTCCACTTTCAAAGCTTCATGTTGATATGGAAGCATATTCTTTTGTTTTGTCGTCAACTTCACGCGTGGAGTTACCAAAATCAATATTAGAATATGATACAATGTCTTGGCTGAAATATGATGCTACTTGTCCGGCAACGTTGTGAATGAGCCGTAGTATTTTTACTCACTTGTGAAAATAAAGAGCCAGAAGCCAACATAAATATACGACAGATATAGAGAAGAATTATTTGTGCGATTTGCAAGACGCCTGGTTTTAACTAGTTTCTGGATTTTGAATTGCTTGTACGATATCCTTGAAGAAATACAATAATAATAGAAATGAAATCAGCAATGATAGGCACAGAAGAATAGATCCGGGAATATATTTATTATTTAGGCAGGACATATTTCCGAAAATGGTGGAATTATTTCAAACAACCGACAATTTCAATTTTAGAAAGCATTTTGAAGTTCATTTCGAACAAAAACGACTACGATTTTATCAAGCAATTTTAGAAAGGTTTTCCTCAGTGTTAGACAATTACAGAGAGATACAGAGAGAGAGCATTGTGAGTTGTGAAATACACAGAGAGAGCATTGTGAGATACAGAGAGAGCATTGTGAGCTACAGAGAGAGCGAGAGAGTGAGATACAGAGAGAGAGATTGTGAGTTGTGAGATACACAGAGAGAGCATTGTGAGAGAGAGAGCATTGTGAGATACAGGGAGAGAGCATTGTGAGTTGTGAGATACACAGAGAGAGCATTGTGAGATACAGGGAGAGAGCATTGTGAGTTGTGAGATACAGAGAGAGCATTGTGAGATACAGAGAGAGAGCATTGTGAGATACAGAGAGAGCATTGTGAGATACAGGGAGAGAGCATTGTGAGATACAGAGAGAGCATTGTGAGATACAGGGAGAGAGCATTGTGAGATACAGAGAGAGCAATGTGAGATACAGAGAGAGAGCAAGAGCATTGTGAGATAGGGAGAGAGAGAGAGAGAGAGAGAGAGAGAGAGAGAGAGAGAGTGAGAGAGTATTGTGAGAGTTTGAGAAGCATTTTTTTCTTATGAGTAGGCTGAAAACTAAAGCTGCTGGCAACACTCCATCCCCTCCATTTTGTTTTATTCTTAAATAAGATGACTTTCAGCCTGAGGCTGGTTACTAATGAGAACCTTTCTTCTTTTTGGTCGGCAAGTCTGACGACGAACGAATAAACGTCATACTAAATTCTAAATGTATACGATTAGATTAATTTCATTACCTGTTCATTGAAAACGTTGAACATGTAGACGAGACACCCTTGGATTGTATTTTTAGTCATCAATAGCCTAGTTCTGACTAAATATCTCTAAACAGCAGTCCTCATTTATATTACAGAGAATAGGATTGGTTCGAATGGGAATTAAATCAATTATGTGAATTATTCCAGACTTAAAGTTATTAAATTAACAATTTGAAACATTTATCAAAACAATTCAGTTAATTTAAGTAAATTTTAAAAATTGCAAATTGAAAATTTTGTCTCGAATGTATCGGTTATTGGTTGAAAATATTGCAGAAAATTCTGTTTTATAAGATGAATTTTTCTAAGGGCTCATGTGCATCTCAGTTATAAAAGGAAAGTCACTTCACTAAACAAATGATCCCAGCAACCACAGCCCCCTTCGACAGCCAGCAACGTCAATTTAACGGATTTCATTCGCACTTGAAAGTGATACCTTCGCACGGACCTAGCAAACAGCAGACGACGAAACAAAAAGCGAATTTCCCACCAACCCACAAGCGGCCACGCAGACACACCGACAATGTTGTCAATGGTAATTTCCAACTCATTGATCACCGTTTGCCATTTATCACTCTCGAAGAGCCCGTCCGACGGTTTAGCAAAAAGGAAAAAGTCACACAAACGGCCGTCCGAGTCATTCAAAGTCACTTCACGTCGAGCCAAACCGAAGACCCTATAGGATCATCTCCATTCTTCAACCACAAAAGGTCGATCCCCGGACCGATCCGATCCGCGTTCGACGTAATTACTATACTAAGTGACTCCGAGTTCTTCTCCTCCATCTCGGGCAAAAGTGCTTTCGAAAAGGTCTTTGCTCCTTTTAACTCCCCTCTCTTTTGACAGCCTCACTAGCATAGAATTCCGCGATCGTAAAAGGAGTTTTCAGTGAAAGATGATTTCGACGACTTGCTAGGCTTGCTTAGATTGTACGGAGCGTGCGATTTCTATTACGATTTTTTTTTTCTGCTCGCGGACGTCCCACTGAGCTTTCGCAACTCAGTCCGTGGCCCCGGCGACATGAAGACTTCAACCGAATGCAATTCGAAGTGACGGCAAACCCTCTTCTAGTCTCTCTATTGCGCACCGTACCGAGATCTATATTTTATTTATTAATGAATCGGTAATGATGATAGTAATTATCCATCATGTTCACTACCGCCGCTCGCCGTCACGTCGTCGGTCCGTTCGATTCCTTTATGTAAGAGAAGGCTCTGTTTCGCGCTGCCCACCTGGGGTGTTTGCGTTGGAGTGAGAGGAGGAAAGTGTCCGGCTGACTTCGGCCATCATGGCCAATAAGGAGAGTAGAGAAACAGAGAGGTGTCTGGAGTAATGGACGTCGGGACTTCAAATAACCATAATGATAGACATCATTTGCTCAATCGCGGCATGCTTCGATCGGTCGGACTGCTTTTTTTTTGTTTTCCATTGATTTGTCCGAAGAAGTCCTCCTCGCTCGGATGATGGCCACCGTTTGCCGGCAGGATAGACGAAATTGGAAATTCGACATTATATGATTATGTAAATTATGCGATGGGTCTCAGTTTGCCATTATCGACATTTGCGACGCGAAAAATTGACACCCTGCGGGGGTGGGCCGTTTAGGGGTCGGCCATAGATCCGTTTGAGAATGATATGCATTTTTAAAAAACTTTCGTGGATTTCAATCTCTTTCTTCAATTCAAACTTTCTATTTACCCACTGACATTGGCTGATCTTGAGGAGGCCATTTTTCACAGCAACATTGATAACATAATACTACATTGTACTCAATCGTCTATAATTTGCCCACTTAATTCATTATTCATGGTTTTTCCTCCGGCTCATCCACTGTGAAGGAAAATCGCAATCCTGTTGAATGCGACGGCGACGGTTGACTGGCATCACGCCAACTCATTGACTGTCAATCACGGCGTCTTGCCTCATTTTTCTCTCATTTTCGCTCATTTTCAGTCTTGTTATGCTATGTTGCTACATATACCTTACCTAGTTCCGAAGTCGCTCCATAAACACACATAACACACAGCGTGCGAACCGTTGCTGCCACCGTTTCGTTGGCGGCAGCAGCAGCACGTCAAAGCTCATCACCATAACAACAGTTACCTACCGTCAAATCTCGGCCGCTTACTACGACGATGTAGCAAGAAGCGGGTGAGTGACTCAGTCGACCAGTCAGTCAGCCAGACGCCACCGTCATCGTGTCGTCATCGGCGTTGTCGCCTTCAGCACGGCAAAACTAAATAGTCGCTGCGTTGCGCACACCGATAGAGCGCTCACACACAATTAATAACGTCCAATAAATTGTAGTAATCTTATCTACGGCTGCTTGAGGACTACGGCGGGCACGCGAGTCGCTGGGCCTCTGTCACAAGATACCAACAACCCAACATGCATATAATTAACCGCTCAAACAACTCATCGATCAATTTGGTTTCAATTTATAATTCATATTTGGATCGTTCGTTCGCTGCTGCTGCTAGTGTAGGAGATCGCAGAAGGCGTAGATGGAGACATGACACGACATGGACAGCTTAGTGGGCAGACATAAATCCCCGTAGATTATGATCAATCAAAGAAGTGTGGCGTTTTTTTTTTCGCGTTTATCAATAGAAGGATATGCAAAATGACCGGCAACCAGCTTGCAAAACATGGTAGGTAAAATAAAGCAGCTAAATATTAGTAATTTCCATTTAATTCCACTACCTTTATTTTATCTTACAGATACCGTTATTTCCACAAACTTCTTCGATTGAGGTGAGGAAAAAGTTAAGTAGTTTGAATGAGAGGTGGAATGGAGTTGCACTAACAGCTCACACTCTCCATAATTCAAAATAAAGCAGCTCGTTCCCTGATTGAGGTGAACGGCGTCGGTGAGACCATTACAGTTTTTAATTTTAAACGTAAAGGATTGATACAGTTGAAAGCATTACATATTTGAATAAGCCCTAAAAAGGATACACTTAAATTGGATATTATCAATTTCACTGTAAAAATTATCCAATTGAAATTAACCAAGAATGAAAAATGGTTACACCTTTTGTAAGACACCCTGTAATATACAGTGTGTCTCACAATAGGTGTCACCTTTTTTCATTCCTGGTTTATTTCAGCTGGGTAATTTTAACAGCGGGATTGATTATACCCGTTTTGAGTGTATTCTTTTGACAGCTTATCGCTGAAGAAAAATAAACGATTCCGTTTGTTTATATTTATCAGCTACCATGGATGCCATACGAAAGCAAGTTTTAAAATTACAATTACATATCTGGCCGTAAATTGAGCAAACAATGTCAAATGTCACCTGCTTCAATGAACAGGCTCCTCAGACATGATCTGGAATGCAAGCCGTACAAGAAACAACGGGTTCACGGTTTGACGGAGCGTCAAAAGAAAGCCTGGGTCCAAAGAAGCAGAAGTCTTTTGGTTCGGCACGGTGATTTATTTTCGGATGAAAAGCTCTTCCTCCTTCAGGACAGTCATAATCAACAAAATGATCGTGTTTATGGCAAAAGTCTTGCCAATATTCCAAGAGATAAACTAGCTGTAGAACGCTATCAGAATGTATCGAAAATCATGGTATGGGGCGCCGTTTCACGTAAAGGAAAACTTCCTCTTCTTTTTATAGAACCTAACGTAAAAATCAACACTGAATATCACATCGAGCAGGTTTTGAAGAACCAACTGCTTCCTCATGCTTCAACGCTGTATGGGAATACACCTTATTGTTTCCAACAGGACTCAGCTCCAGCTCACAAGGCCAAGAAGACACAAGCGTGGTGCGCGGAAAATTTGCCCGATTTCATCACAAGCGAAGAATGGCCTGCATCTTCACCGGGTCTCAACCCACTTGACTACTTTGTTTGGGGTTATATGCTTCAACATATAGGCCCTACGAAAGGGCTTACTTTAGATCGATTCAAGAAACATTTAGATGATATTTGAGACCGAATTCCTCAGGAAATCGTACGTGCCAGCTGCGATGTGTTTACAAAGCGTTAGCGCAAAGTTATCAAGCAAAAGGGCGAGAGATTCGAATTGAATTAATATGGTTTATTTCATTTCTATACTATGTATCTTTCAAATGAAAAATAAATGCTATGATTTAGTTGATTTGTTTTACTGTAATCCCATTTTGTTTTAGTGACACCTATTATGAGACTCCCTGTATAAAACACTTTCAAACCGTTCTGGCTGATACTGTCGATTGCCACAGGGCAAATGAACGTTAAATTCACAAAAACGTTAGATGTGTGCACGACGCAGCGAAAATACTTATAAAAGGGTGGACTCTGCTAAGCTTGCCTACAATAGGTAAATCCTTCTAGTTTGATTACGCACTAATAGTATTGTGTTGATGTCCGTCGTTCTAAACGGAGTTCGCAACAATTTTTGAAGTGACCATTGAGAACAGCTTTAATTCGGGAGCTAGGATGTGATAGCTAAACTGCGGATCCAGCCACCCATTTCAGAATGTCTGGAGAGTAACGCCCATTTCGAGGTTATTTTCACATTACCGATATCATTTGTATTGAAAAACACTTCCAGATTTGGAGATTTATAGTTTCCAAACAAGGCACGTATTTAGTATTATTTGAGAATGAATACACAATCAGATTAATCTCACCAATGGCCACCTCCAATGAAACAATAGCTTCTCCAGTCGTAAAAGTAAACATTGCAATCTCGATTCGTAATTAATTTCATGCACTCACAACGAAATCGATGCAATTTATAAATATATGCAACCAGCGATACGACAACGGGCCCACCACGGGGTGAGTGTACACCTTAAATTATGTCCAAGCATCGCATGCGTGTATGCGTGTTGACTTCGTTCGTTACTTCTGACTAGCAAATGGCTATTTTCTACACACAGAAACAAAAGCGTTCTCGAAAATGAGACTAAACTAGTTCACGAAAAATAAATGCTATGATTTGGTTGATTTGTTTTGCTGTAATTCCATTTTGTTTTAGTGACACTCATTGTGAGACACCCTGTATGCAGTGACCGTACTGCGACATCCTCTATTTTTCTGCCTTTAGGCAAATGTTTTCGCAGCGTTTCGGAAGATACCAAAAAATCATTGCGATGCAAAAACAATAGAAATAGCAATATAAATTACTCACTAATGACTAAAGATTGCAATCCTGCCCCAAATGAGTCGCCATTTGACCCATATGATGAACATAGAAACATGCAGAAAATGCTATTAAACTCTATACATATATATGAAGTGTAGTGAATGTTTTGTTTGGGGGCCATCGAGCCGATCAGAAACTACACAATTAGTTGGTTTGGTCGCTTTTGGCCAAACATTCGAAATTCAGCTATTCGAAATCTGAAACGATCACCCCTTGTGTTTCATTGCAGTTTGGTATCTGAATTCTGATGTCCGTGTTTGGAAAGCACAACATTTTACAAACGCGAAAAAACGCAACATTAAATATTAACAAGTATCACAAACATTGAATACTTTATTCGTAACGTTTTTTTTTTCTTCTTCATAGAAACAATGAGACTTAAAAGAAAACCTTCAAAAATGCGTATGTAAAGGTAATTAAGCTCGAAATTCCTTGTGTATTGGAAACACGGGGAAAATATAAAGCCATAGAAAATGCGAAAATCCGTTCAAAATTCTGAACAAAGTCGATTATTGTGTTTGTTGTAATAATGCTTGCGAGTCATTCGTTCAAAAATAATTAATTGTAATAGTCTTCAAAGGAGTTCTTAAAGCAGTTTCTATGCTTAAAGGGTGTTTCGATCGAAATTTGGTCGACTTAAACTTGACGCATTTACTTTCATCGTGCATTAAAAAATTTTGCACACCCCTCATTTTGAAGATGTGTGCGTGTGATGCTAAATCATGCCTCTATTTTGATTTTGAGATTAGTTATCAGTTATCAAAATGTCGTCGATGGAAGAGAAGCAACGCATCAACATTTTGCACGTGCATGGCGAAAATCCAAACTACTCTCCCGCCAAGTTGGCGAAATTTGTTGAATGTGGCTAAATCAACTGTTACCAACGTATTAAAAGTGTTCGGTGAACGTTTGTCGACAGCCAGGAAAGCTGAATCGGGGGGAAATCGAAAACCGGAGGCCACAGCGACGACAAAAAGAGTTGCCCGCTGTTTCGAGTGGAACCCCAACCTCTCCGTCCGAGATGTCGCAAAGAAGCTGGGAGTGGCGCCTTCAACCGTGGATAGAGCTAAAAAAACGAGCTGGACTGTCGACTTACAAGAAAGTGGTGACTCCAAATCGTCTACGATAAACAAAACACGTCGGCCAATGCACGATCGCGAAAGTTATACACGACGATGCTGACGAAGTTTGATTGCGTGCTACAGGACGATGAAACTTACGTCATTTTTATTACTTTAAACAGCTTCCTGGACAGGAATTTTATACGGCAATCGGACGGGGAAAGATGGCTGATATTTTCAAGCACATTAAACTGTCAAAGTTCGCGAAGAAATAACCGGGGGGGAGGCCATCCGTACCTGTGGCTTGTAGAGCAACGTTTATTTAGATTACGACCGGAATCGTCAACCAAAAAATTTATCTCAGCGAGTGCCTACAAAAACGTCTACTGCCTTTCCTGAAGCGACACAATTTTTCCACTCTATTTTGGCCGGATTTGGCATCTTGCCATTACGGAAAAAAGGCCATGGAGTGGTATGCTGCCAACAACGTTCAAGTGGTGCCCAAGGACAAGAACCCTCCCAACACGCCAGACCTCCGCCCAATCGAACAATATTGGGCTATCGTCAAGCGGAACCTTAGGAAGACTCAAAAAGCTGTTGTGAGCGAGAAACAGTTCAAGGCAAACTGGCGTTCTGCGGCGAATAAAGTGGACAAGGAGGCTGTACAAAATCCTATGGCAGGTGTTAAACGAAAGACCCGGCAATTCGCATTCGGTCAAAAGGAAGGTTAGCTGGATATTTCTCCTGTATTCTGTATTAACTTAACTTGAAAAAAAAAACAAAGGAAATTGGACTTATTAATAAAAACTTTAATCGACTCACACACATAACTGTTTGACCAAATTTTGATAGGAACACCCTTGAGCTTGAGATGCAAGACAGATGAATGTAAAAAAAATCGATGTCACGGATATTGCTAAGAGTCGTTCATAGTAAGGCTTGCTTCATTTAGAATTGGAACAAACTTTTGCTCATATTGTGGCGCTCCTGGTGGACGGATTTGGAAGTTCTTGGCGCCCACGTGTCGGGAATTTTGTCAGCTTCACGAATGTATTTTTGACATTCCGCAAATCGACTGTACTTTGTAAACAATCAACATGGAAGCCGAAAGAAGGGAAAAATTGTGCACAGTTATTTGGAAAATCTATTGTGGTCTGCATCTAGGCTAGCTAAACAGCTGAAATTGCCCAGAAATACCGTATGGCGCGTTATCAAACGGTATAAGGAAACATTGACGACGATTCGGAAGCCTCAAACCAATCGTCGGAGTGGAACTGTCGACCGGAAACTGCGTGGTAAGATTTTGAAGACGATTAAGAGGAATCCCAATCTGTCGGACCGTGATTTGGCCAGAAAATTCGGTGCTGCCCATAGTACCGTGAGGAGAACTCGACTCCGGGATGGAATCAAGTCGTACCGAGCTAGCAAACAGCCAAATCGGACCATAAAACAGAATAGAGTGGCCAAAATCCGTGCTCGGAAGCTATACGAACAGGTGCTGACCAAGTTCGACGGGTGTCTTCTGATGGACGATGAAACCTATGTCAAGGCTGACTTCGGGCAAATCCCAGGTCAAAAATTTTACTTGGCAACGGCTCGGGGGGATGTTCCAGCCAAATTTAAATTTGTTTTTGCCGACAAATTTGCACGAAAATTCATGATTTGGCAGGGCATTTGCAGCTGTGGCAAAAAAAACGAAAGTTTTCGTTACAAATAAGACAATGACGTCGGAACTATACCAAAAAGAGTGTCTCCAAAAACGAATTTTGCCGTTCATTCGATCCCACGACCATCCCGTAATGTTTTGGCCAGATTTGGCAAGCTGTCATTACAGCAAAGTCGTTCAAGAATGGTATGCAGAGAAAGGGGTCCAGGTTGTTCCGAAAAACCTTAACCCACCCAACTGCCCCCAGTTCCGCCCTATTGAGAAATACTGGGCAATCATGAAGAGGAGACTCAAGGCAAAGTGAAAGGTTGTCAAAGACATCAATCAGATGAAGACCTGGTGGAATAAGATAGCTAAAACGATGGACGAAGAAGGTGTGCGCCGCCTAATGAGCCGTGTTCCAGAAAAATTCGAGAATTCCTTCGAAACCGTGACGAATAATTTTATCCGTATTTTTTCTTAAAAGTATGAAGAAAACGCTACATTTGTATAAAAAAAGATCTTGAATTCAATAATAAATAACTGAAATACAGGCAATTGTTTTTGTTCCAATTCTATCTGAAGCAAGCTTTACGAATATTTACAGTCAATCCATTCGCTTTGATATTGGGAACGAGCATGAAAGTTCTTTTCGATGTCACTATTATTTGTAAATTTACTAACAGGCAAAAATACGATAGCTGCTTAATACTGAAGCTTGTGTTAGTACCATATCCAAAAAACCTTTAGAATCATTTATTCCACTTTCAACCAATGTTTAATTTATTACTGATAATTTTGAATAATCCAACAAATATGCTAGAAATAATTTCAATCGCTAAAAGTAAACAATGAGAAAATTTAACGTGGAATAATTGAATTATTACAGTTCAAAAGCTAAGTACTTTCCGTGACGGTCTCATTTATACAAAACTCATGAAGTGTACTCAAACATAGAAAACCAAGACGTAGTCTACGTCAAAAACCCAACCATTTCTCCATTCTTGAAAAAAATAGCTAGTTACAGAAAGGCAACTGTACAGCTAAAAACTGACGGAATCAAGTAAAATATCCAACGCTTACCATTCTCCTTGAAAAGAGGTAAAATTTACCAATCAGGTTACTCACTCTTTGTGCCACTCATCTAGGCTATAACACGAGTACCATCACTCACGTACGCCGCCCCTTTATTCAGCTCCCAGACGTGATAGATATCATCATTACCGCTGGAGATATTTCTTTCACCCATTCAATTCAATCCGCGTTTTTCAATTAGATCTGCACAATTTGCATAACAAAACAACAACCGGGGCTCTCAAATCAACCCACATGTCAGACTCTAAAGGCCACCAACCATTCGCTTTGTTGTTGGCCAGCATGAGTTATTGGCAAATCAGCTTTCTTTCATCTCGAAACCACCGCCCGTCCAGCAGTGCGCCTCACTTAGCATGCAAAATGAAAACAATCATCCGACGTGACGGTGGTCTTAATGAAGCTGCCAATTTTGTTTGCACCACTTGTACCAATTTTTCCGTATGCAAACATCTCAATCTTTCACCCTTCTTCTGGCCACAGAGGAAAGCCAGCTTGACACTCAAGTGTCTCTGTTTCAAATGTCTTCCTGTGTGAGTGATGGATTGAACTCTTGAACCCCTCCGGGTGTGTTCAATTCCACGTAATTGACTCGCGGAAAAACGTTCCACCAGAGTTGACACGCATAATTTGAGCGCGCGGTGTAAATTAATTCGATGGTACCTAACCGCAACCGACATAGCAGGCCAAGAAATTCAAGATTTCCGGTGAATGGTTAACTCGATTACAGTGTGTGGTTGCAATGTTTTCAGTTTTCGGTTTCGCAAAAAAAAAACGGAGACCACCGTCGTAGCCGTCGTAGTTACTTAATACGATCAGCAATGGCTACCATTTTCCCGGCGATGCTTTCTAATGGGCGTTGATTTATCAACAAGACACAACCGAAGAAACCGATAAATCTAAACGTATCTAATTAATTGGTTAACTACGGGCTCCGGCTGACGAAAACAAAAATCCCCAACTTGTGATTATCGTTCATCCACCATAACACAAATTACAGACATTGACGACGCAGCCGGCAATCAATGTGTTTTGTGGAATCTTTAGATACACGCGAAAACAATGAGCATGAAATCGAAACTGCCCACTGCCGACCGCTGCTGGTTTGGTTGATCACATCATCCCATCAGGGCCCGACTCAGCAGCAGCGCGAGGGACCCCAACGGAGAAAGTTGGCTCGATACTGCAGCGCAACAAAAAAAAACCTAATCACAATCAGAAACTCCTCCTCAGTCACTGTACCTACATAGGCCCAGCCAGATTGCACTGTGGTCAGTCAGTTTCGGAAATTTGCCTAACCATTGTCGACGGCGATCGAAGAGCAGTTCCTGCTGATGTAATTTCCCGTCGCTCCACCACGGATCCACTCAAGAGGGATTCCAACGAAAGGGAAAACCTGCCCCGGTCGTTTGTTTTGCGAATTAGTGAATACCGAACAGGCGAGACCTCCTCCTCCTCTCTCGGGTGGAGATAAATTGGATATGCCATGCGATCCAACATGCAAATATGATTATAACCGTGAAAGACCAAGGATGACGACGACGCCGACTTGGATGAAACACCTGTCTGACGTTTCGGCTGGCTGGAAGGAAGTGATCGCGCTTGTGGCTTCCTTCTACCTGCCGCAATCAAGGCGAATGGATTTTTTCGAGAAGGCTATTTTTGCGGGGTCTTATCGCGATTTAGGAAGTCCGAGCGGCGGAGTCGGCTAATTATGGTTGGAGACCGAGATCCTCCATTCACTTGCTATTTTCCTCTCGATTGTGATCTCGCTAGGGAGGTGTTTTCTTTGTTTATGTTGAGATTGTGGGTTCAGCAGAAAACAGGCACTTTCCCATGCAAATTATGTCCGGAGAAGATTTATGATTTTACGGGCTAAATGGTTGTGTATTTGAATGTTGATATTAAGTTAGACAAACGGTTTTATGAGCGATAAGATCGGATCGGATACGGAGGTGTATTTGAGTTAACACTTGTTGGTGATCTTTTGAAGCCAGTGCTGTAAATATTCAAATCGCCTAATCTGGATAAATTTATCGCTAACATGTTTGAGAAGTTGAATATATGACTAACGTTATAATACAATTGCTCTAGACTTCAAAAGTCACAAAGAAAAACCTTTGTTCTGGCCCGATTTGGCATCATGCCACTATGCTAAAACTGTGATGGATTGGTACCAAGCAAATCAAGTGAACATTGTACCAAAAACCCTCAAACCCGCCAAATTGCCCAGAGCTACGACCAATCGAGAGATATTGGGCTCTGATGAAGCGGAAGCTTTCTGGAAAGAAGCAAGGAATCAAATACATCAAAAACTTCCCGCAAATTTGGACAAAGACGGCTTCTACGATTTCTGAAGAGTCTGTACAAACCCTAATGGACGGAGTTAAGCGCAAAGTTCGAAAATTTTATGCAAATACCGAATAACTATGTTTTGTCTTCACGAATTGTTAAAACACATCCCATGAATCTGAAATAAACAACTACGACGGAAATATAATGCGAAAATTATGATTTATTCATGTTTTGAGGTGTCCGGATTATTGCGGATACAGATCTTACTATCATTTACACTGGACAATTTAAAGCTACATAGATGGTGTACACTGCATGTAATCGCACATAACGCCCATAGACGTTTTTGACTTTACTCTGCAATGATCATCACTTTGTTCCTTTTTTTGTCGGCATGCGTGCTTTTGAAACTGCGAGTAATAACGTTTGTATTTAAAAAAATGGACAAAAATTGCCATTGGGTTTACCTTCACCCGCACTGACGAAACTACCCATGCAGCAACAATCATAGTAACCCATGAGTCAGCAGACAGAATTTGACAGCTCTATCAGTCGAACTCTAATCGTGCGGCACTTTGTGGACGCCGGATACGCCCGTTCCGGCATCTACTACATCTTGGCACTATTAGACAACAATCAGAGCATCGAAAGAAAACCCGGTTCCGGACGGCCGACGACCCTAAGCGACAAGAAGCCCCAAAGGATGGCCGGGAGGTCGGTTCAACCGGCCAAACAGTGATAAAGTACCTGGCGAACATGAACATACATGTCAGGAAGCGTGAAGTCACGTCCACTGGTTTCGGAACTGCAGGCAATGACGCAGCGGCAGCGGATGAATAAGATGGTCAACTCGATTTTCCCGGCGAATTGCGACGTGGCGGTGGTGATGGACGACGAGACCCTGGATGGCAACGACTGGCAGGGCACTTCGTATTTTACTTCCCCCACGAAAGAAGTGAGCTCCGAGGTGAAGTTCATTTTGCACACCAAGTTCCCCAAGAAGGTGCTGCTGTGGCTGACAATCAGCGAGAAGGGGATGTCAAAGCCGCTCTTCTTTCGCTCCGAACTGGCAACTCCGAATGGGGAAATTTATAGTACGAAATGCCTGCCGGAAGTTGCTCCGTTCATCAAGAAATACCATAAGGGCGAAGACGCGGTGTTCTGGCCGGATCTGGCGTCGGCCCACTACTCGAAGCGATCGTTGGAGGAGATGGAGCGGCTGAATATCGATGAGGTACCCAAGTCGGCGAACCCGCCCAACGTCCCCCAGCTGCCTCCCATCGAGAATTTCTGGGCCAACCTGAAGTATAAGATACCCCAACACTATTTTCTCGCGAAATGAGGGGAGAATGAGGAGTAAAAAGCAAAGAAAAAACCAAAAAAATGCCTACACGCATGTTTTCGCCCGCCATGGCGAATGTTCCGGTTAACTGCCGGAAGGCCGCTCGCAAGGGCGTAGAATTTTTTTGCAAGTAATCTTAAATAATTACCTTCCATGGAAAATTTATCAAACGCAATTATCTGTCTTAGCTTCTTTTTTTTATCACCATCCGAAAAAAGTCCATTTTTTGCAAACGTTAAATGAAGTAAAATTCTTAAACGTTTCTCCATAACAAATTTATATGAAATAGGGAATTCAGATCTCTCATTAATTGCTTGGTTCTAATTTCTGCTTCTACTTACAAATGCACCACCACGAGGGTTGAACTTTGGGCCACCCGAGTATCTATATATATAAAAATGGATTTCTGTCTGTCTGTCTGTCTGACCCTAAAAGGCTCGGAGACTACTGAACCGATCGGCGTGAAAATTTGTATGCAGGGGTTTTTGGGGCCGGGAAAGGTTCTTAAGATAGTAAGAGACCCCTCCCTCCTCTGAAAGGGGGGCTCCCATACAAATGAAACACATATTTCTGCATAACTCGACAACTGATCAAGCAAAGGAATCCAAATTTAGCATGCGGAAGTTTTTGGAGGCAAAAAATGTTTCTATGGTAGTTTAAGACCCCTCCCCTCTCTAGAAAGGGAGGCTCCCATACAAATGAAACAGAAGTTTCTGCATATCTCAAGAACTAATGAAGCAAATGGAACCAAATTTGGCATGCGGGGTTATCTGGTGGCGAAAAATGTTTCTATGGTGGTTTGAGACCCCTCCCCTCTCCTTAAAGGGGTGCTGTCATACTAATGAAACTGAAATTTCTTCATAACTCTGGGGGGGGATTATTATTGTTTGTTATCATTCCCCTCTCCTCTAAGGAGGGGCCCCCCTATAAAAAAGAGACACACATTTTTTCATAACTCTAGAACTAATCAAGCAAATCGAATCACATTTGGCATGTGAGGGGTTTTGAAGGCAAGAAGGTTTCTATGGTGGTTCAAGACCCCTCCCCTTTCTGAAAGGAGGGTGGGTGCTTTCATACAAATGAAACCCAAATTTGTGCATAACTCGAGAACTAATCAAGCAAATGGAACCAGCTTTGGCATGTGGGGGATTTTGAGGGCAAAGATTGTATGGTGGTTTGAGAAACAACCCGCCTCTGGAAGGGAGGACTCCCATTCAAATGAATTACAAATTTCTACCAAGAATGAGAATTATACAGGTTACTTAAACACAAAACGTGTATTTCTCGGGTAAGAAGCATGTTTTGATAGAAGTTTGAGCCCCTGCTTTTTCAAGAAAAAAAAACTCATTCCGAAAAAAAAACCATAAACGACCCAATTATATTAAATTTTCCTTCATTTAGTTGCAAGCGTAGCAGCGCACGCACCGGGTTCAGCTAGTAGATATATATATAATAAGAAATAAAATAAAAATAAACCCAGTTTAAGCAATAAATTTTATCAATTAAATGTCGGAACGCAACATAAATAATATCACGTATACTTCTTTTGTTTGAGCAAGATACATTCATCAACATTAAAAAAAAAAAGAAAAAAATATTTTTTCTGCCACGTTTTTTTTCGCCCGCGAGAGATTTCACGCCTCTGAAAATTCATTTTTTTTTTCAAAAAAAAACCAATTATTTATTTATATAAAAATTTTATTTAAAATAAAATTGAGAAACAAAAAAAAAAAATTATTTAAAAAAAAAAATTTTTTTTAGAGTTTTTTGTTTTTTCCCCCCCCCCAAAATTTTTTTTTCCCTGACTTGTTTGTTTACGTCTTTTTCTTTGTCTTAAGGGCTCGGAGACTACTGAACCGATCGGCGTGAAAATTTGTATGCAGGGGCTCCCATACAAATGAAACACAAGTTTCTGCATAACTCGAGAACTAATCAAGTAAATGGAATCAAATTTGGCAGGTAGAGGTTTTTAAAGGCAAGAAATGTTTCTAAGGTAACTTAAGACCCCTCCGCCCTCTGTAAGAGGGGGGCTCTCATACTAATGAAACACAAATTTGTGCATAACTCGAGAACTAAACAAGCATATGGAATCAAATTTGGCATGTGGAGGTTTTTGGAGGAGAGAAATGTTTCTATGGAAGTTTGAGACTCCTTCGCCATATGGAAGGGGGAGGGAGGGGAGTTTCCAAACAAATCCAACACAAATTTCTGCATAACTCGAGAACTAATCAAGTAAATGGAACCACATTTGTCAGGTGTAGGTTTTTGAAGGCAAGAAACGTTTCTAAGTTGACTCGAGCCCCTCCCTTCTCTGAAAGGAGGGCTCATATACAAATGAAACACAAATTTCTGAATAACTCGAGAACTTATCAAGTTAATGGAACCCAATTTGCCATGTGGAGGTTTTCGAAGGCAAAAAATGATTCTATTGTGGTTTGAGACTCCTCCGCTCACTGAAAGAGGGGTCTCTCATACAAATGAAACACGAATTTCTGCATAACACGATAAAAATTAAAGCAAATGGAACCAAATTTGGCATGTGGAGGTTTTTGAGAGAAATAAATGTTTCTAATGTGGTTTGAGACCCCTCCGCCTTCTGGAAGCGGAGACTCCCATAAAAATGAAACATAATTTTTAGCATAGCTCGAGAGCCAATGAAGCAAATGAAACCAAATTTTGCATTTGGCATGTTGAGGTTTTTGGAGGCAAGAAATGTTTCTATGGCAGTTCAATACCCCTCCCCATTTTGAAGGGGGGAGGGGGCTCACATACAAATAAAAAGCAAATTTCTGCATAACTCGAGAACTAATCAAGTAAATGAAACCATTTTTAGCATATGGGGGTTTTTGTAGGCTAGATTTCTATATTCATAAAAATGAATTTCTGTCTGTCTGTCTGTCAGACACTTATAGACTCGGAAAGTTCTGAACCGACCAACGTGAAAATTTTTATGAAGGGGTTTTTGGGGCTGGGAAAGGTTCTTATGATTGTTTGAGACCCCTTCTCTCTCAGGAAGGGGCGCTCTCATACAAATGAGACACACATTTCTTCATAACTCTAAAACTAATCAAGCAAATCGAATCACATTTGGCATGTGAGGGGTTTTGAAGGCAAGAAGATTTCTATGGTGGTTCAAGACCCCTCCCCTCTCTGAAAGGAGGGTGGGTGCTTTCATACAAATGAAACCCAAATTTGTGCATAACTCGAGAACTAATCAAGCAAATGGAACCAGCTTTGGCATGTGGGGGATTTTGAGGGCAAAGATTGTATGGTGGTTTGAGAAACAACCCGCCTCTGGAAGGGAGGACTCCCATTCAAATGAATTACAAATTTCTACCAAGAATGAGAATTATACAGGTTACTTAAACACAAAACGTGTATTTCTCGGGTAAGAAGCATGTTTTGATAGAAGTTTGAGCCCCTGCTTTTTCAAGAAAAAAAAACTCATTCCGAAAAAAAACCATAAACGACCCAATTATATTAAATTTTCCTTCATTTAGTTGCAAGCGTAGCAGCGCACGCATCGGGTTCAGCTAGTATATATATATATAATAAGAAATAAAATAAAAATAAACCCAGTTTAAAAAAGTCACGCAAATTTTAACTATGTCTAATGAACATGTTCGGAACGCAAGATTAAGCATAATTTCACGCAATATTTCCTGTTGATTGAGGCAAGATATCGCTTGAATCAGGTCATTTGAATAAAAGATTGCAAACAATTTCGGTATTCACGCTTGCTTTGGCTTTGGCGAGAGAAAGTTTTACGCGTCTGTTAAAATTCATCATTTTTTTCTGAGTAAAAACTCAATGACTTATTCATTTAAATGCTAATTTTGACATAAATTGGAGTTACAAACGAAGCAAACTTGATTTAAATCAAACGTACTTTTCTGAGATTGATGAGTTTCTCAGGCCCGTAAGACTTAATTTTGCATGGACTTGTTTGTTTACGTCTTTTTCTTTGTCTTAAGGGCTGACTAAAAGTTAAATGGCACACCTCTTGCAAGCCGCTAGCACGCCTCTAGTGTTGGGATTCGATAAACTTTGACATTTGTTTGTTAACACTTCTATAGACAACATTTGGTGCAAGTTTGATCAAAGCAGTCGATCGCGTTCAGAAATAACGTCAAATGGAACTCGAAAGAAGACAAACGCTAGCATAGGGGCAAAGTCATCTTTTTTTTTTTTTATATATATCTTTATTATAGTGGCTTTCAGCCTCCTGGGCTGGTTTGCCACTTGGCAAAGTCATCTTTTGGCACCTTTTGGCCAGCTGCCACTACTCTAAGGTGGTTCTGGAGTGGTATGCTGCCAACAAGATCGATTTTGTCCCCAGGCTAATGAATCCTCCGAATTGTCCGGAATTTCGAAAAATACTGTAATACTGTAGTATTGTAAAGCAACCAATAATGGACTTTTTAAAGTTATTGAATAACGAATTTCAGGTCTTTTTTGAGCGTACAAATTTACTTTTAGTCAGCCTTTAGGAAGATTCAGTTACCTTTAAAAGTAGGAATTTATAAGTATCAAACAATACACCTCTCTGGGGGAGACTGGAATAATGACAAACAATTGGCAAACAGTCATGGGATATTTCTCGAGTAGTTCATGATAAGGGCCTAAAAGCCAATTATTAACAATGATGGATTTCCCGTGACATCCACGTAACACGTGGATTAAAAAAACATTCTTACTAATTGAAACAGCGTCTGGTAGACGAATGTTTGCTCTGCCATATGATGTAGATGTATATTGAAGCAGTCTTTTGATTTTTAGGAGACCAACGTTTAAGTTAATTGTTTACAATTGGCTTTTAGGCCATGATCATGAATTACTCGAGACTTCATGTAAGAGTATTTCATGTAAAATGTAGTAAAATTCATGTAAATTTATTTGAGATTTCGTTTTGAAAGACCAGCTTTGCACGTTTAATGTTTTGAAAACAAGCAGTTCACAAGTCTCTGCCTGTCTGCATAATTGTCTAATTGAGTGTTTTTTTTTTTGTTTGTATGAAAATTAAAATTAAAATAATCACATCAATATGGGGCAACTACTCATCATGGAACTTCTGGAGGATCTACAGTCTAGGCTTTGATTTGGATCTATGGATCTAGAATTGGGCATATCCATAAAAATTGCCTGTCGTTGATTTTTTTTCTTGATTATAAAGATTTTCAGCCTCTGGAACTTTTTCATCTCACATCATAGTCATTCAATTACCTGTTTTGGTATTTTCGTAACTTTTTCGGGAGTGAGATTCGAACTCGTGACTTCGACGCCTCCTGTCCTAAATTTTTCCCGTATGCATATGTCATCGAGACAAAACTCATGTGTATTTTTGATTTTCAGGATAAAGTGGTGCAAATATACTATATTTGCCTTGAGTTAAAAGCATAGACTCTATCCTAGATCCATAGACCCAAATTAGAACCATTTCCCTTACTTTTTCCCGTATAGTTACAAGCTGAAAATCTCTACAATAAAGAAACCGAACAAACTTAGATTTTTTTACAGAAATCTGTAAAATTTTACCGGTTTTCAACAGCTGAACGTTCTGTAATTTAAAAAAAAATAACGATTTACAGATTCCGGTAAAATTTTACAAATTCCGGTAATTTTTTTACAGATAACTGTAAAATTTCACCGAAATCCGTTAAATCGTATTACCGAACGTTCAGCTGCTGAGAATTCGGTAAAATTATACAGATTTTTGTAAAAAAATCTAAGTATGAACATTACCTAACCAGATCAAATCCCATTAAGATTACTGTTGATCTCTTCCACAGAAAAATATCTACGTCTCAAATTAAAACGCAGCCCAAAACGTTCAATACTACCCTTTTTTGCGGACTTTACTGCCCTACCCGAACCTACCAACTTCGGTCGATTCGAAATCCGTGAGATAGAATCAAAAACCTTACCCAATTTGATAGTTTCGGACGGTTTTCTAAGCTTCGGGACACAAAATAGGCAACCTCGATCGCAACCGTTTCTAAGAAATCCATCGAAAGAGGCCGGTCACTTGTCAACCCATTAAAACCCTTTCCACACACACAAACATCTTGTTCAAATACACAGGAAACAGTCCGCAGATAAGGTTCTGTCTTGCAAAATTTGCCTCAGTGGTTGTTTTGCCTTAAAATTTGCCTTTCAACATATTTTTACGGTCAGCGGAAAACCGACGTTTCAGACCCCCTCGGATGCGGGTTTTGTGGCTTGTTGTTGTTTTATTGTTTCGAGTTAATAGCATTTTTACAAGCTCCGGTAAGAGGTTTAATGACGTCGTTTTTTTTCGGAGGGCTACGCATTTCAAGTGCGGCATTTCGCAAATCGACAGTGTAACTACAGCTGCACTACTGTTTGAGACCTTCCACCCCAGTGCGTCGTTAGAGCGAGCAAGCCTTCAAGAGTTGCACTCCTTACAGTCGAGTCGTTGCCAATTTACATGACTGACGATGAAGGTTTCAGTTGTTGATGTCGATGGTTGTTCTCGGGGATCAAATAACACCTCTCGAGATCTTCGGCAAACTTGCTAATGAACCTCTTGTTGATTTCGCATGCAGGGTTTTTTTTTTTTCTCAAAAGCTGAAATGAGGTCACCAGTGTTTCAAGAGTCGCTAGTTGGTCGATTGGATTCGGCAAACCAGTTCAGCGCCCTTCAAATTCAGACATTTTCCCTATGAAACTAATATCTCGAACTTGCATCTCTCGCCATAGAAAAACATTTACGGATTGCATCGACACTTCGAAGAAATCTTGGAAATTCAAGCCTTAATTCGCCAGATCTAGGTTCGCGATAACTTCGATCCGAACGTAGCTTTTGATGACATTCGCAGAAAATCGTCCAATCCGTGTCGTTTGAATCCAACGACTACTACGATCATATCAAAAAAGCAATGACGCAACTTTCGCGTCCGTCGTTCCCTGTTTGGGTGAATTCAACGTGTGTCCCTTTTCACAAGCGACGAACCACGCACCGGCAAAACAATCGTAAACGTAATGTTATTAAAATAATGTTTCCAACAGATTCAAACCGACGGCAAAGCATCACCAGACCCCGTTTTACCCCGTGCAAGTGAGCGGTACTTTTGGACCGCGGCACTTGTTGTATTTGTGGTTGTTTGTTGCGCAAAAAAGAAAAACAGGCAACGAATCCGCGAAAGGGAAGAAACAGGCACGACCGAAGCGAATCGCCGTTACGAGCCCCATTAACTTATGATGGGATTAACTCATCTGCCGTTGGCCCAGCTGGGGCTCGCTCTCGGTACCAGGTACCAAGTGCGGGCCGTTTTCGGATGAGTAGTGTATGGCAGTGGAATGGTTTGACGCAATAAAGCGTTCAGCTTTGCATGTGTCTCAACGGTGCTGCAATGTGGGAAAACGTGGACCTCTGGGAACAGTGGAATTATGATTCTCTGAACTGCTTACGTCGTAATATTATTGGTATTTAGTACAACGTAAATATCGGAAATCAATTAGTTGTTTATAATATATACCTACACAACCGAAATAGAAGTTTGGCTTACCTGAAAATAAAGGAAAAAAGAAAATAAATTAGAAGGCAAATATCAAAAAAAAGAAGTAGTAATATGGAAATAATCAAATTTACCCAAATACGCAAAGCTAGATTCAGTTCATTGATTCAGGACAGTACTTATAAATCTTTGGATCATATTAATCACAACATGGATTCAGAAACTAAAACAGAAAAACATTTCATCACTATCCAAACGTCAAGGTGTCATGACTGTTCAAGTTATTATACACTTAGGAAAAATATAACATAACATAAGGGGCTCTGAGATCAACATATACGAGCGTCAATTTTGACACAAATTTATATCATAATAGAAGCAAAGTTAATTTCGATCAAACCCACCCAAGTAACATTGCCAAAACCATCATGCTTTATTAAGTTTTATTAAGGTTTTATCTACGCCCTAGAATTCAATAGGTGCAAATAGGTTTCATATTTTAGTCAGGTTTATGAGAACGTGCACAGCTTGTTTAAAACGATCTTAAAACCTAGTTTTCTCAAATTCCTTTTGCTCCTATCAAAGGTTTTATTTCGCCTTTATGAACTCATAAAATGCTGTTTTAGGACTCATTCATACTATCTTATTATGGTCAGTTGAAAAAGCATTTTAAAATCATGTTGCCTCCAGTAAATGCATTAACCGGCAAATTAGCATTGAGGGGAGCCTCCAAATAAACAAATAGTTTTAAAGTAGTCATTGCGAAGATAACTTGGCTTTATAGCAAAAATGTGATATTTTTTCCAATCGCCATATTGAAATATAAGAAATGATTGAAATGTGGAAAAATAAATGCACCAAATTTTAAATGTCATCTACAAGAACTGTAGATCGAAGATCAATTGCTAGATTTTTTTAGATAATCTTTTTATCTAAATTGAATTCGATCAATTTTCAAGAAATTCATGATTTATTTATCGAATGTATTTGTTTTAATGTTGTGTTTGTTGTTGTAAACTCGCATAATTTCCGAGGCGTATTAATTTTCAGCTCTTATCGTGCCAATATTCAGCATAAAATTAAATGCTGTAAAAAACTCAATTTGTTTAGGATATTTTGCTACCAAACAAAATTTCTCGCAACACCAGGCCTTCTTTCTCAGATATTATTTACTGCTAAATGAATCAGAAGAGCAGCGAATCAAACAACAAAAACCAACCACGATATCACAGTGAAGTTTGACAGCTGTGGCCATTTGGCCGTATGCTGGTTTTCATGGCTGCCAATAGGTTTTATGAAGGTTCTCAGGTAGTCATAGCATCTACCACTAGAATATTTTCAAAATCTTTATGGTCTTAGAAAGGTTTTATTAATTTTTTTTCACAATCGACTATAGAGTGGGCCACTTTGTACAAATTTTGGCTTCAAAGAAGCTTAGAGGAGGTGTTGGTAGACAAAACAGTTTTGAATGTAGTTTTATCTACAAAACGGAGGAGGCGAATGAACCACGAATTGCACCAGTTACTGGGAGAACCGCCCATCGTACACATCGCAAAAATCGGTCGACTACGATGGGCTGGGCATATCGTAAGAATGTCGGACGACAGCCCTGTGAAAATGGTTCTCGAAAACGAACCGACAGGTACAAGAAGAAGAGGCGCGCAACGAGCAAGGTGGATTGATCAAGTAGAAGGCGACCTGCTGACCCTCCGCAGACAGCGAGGCTGGCAAGGTACAGCCATGGACCGATTACAATGGAAACAACTTCTGTGTACAGCAGAGGCCACACCGGCCTTAGTCTGATTGGTAAGGTAAGTTTATCTACAAAACCGGGAGGAATACAATACGGCTGGAATAAAACTTAAATTGTTACTTGGGCACTTATCTGTACTGTTTTTCAATCGCGGAATAATAAATTTAACTTTCATTTATGTCAAACGTACAAAGAGTGTAAATCAAACAAGATTCCCAGGGTAGAAACATTCATTTTTTTTCTTGTGTATCGTCATTTGAAGAAAACAAAATTCCTTTGGTACAGTTGGCATAGCCAGCATAACCTTCTTCGTTCACGTGGTCAAATACATTTTAGCGGAAAACCACTTTCAATTATTTTTCAAAACCACAAAACACAAAAGCATAAAGCATGTAGCAAGTAATTGGTTCAGTTTTTGGGAGAACGTCCCATCGTTCACACCGCTTAAATCGGTCAACTACGGTGGGCTGGGCATGTCGTCAGAATGTCGGACGAAGTTACAAAAAAATTGATTGTGATCGAATTAAAACACTTAGTTTTAGCGCTTTAACGTTTTCCAAAATGTCCAATTCTGTGAAAAATAAACTTATGAATATGATTGTCAACTGGACACACTCACCATATCCAGCAAAACTTCATGAATGTTATGAGCTAACTTAGCAAATTCGAACCACATATCGAATTCACTTCATTCAAAGAAAAAAGCGAGCTTACACACTTAGATTTTTTACAGAAATCTGTAAAATTTTACCGAATTCTCAACAGCTGAACGTTCGGTAATACAATTTAACAGATTTCGGCGAAATTTTAAAGTTATCTGTAAAAAATTTACCGGATTTCGGTAAAATTTTACCGAAATCCGTTAAATTGGATTACCGAGCGTTCAGCTGTTGAGAATTCGGTAAAACCTTACAGATTTCTGTAAAAAAAAAATCTGAGTGTGCAGGATTATTATTTACAATTACCTCGGACAGAAACCACGGGAGTCTTCAAATTGAGTACTAAATGATTAAAAATTATTCATATTCATTATTCATGAAAACCTCCATTCTCTTGCGAGTTCTATTTACGGTTCAGTCTAAATGTTGTATGGAACTGTTCTGGAATAAGTTCTTAAATAATGTTCAGGTATTGTGAGAGTTGAATATAGTTAAAGCTAGGGGGCGCCGGTGGTGTAGTGGTAAGCGTGGTTGCCTCTCACCCCAGTCGGTCTGGTGTAAATTCCAGTCGGCGCCATTTTCTGAGACGGAAAAATCTCTGATCACGTCAGTTCAGGTGTTGATGAGTCTAATATGTAGGGTGTAGGTCATCTCAGGCTAAAAGTCACGTAAATACGAACAAAAAAAAATATGGTAACTCAATTTATAATGGATCAAAAATGCGATTCCTAAGAAATGTGCGCTCAATTTCCTCGAAACATATCCTGAGATTCCTTGCAGCGTACTCAATCAGAACTTGCTTAAACCCTCCTAATTTTCAAGTTAGTTTAAACTACTAAGTTAGAGTCCACGCATGGCTCAGTTACCATAACATTTTGTTCAGGAAATGTTTAACATCGGCATTCTTCCGAACTGCAAAAATGTGATGAGTGTTTGGTTTGCAAAATGTTTGTAATTTCTGAAATGCATATCAACCCCCTCCCTGATTGTCAAACACGATGGCAGCCATTTCTGGATGCTATCATCCATCACTTGAATATATTTAGAAACATGTTTAGAAACTTCCTTTAGAACTTATCAAAATGCTTACAAACAGCCCTTAAGATTCCGCAGCACTTCCCAGATTTTTTTCTCTGGGGTTGTGTAGTTTCCAAACTAGTCTCAAGCTACTATTTTTATCGGAACATTTCCTATGATTTCAAAATATACCTTCAAGTTTTTAAGCTGATTATTTCCTCATAACATGAAATAACATTTGTCAATAAGTTCAAAAAAAATTGTCATAAGTTCCATCAGAACTTGCCATAAATTCTCATGAAAGTTGCTTCAAGTTTCCTCAAAAGTTGACCTAAGTGACGAACTTCCTCTGAACTTATCGTCAGAAAACCTCTAGAAGGTTGCCATAGGTCTTGCACCTTCAAAATTCGAGTTCCAACATCTCTAAGAAGCTGAAATAGTGAAAAAGTTCTAATGAACATCGAAATTTTTCCTTTTTACGACTGACCAAGCTAGTGTTTTTCGGACACAGCCTTTGGTGAGATCTATCTGATTATAAATATATTGCAAAAACCTTTTTCAAATAATACCGAACACGTCAATGGCATGGAAGTTTTAAATTTCCAAACCTGGAAGTGTGTTGCAGTACCCTTATACAAATCAAAACGGCAATGTTAACATGCGGGGCTAATTGTATGTGAAAGTGACCTCGGGACCTCGGGCCTTCACAATTTGTTTTACGGACATTTCAAGAATTCAAGTTCGAGTAACATTCAACGTGAATTCTAAAGAAAATGGAATTTGAAGATGCTTTAGTGCTTGTGACAATTCCCAGGAATGTTCCATTTAAGAGAATATATAAAAAGAAAAAAAAAACGAAAGCAAAGCTATACAGAAATCTTTAGTAACAAGTCATACAAACTAATATGTCCGGAGAAGAATAATTTCTTACAAATTTAGGGTGGAAATGAATGCTAGTGTGAACTGCATATTTTTGTATGTATACGACATTTTTTTGGAGAAATGTCCTAGTCCAAGTCCAAGTATCGAACAGGTTATTGACGAAATCCTAAATACCATCTGATAAATTCAAACAGATCATGATTAAAAGATAACGAAACCAATAAAAGATATCCTGGCCTGAAATTCTGTAAACATCTAAAGAAAATGATTTCCAGGCAAACGAATAGACTCAATGGTTCAGAGTATCAATTCAACTTCACACCGATCAAAAATTTCAGACAAGAACCATGATTTTTTCCCCGCCATTTGATTTCATTCAGGCTACTGTTTTCAACGTAGCTTTTTGGCTTTATATAGGGGAAATGTTGGCTTCGGCAATGTTGACTAATCTGGGCAACCGACTTTCAAATCTCTGTTTCTATATACTCTTCCATCAATGCACGGCAGTGAATGTGTTCATATGAAAACTTGGTTAATATCTTTTCGTTACCTTTCAAACAGTTACCCCTTCCTTAAAGCAAGAAGAAAGATTAGTAATTTCCATTGAATTCCAACTACCTTTATTGCTTATCTTGACAGATAAGCAAGATAAGCAATAAAAGTAGTTGGAATTATATGGAAATTACTCATCTTTCTTCTCATTTTCTAGTTACAGGTATTCCACTAAAAAGTTCACACTCACCAAGACTTTCAAGCTGTTCTGAATAGTAATGGCTGATTGTAATAGACAGAGAATCGCGGTGATTTGTGTACGACGCTGCCAAGATACTCATGAAAGGGTGGACTCTGCTTGCCCTAGAACGGGGAAATGCCCGCACTTGAAAATAATAATACTGTTAAATAACATTCACTCGAAGTGAAATGTTAAGCGAAGAACACTTCGTTCGCTCTCATTTATGTTGAAGTCTCCGCAACAAGGGAATGCGGGAAACAATGTTTTTAAAAGCGCCTGCCAAATCACTCTCTATCATTCTGAGCCCGAATGTTGAGTTAATTGAGAAGATACATAGAAGAAATAAATGATAAAATAGTTTAGCAGCATTTATGAGATTGCCTACCAAGTCGCAATCCTCTTATGTTCAAGGCAAAATTGTAGGGCGAGGAAAAACAGCTGAAAAAAGCCGGTCAAACCACTGCGCTCCTGTACTTTGACCATAATAATTTTCTGGACTACGCGAAGAGAGATGACGCGAGACCCATAAAATCGGCTAGCGAATCGCTTCCTCAGCTAGATAGTAAAGCCTCTCGAACACAGTAAACAAAAGTGATGAGAAAAGCAGCATCCATTATGCAAGGAAATCACTGCTGAGGCAAAGGTGTGACATCTGTTAGATATTTCGGTATGTAAGCACGACTTAGTTTCCGTGCTACAATGGCTGGTAGTATATGTCATACATCATACATCATGTAAGCACGACGTCTGGTGATCAACCTGTTTAACCAGCTCGATCATAAAAATAAAAAATAACTCAATGAAATATGTAGGAATCAAATAAGTTGCGCAAATTTTTGGATCAAGATTTCAGAAGGAAAGATAAAATGCTAACATTCATCCAATAGCGGAGCTAAGTGAGTCCATTCCAATCAAGAAAAATGAGTTCAAATTTTGTTGTCGTAGGAAATTTTCACAATTTGCGCAGAAGTACAAGCTTCCATCGTCGTTAGATCTCTTTGCTTCGGAAACAGGTAAAAACATATAGCCTGTGTAAAGGCGAATTATTATATGAAAAAACTACAAGGTACAGCCTCATTGGGTTGTTCGAAATTATGACGTAGGACTACGCAACTAAATGTAAGCCATTTAGATTGTACAATGCAATATTCTTTCAATTAACTCTTTCAGACCTAATTTATTTCCAAGTGTTATTATACAAGCACTTTGGTGCATTCTGATTGATTTGTTGCTCAATAATATAGAAATGATTGAAAAAAGTAGGATATATTTTTTTGAGATATGCTAGGTCGTCCAAACTGTCCTGAAGTTCAGCACTAAAGATCTACAGTTATAACAGTAGCGTCATCCGCTATACAATGTTATGATATGTATTCAAACATATTCAATGAATGTCCCGGAAGACCAACATAGATTACCCGAGTAAAACATGTTCATGCTTTTATGTTGAGTAAGCTTCTTTATAACCAAATGTAGTCGTAAAAATGTATTTTCACCTGTTGTAAAACGTGTGTGTTGCTTGGGTATGAGATAATCTTGGGATATTCTATGCCAAACAAACTACCGTAACTTTGAATAGCCCATTAAGCTACTGTTACAATTGTAGACATTAAGTTTTGAATGACCTGAAACTAACAAGGTTATCCTATGATGTATGTAGACGTTTCAGAATATTCATTGAATATGTTTGAATATTTGTCGTAGCTTTGTATAGCCTAAAAGTTCTGAACTCATGGTCAGCTTCTATGAACTTGAACATCCCAAGATAATCTGATAATGACTGGTGACCTTACAAAAGATTTACTGAATGTGTTTGAAGGCATCTTGTCATTGGTGATAAAGCTTATGTTACGAATGTAAATCCTAACTTCTGAACTCAAGGGGAGTTTTGGTGACCTAGAACATCCCAAAATATCTCATTGTATATGATTAACTTCCAGAAGACTCACTTAATTTGGTAAAATACATATTGTTACTTTGTTTGGTCCAGAAAGCTATAGTTAAAGCTGTAGAATTTAAGTTTGGAATTCCAGTATAGTTTGGATAACCTAGAACATCCAAAGATTATCTTATAATGTCTGTTGTTCTTCCAAGATATTCAATGAACATTTTTCAATACACAGTGTAGCTTAGCATAGCCCAGACATCTTTTGTTACAACTGTAGTTCCTTTGCCCTGATCTCAAGGATAGTTTGGATGACCTTCAACGTGTCATATTGCTTTATAATGTTAGTTGCCCCTAATTCAATATGTTTGAATATTTTTTGTAACTTTGTATTGCCAAAAAAAACTGATGCAGCTGTAAATCTTAAGTTCTGAACGCAAGGACAGTTTGGATGACCCAGACAATGTCAAGATTATCTTCTTGTGTATTTTTGTGTTCGAAAATATTCACTGAATATGCTTGAATACGTGACGTAACTTTGTATAGCCCAAAAAACTACTGTTACTACTTTATATTTCAAGTTCTGAACTCCAGGACGGTTTGGATTACCTAGAGGATCTCAAAGTTATAAAATAATTACTGTTGACCTTCCAAAAGATTCATTGAATAAGTTTGAATACAGATGGTCACCATATATAGCTCAAAAAACTACTGTTACAATCGTAGATCATATGTTTTGAACTTAAGGGCAGTTTGAAGTACCTACAATAAAGGGCGAACACGAAATTATTGCGACACCGAAAATGTCATGCCAATTTTCTTATAATGTTTAGAATCAAACCAAAATTTTAGGGTAGTTTTATACATATATTAACTTCAAAAATCAAAAGAAAAGTTAATCGATGGAGCCTTGAGTGTAAAATTGACCGCATTTTCGCTTGATGCCCTCCATCAAAGTCTTTACAGTGTCATCCGGTACCAGTTTCTAAGTTTATTTTTTTCCATTTTCTTGGAACATGTCCTTCTCGTCTTTGACTGTCTTCTTGCTCTTCCGAAGTTCCCGCTTCATCATTGCCCAGTACTGCTCCACCGGGCGCAGCTCCGGACAGTTTGGCGGATTCATGTCCTTTGGAACAAAATGGACAGAATTGGCCTCATACCACTCCAGGACACTTTTAGAATAGTGGCATGATGCCACATCTGGCCAAAATAGCGGAGCTTCGTCGTGCTGCTGCAAGAACGGCAAAAGGCGCTTCTCGAGGCACTCAGATTTGTAGATCTCGCCCTTTAGTGTGCCTTTTGTCACGAAAGGCTCACTCCTCAGTCCGCAAGAGCAGATGGCCTGCCAAATGAGATATTTGGAGGCGAACTTCGACATTTTCTGCTTCTTAAATTTGTCGTCCACATAGAACTTGCTCTTGCCGGTGAAAAACTCCAACCCCGGAATTTGCTTAAAATCGGCTTTTATATACGTTTCGTCGTCCATCACACAGCAGCCATATTTTGTCAGCATCTTCTCGTAGAGCTTCCGTGCCCGAGTTTTAGCCGTCGATTGTTGCCACTCATCGCGGTTTGGGAAGTTCTGTACCTTGTCTGTATGTAGTCCAGCTCTCTTCTTTGCATTCTGGACGTAGCTCTGCGACATGCCGATCTTTTTAGCCAAATCACGGCTTGAGACGTTGGGATTTGCTTTAATCATCCGCTTCACCTTTCCCTCCGTCTTTTTGTTCTCCGGTCCCGGTTTCCTTCCAGCTCCTTTACCGTGGTCCAACGTCAACCGCTCCTGGAACCGCTTCAACACTCTGGAGACGGTTGAATGGTGAATGTTCAACATTTTTCCCAACTGCCGGTGCGACAGGTCAGGAAATTCCAGGTGTTTGGAAAGAATTTGTTCTCTCGACTCGCGTTGGTTCACCTCCATTTTCGTTGAATCGAAAAACACGACTTCGAGTTTGACAGCATGTAAACAATACACACCAATGAGAAAGTGTGCAAAATTTGGTTGATTTTTACCCAATGGTAAAGAAGTTATGCCCTGTTGAATGTGTCGCAATAATTTCGTGTTCGCC
>JAHHFK020002481.1:0-85241 GCA_024533555.2 Aedes koreicus | reverse complement strand
CTGTATTTTCATAGAAATACGAGGAAAAAACTACTGGCCTCAGGGAGACAATAGACTCTATGGAACTGAGACTATTCGTGAAAATGAAGTACTGATCCGGTGTTAGTGAGGCAACAATTTCTAGCGTAAAGTGTATTGCCGCTAATTCAGCGACATATACGGAACAAGGAGCTTGAAGTTTACGATTGGCGCTATAAATTTCATTAAATATACCAAAGCCTGCTGACTCCTCTATCAATGATCCGTCAGTGAAGAACGATTTAGTGGAATCAACTTGGCCAAACTTTGCAGCAAATATCACCGGAGCAATCATAGGACGATGATGCTCTGGGATTCCATGAAGCTCCTGCTTCATGGATAAATCAAAGTGAACTGAATTATCGAAATCGGAGAAGCAAACACGATTGGAAATGTTCGGCGAAGGGCTGACATCCTGTGTTGTGTACAAATGGTACAAAGTCATGAAGCGAGTTTGAGGATTCAACTCCAGGAGCTTCTCAAAATTTTCGATCACCTGAGGGTTCATAACTTCACACCTGGTAAGGAGCCGGAGAGATAATTCTGAAAACCGATCCGAGAGTGGCAACATGCCAGCCAGCACTTCCAGACTCATGGTATGAGTCGAGTGCATGCAACCTAACGCGATACGAAGACACCGATATTGAATACGTTCCAGTTTTATGATGTGCGACCGAGCCGCTGACTGAAAACAAAAACTACCGTATTCGATAACCGACAAAATCGTTGTCCGGTACAACGTTAGAAGATCTTGCGGATGCGCTCCCCACCAGGTCCCGGTAATTGTTCGATGAAAGTTGATCCTTTGCTGGCACTTTCGCTTCAGATACTCAATGTGGGATCTCCAGGTGCACTTTGAATCGAACCAGACCCCAAGATATTTAAAGGACATAGAATAAATTATCGGCTTACCCCAAATTTGAAGCTTCGGTTGTGCTTGGTTATGCTTCCTAGAAAAAACTACCAACTCAGTTTTCTCCGTAGAGAATTCGATACCTAGCTCTAGAGCCCAAGTAGACAAATTGTCTAAGGTATCCTGTAAGGGTCCTTGCAGATCGACCCCATTGGGTCCCGTGACAGACACTACGCCGTCATCTGCAAGTTGTCTCAACGTACAGTTGTCACTTAGACAACCGTCAATGTCTTTGACATAAACATTATACAAAAGAGGGCCTAAACATGATCCCTAGGGGAGACCCATGTAGCTAAATCGGGAAGCTGTAGAGGTTCCATGAGAGAAGCTCATATGTTTCTCTGACAGCAAATTATACAAAAAATTATTCATTAATGGTGAAAAGCCACAAGCGTGGAGTTTATCTGATAGAACTTCAACAGATACTGAATCAAAAGCCCCCTTTATGTCCAAGAACACAGAAGCCATTTGCTCTTTTTTAGCAAAAGCTAACTGAATATCTGTGGAAAGCAACGCGAGACAGTCGTTCGTTCCCTTACCCCTACGGAAACCATATTGAGTATCTGAAAGCAGGTTATTCGTCTCAACCCATTTGTCCAGACGGAAGAGGATCATTTTCTCCAACAACTTTCGAATACAAGATAACATCGCGATGGGTCGATAGGAGTTGTGGTCAGACGCGGGTTTACCAGGTTTTTGAATGGCTATAACTCTCACCCGTCTCCAATCATCCGGTACAATATTGAGTTCCAGAAACTGATTAAACAAGTACAACATGCGCCTCTTAGCGACGTCTGGGAGGTTCTTAAGCAAGTTGAACTTGATCCTATCAGCCCCTGGAGCCGTATTGCCACACGAAAGGAGTGCGAGAGAGAACTCTACCATTGAAAAAGGTTGGCTGTTCTCATCTATCGAATTCGTGGTTTCGCGAGGAATCATCCGTGCCGGCACAGAATCTGGACAAACTTTTCGCGCGAACTTGAGGATCCATTGGTCCGAGTACTCTTCGCTCTCGTTGTTCGTAGTTCGGTTACGCAATCTTCGCGCCGTGTTCCAAAGAGTACTCATCGACGTCTCGCGCGATAGCCCGTCCACGAATCTTCGCCAGTAACCGCGTTTCTTGGCCTTGATGAGACTCTTAAGTTCGCGTTCGAGAGCCGTGTATACTTCGAAGTGCTCAGGTATTCCACGTCTACGAAAAACTTTAAACGCGTCGGACTTTTTACGGTAAACCTCGGTGCATTGTTGATCCCACCATGGAGAAGGAGGTTTCCTACGAAATGACGTTCCTGGAACTAGTCGAGTTTGAGCTTGAAGCGCGCTGTCTAAGATCAGGTTGGAGAGGAAGTTATATTCCTCCAGCGGTGGAAGCTCTTCTACCGTCGTTACGGCTTCCTCTACTGCTGTCCTGAACTTTGTCCAATCGATGTAACGGGTAAGATCATACGCGACGTTGATGGATTCCGACGGATTGAACCCTGTGGCAATCGAAATTTTTATGGGCAAGTGATCACTACCGTGGGGATCTTGAATCACATCCCATGTGCAATCCAACGATAATGAATTCGAACAAAGTGTGAGGTCTAATCTACTGCCAATTGAGGATGGACCAGCCAAACGTGTTACTTCTCCATTGTTAAGAACTGTCATATTGAAGTTGTCACAGAGGTCATATAACAAGGAAGACCGGTTGTCGTCGTACAGTTCTCCCCAGCCTGTACCGTGAGAGTTAAAATCTCCCATGATCAACCGCGGAGCAGGAAGAACCGAACAAATATCTGAAAGTTGTTTTTGGTTTATTGAGGCTCTAGGAGGAATATAAACGGAAGCAATGCAAAGGCTTTTATTTTTAATAACAGCCTGACATGCGACAACTTCAATACCTGGAATAGGAGGAAAATTCACTCTATAGAAGGAGTAGCACTTTTTTATCCCCAAAAGTACTCCTCCTCCACGTGAATCCTCACGATCAAGACGAATAATGTTGAAATCATGAAACGGAAGATCGATTTCGGGAGAGAGCCATGTTTCACAAATAGCAAATGCATCACAACCGGTATTGTGAACCGAAAATTTGAAAGATTCCAATTTAGGAACAAAACTTCGACAATTCCACTGCAGAACAGTGATCAAATCCCCGACCTCATTTGGAAAATTATCCATCGAAGGAAATGATAGCTGCAAGGAGGGGCCACTTAATTGTCAATTGCTTCAAGAAAGTCTTCACTGTGGGAAGCATTGCCAATACAATGCTTTTGAGAGGGTCAGAAATTTCAAGGTACTTGAAGATACCTTCGACAA
The DNA here is from genome assembly GCA_024533555.2 of Aedes koreicus. NCBI lineage: Eukaryota > Metazoa > Arthropoda > Insecta > Diptera > Culicidae > Aedes > Aedes koreicus. Next base: position 82,009 of record JAHHFK020002481.1, on the reverse strand, counting down.
TGTTATCAAATGAGAACAGCCCGCTTGAGGAGGGGGCTTCTGTTCTTAAAAGCGGGGCATCAGGGCTTTTGGATGTCCCCGGGAGAGATGGAAAGTCCTGGGTGTAGTTAGTACTACGAAAACCAGGAGGAATTGGATTTTCCTTTTTCCCACCTTTTTTTGAAGTAGGCATGCTGGTCTCGGGCTTCTTTTCAGCAACTTTCCGTGGGCGGACGCGTCTTCGCTTCCGTGGGGCACCTTCCGGAAAACTGCACGATGTTCCCTCTTCAGCCAAATCAAAGTCAGACTCGTCATCTGACAGAGGAGCAAAGGGATTTGTATTGGCATCGGGTGATGGTGTGGCTTTTTTCATCATTTCGGCGAAAGATTGCCTGGAACGCTGTTTTAGCGAGCGTTCCAATTGTTCCCCGCGTTGTTTGTACGCCGGGCATGACGAGAGAGCATGAGGAGGAGTTCCCTTACAGAAAGCGCATTTTGGTGTGCTGTCTGCGCAGGCGCCATCCTCGTGTTTCTCCCCGCAGTTGGAGCAGCGTGCCTTATTGCCGCAATGGGAGGTCGTATGTCCCATCTGCTGGCATTTTTGGCAGGTCATGACCCGAGGTACGAACAACCGCACAGGTAGTCGAAGTTTTCCCAACTCGACGTATTAAGGGAGGGCTGAGCCAGAGAAGGTCACACGAAACGAGTCTGACGGTGTAAACTTCTTTTCACCCTTAGTGATCGATACTGTGCCAAGTCTTATCACATCCAGTATCTTCACTGGAGAAAGCAGGTGGTTCTTAAATCGACCAACCCCCTGTTTCAGCAGGATCTCAGGGTTCACACTCGTTTCGGTGACCACACCTTCAATTTCAATACCCCGAGCTGGGATATACACCCGATACTCGAGTGTAAAAAGCTGAGAGACAGCAATCTCGTTAGCTTGCTTAAGGTTGGACACAACGACCCGAAGTTTATTCGGTCTCACTTTTATTATCTCGGTCACGGCCGAGAATCGCTTCGTCAGATCGTTGGAGATCTGATATACATTAAGAGGTTTCGTTTTGGGCTGAAAGAAGACAACCCATGGACCAGCTGAACCATCTGGATAAGCACGTGATCGGGTAACCTTATGAGCTACCCCATCATTTCGCGCCATAGATGATTCGTCTTCCGACAAATCATCCATGGCTCTCACGTGGGAGTTTATGACGCTCAAACCCTCACGCAATTAAAAATAATCGAACACAGAAAAACAAACCAAAGCTAAAAACACTCTCTCACACACACACGCACTCACTCAAAATTAAATTATAATGTATTCAGGAGAAACAAAAACTTATCTTATATGTATCACTGATCTGCTGCAGCCGGTCAACGAATGTGCTACTGCTGCCGAGCAACGATGTGTGGCCGCTTGTACGGGCTAGATGTGGAGCTCAGCGATGATGAAAATGATGACGATGATGAAGACGCTGGTCGGTGGTGGTTGGCAGATGAACGATTGCACGCTACACACGATGGACTGCTGGTGTGCGTGCCGTGAATAGATGCGGAGCAATATGGCTATTCGATTGCTAATTGCAATTAATAGCGTCGTTGCACTGATTAACACACGTTTTCTTCTTCAGAAAAAGCAAAACTCGATATCAACTGCGATGAGGACACTATCGAGAGAAAAAAAAACTGCCCTTGGAAACAACGCGTGACAAACTTTCAAAGCAACGGAGAGCGTACACAACGAACCGCACCGTTCGCTTGTTCACTGGACAATGTTTTTTTTTTTTTTTTTTTTTTTTTTTTTTTTTTTTTTTTTTTGAAAAAAAAACCCGGGGATTTTTTTCCCAACAACCCTCCGGCCACTGCCGGGAACATTAAAAAAAGTTCCATGAATTGGGGGATTTTTATTTATGATCAATACAGATTGAGTCTACATAGTTAATAAAAAAAAATGTAATATTCAATTTATTTTCATGCACATAATTGGAGCAATAAAAAAGATTCAAATGTACAGTCGAAAATAAAATTACATAAATTGAAAAAATCATGCCACTTTATTTTTACACCTATTGAAAACATGACGTCTAATTTAAACGTTATTGAATTAACGCAAGCTCTGTCAGAAACAAAGTTCATCTATTTGAAAACAATTTGAAAATATCCCGTACACTTTGAAACATAAGCGTACAGGTAAATTGTTTTTATGAAGCATAAAAAACTCGTTCAAGAATCATTCATTTAATCACTAATATATTCTAAAATTTCCTTCCGAAGACTTAATTTTCAAACGACATCAACAAATTGACACTGATCTTCTTGCTTCGAAAATAAACATTCGTATACAAGGAAAATAACAGTTTAACAACGTGAGTTTATAAATATTTCCCACGGATATATCATCCGGATTATCAGAGTTTGGCTTGGAACAATTAGAATCTAGCGACTGTGTTTAGATTTCGGCTCAGATCGTGCTAAGTGTTGGATAACGAATGACAGCAACAAAGTACAACAAAATAATCAGGCGCCATGATTTATTGGTTTCCGTAAAGGAACATAGGATTTTACACGTTCATGTAAACTCTCATTTTAATGAGTTGAAAAGGTAGAGCGTTTCAATTTATTTTCACAGCATAATGTAAACATAGATTGTAGTACAAATTTAATTGAATATGAATGCGTTATTCAACGTTTCGCTCATATACATGATCTTAAAAGGAAATTCTAACTAATTTAATATAAAATATTGATGTATTTTTCAAACTGAACCGGTTTACAACACGTGTAATTTTCAAAATTTTTGGCTGTGTAAGGGTCTCAGATTTTTATGAAACTTAGTCCACGCATAGAGTGCATGGACACAGGAACAGTTTTGTTTTTTTATTATGTGAGGATTGCCAGTTTTCCTGAAAATCCTCAATTGAAATTTTCCGATTTACGTTTACGTTTACGTTTTACATTATACCTTTTTTATCTATTTAGCATGCCATAACCCACTACGCCGAGGTAACACTCTTATTTATGGCAAGGCATGTTAAGTATAATGTACCTGTAAAAACTCTGATGTAACTCTGGTAATGCGTCTTAGATAGAATTTTGCTATAAGAGCCCAAATTTGTAGGTAGCTATATCCCATTATAGCAGATAATTTCTGCTGGCACTGAAATCTACGCCATATTTTTATTACTATAGTGACGACCTTTGTTTGTAGCCATTAGTAAGTTTATTGATCGCGGAAGCTAGTCTGACTCGAGCATTTCGCTAAAGAATCGGCTGGAGAACAGAAGTGCGCGAGCTAGTTTGTGTTTAAGTTACTCGATTGATTTTTACGTGGGCTTCAAATGGTAAGTTGACAACTTCTAAGGAGGGTGCGAAGAAGACCGACCTCTGGTCCTCACAAGTTTCTACCTCACGCCTTCACGAATCATATGATCACAAAAGACTGCCAGCGCCCAGCAAAGGCCCGCCTTTCGAGGTAGTCAAAGGGAGAAACGAAGTGTTTGTGTGAGTTACATTATTAGGGGCGAATCATTAAGCATGGGACCAACGTGCTAGTACGTCCTGAGCCAAAAACTATATCCATTTTCTTCTTGACAATCCAGCCGCTTAACGGTCGTTTTGTCCGACTGCTCAACTTTCACGTCGCGTACTAAATCGATCGACCAGTCGTTGTACTCCTCCGGATCTCTCGAACCGTCAAAGTATCCGGCTCGTACGTACGGGTGGAGGGGGGTGGGTTGGTTTATTAATAGCCTAGATCCAGGGGTGGGTTGGAGTTCCTGAGCTAGTGGCCGCAACAACGCTGGCTGAGTCGGTGAAGACAGCGATTTGCTGATCAGATGTGGTGGCTACTACTAGCCAGACGGCTAGAGCTTCGGCCGAAAAAAATGAGCACTGTTTTGGGAGTTTTTGGAACTGAGGGAGTGCTAGTCGGTGATAACGATGCAAATCCCGTCTCTTCCGGCGAAACCATCGACTCTCGGAACGAGGCTTGCACCGCTTGCGGGTTTGATCCAACACCAAAGGCCCTGCGGAGAGTGACATCGATTGCCACAGTGGACACCAGTGGACCTCGGCCATCGAAGGGAACACCTGATTGGAGCGGATACTCAAGAGTTGGTTGCCTTCCCCCAAGAAGAAAATTAGTATCTCATCATCATCATCATCATCAAAATGCATGCAATTACTTGGAAACAAAAAAAAAACCATCACCAATTTAAGGTAAGGAATTAGTGAACAAGAACTTTTTTTCAGAATTTTCCATGATAAGGAACATAGCTTTTCCGGTTTTTGCTTGCGGTTTTCCTCTACGGTAAAATGTTTTGTGGGAATGATTTTTCAGATGATATTTTTTACATACTGTTCGGATGTTGAACTAGTTTTTTGTAGCAGCACTTGATTTCTGGCAGCTCAAACTGTTTATTTTATATTTTTAATTAATTAATTTTCAATCATCTTCATAACAGCAACTTACAATAAGTAGTCTACTTTTACCCTCTGATGCGCTATACGATCGTCTTCAATGCCTTTTTCTTCTCGATTCAATTTCCTGGCCTATACAATACTGCTTTCAACTTTTTTCCTAATATAAGTACTTTTTAATTTTTTAATTAATAAATGTTCTATTTCAGGACACCAAATCCAGTCACTTTTGACCATTGAATGACTCGAACGGACCTTAAAAACACTAAATATACATTTCAATACAGAATTCAGTGACTTATTTTTTAACCTATTACAATAAATATTTTGAAATCCAGTTCAAATTATAATTCCACGTTTCAATAATAATAAAATTCACAGCACTATAGAAATAGTTTCACAATAGACAAAATTTCCTTTTTGTTTTTTCAATTCTGCTTTGATTTGTTTGGATTTTTTATCTTCCTTCTCACCGAGCTGACGGACAATACAAAGAGGCAGCAAAGGTGAGGTACGCTAGCCGCGTATAGCTGTGTTTATCCATAAATTCTATGCATAGACAAAGATTTATAAAATGTTGACATCGTGCAGCCCGAACCTGTACAATTTGTCAAATCATTTGAACATAATGATCGTAATCTGTTCAGCTTAACCCGTGAAGACATGGCGGCCAAAAAGATAAGGAAATCGAATATCTCACGCAAATGTATAGCTATAAATCGTTGGATTATGTCTCGATTACTTCATGACATCAAAGTGATTTTTACTGAATTTATGACATTCTTAGTATATAGTATGAATAAAGGGACCCGGCTGACATTACATGACGCTATTATCAAACGAGAGGAAACTGACCATTTCACTGCACAATGGGGCAGAAATTTGATGAAGCTTTACAAAATTCCTAATTCTAAAGCGAAACATTTAAAACAGTTTAAGCCATGTTTCTTCTCATGGCAGCATTTATAAATTTTCCAGTTCATTCACGTACGTTGTCTGCGGATGAGTCATAAGGCACAGGTTTTGTATCATGGTTCCCAAGCAAAGTAAAATTGAGTTTTATTTTTCGTATGTTTTGATTTTTTCGCAAGCTTGAAATTTTTTTTGAAATTTTTTTTTCATCAATGAAATGTTCCAATATTTCAAACAAACCGCACGCCAGGACGTGAGCTTTCATATGTGCACAGTTAGACACAAGCATTTCCCAATGTTTTCAATTGTCTCTACTTGACTCTGATTTTGAATCCGCTCTAACTTCAAATCTGATATGCTCGTACAATTTGATATCATATTTCGTGTAAGCCTTGGTCTTTTTCGAAAAGAAATTATTTTCATGGCTCCATTTATGTCATACCCACACCAAAAAAAAATCCGCAGTAGAAACTACCATTTCGAGGGTTAAATTAAGCGCAAACACCAACAATTTTCACCTGACTATAAATGCGTTTGATTTTACCATGCCTGCGATTAAATCAACCATGGAGCGGCTTATATCAATATGAGGTCTATCAAATACACCACAAATGTAGAAGGTTGTACCATAAACGTAGTAAATTTGACTGAAATTTCATGGTAGTTTTGAAAATAGGCATAGTCAGGTAAAAATGTAGTTTTTAACTACAAGATTTTTTTCAGTGCATTTGATTAAACCCATCAGTTTCGCCTTCAGCTGCTATCATACCTGATCATTGAACTTCAGTAAAGCGGAAAAGGACTCACCGTTGTTCCATCTTCTAATTTTGTCAAACAAATTGGAAGTCAAACAAATTGGAAACCCTGGCAAACGCTAAGAACCGATGAAGTTTGATTCAATATTAAGCTATATTGAGTACCATGCGTGTTCCTCGGTGCATCATAGCATCTCAGAGTATAGCTGTCTCACCCTAGGTTGAAACCTAAAATAGAAGGTGGAATTGCATAGAATTTGAGTTAACAAACTTATGTTAAAAAAATAAGTTACAAGAATTAAAAAATATTGACGAAAATACATTTCAGCTTCGAAACATGCTACTTTAAACTAAGGCCTGTACTCGAAAAAAAAAATGCACCAGACAAAAGTGTTCGCCAAAAATTTGTTTTAAGTCGGATTTTCTTGAAACTTTCAGGGAATGTACTAATACATATGAATTATGTTTCGGCATAATTACTTTATTCAATTTCCTTTCCATCGCTGAAAGCACTTTTCCCTTAAGACCCCTCATTACAGTTTGTGACGAACTAGCCCAGGAGGTTAAAAGTCACCCAATAAAGACAAAAAAAAAAATGTGTGCAATGGTGGAGCCGACCTTTTTGGTCACTTTAATCCATTCTTTCCTCAATTCCAGCTCGTTCTTAAACACCTTGGACGATTTTTGAACTTTGGCCTTCATTATGGCCCAAAGTCTTTCCACCGGACGAATCTCTGGTGAATTTGGGGGGCTGACGGTTTTTGGTACAAAAACAACGTTATTGTCTCTGTACCAATCCAACGTCGATCGCGCGTAATGGTATGATAACAGGTCCGGCCAAAAAAAAATAATGTCTTGCCTCCGTGGGACCGCAGGAAGGGCAACAGACGCTTCCGGAGGCACTCAGTGCGGTAAATTTCGCTGTTGATGGTACCCGTTGTGATGTACGGTTTACTCCGTTTACCGCATTGGCATATGGCCTGCCAGAGCAAGTATTTTTTGACGAATTTTTCCACTTTCTTCTTCCTTTATGTCTTCCGGAACATCAAACCATGATTTGGCAACGTAGAACTCCAGCCCCGATATCTGCTTTGCGTCTGCCTTGATGAAGGTTTCATCATCCATAACCACACACATCGGTTTCGTTAACCACTCTCGATACAGTTTCCTTGCGCGGGATTTGGCCGCCGTGTTTTATTGATCACGCCGGTTCGGTGCCTTGCGGACCTTGAATACACGAAGCCCAGCTCGTTTCATGGTTTGCTGAACGAACCAGGCGGAACACCTTGCCTTCAGAGCCGCTTCGTGAATCAAAAGGTTCGGATTACACTTGAAATAATCCAACACCTTCCGGGCCTTCACAGGGTCAGCTGTCTTCGATTTTCTTCCATTTCCAGCCCGCCGCTCGGTCTTCTGGGACTCCTTAAACGATTTTTTCACCCGAGACACAGTTGTATGGGTGATTCCCAGTTGTCTTCCGATCCATCTCATGGTCGCAGTCGGATTTTCCATGACGGCGCGCAAAATTCTCCGGCGATTTTCTCCTTGTTTCGATGACATCTCAATAACCGCTGAACCGATTGTTTTGCACATGTAAACAATTTACTCCAAACTAGTTATACACACGGATAAAAATGGTCCATTTTTTTCGAGTAGGGAAGCGGTACCTATCTTGAGCTCAATAAGCAGACCTCCAGTGGAAATCGGTGAATATGCACTGAATACCGAGCACTAAGTACACAAGTTATTCACAATTTATTCGTCCACTTACCGTTAATCGTTTAGCAATGCACAAAACATTCGATTCTGATAATTTTCTTCCAATTTAATACGGAAAAGTTTCCACTGCTATGTACCTATTTTAATAATATCACGAAAAACATTAATCCCATCTGTGTACATATGTTAATCGTACTGATTTTAATCATGAAAAAATATAAACAAGTTAACGCTCTCCACTACTACACCCAAAATTAAATTTCTCGTATGAAGTAGATCATTTGACAGCACTTTAATTGTGTTGGATAGCCTGCATATAACCAAGACAAAATGAACGGGTTTGTTTGTTATTCTTCCATGAGAATATTGACAACAAGACTCACCATAACGTTGGGCATAGAATGCTCTATGAATTGAACTAGTGTGCGTGTTGATGTGTATGCTATACAGTATGTGAGCAGTGCCGCCAAATTCAACAGAGATGGAAAAATATTATTAAATGTGGGATTTTATTTCTCAGTAAATATTGAAAAAATCTACAATTAGAAGCATGTGATTATTTATTTAATCTATGGAAAAACAAAACAGGTGATATTGATGTACTGCCAAACCCATTTCATTCGAATAAGAGTCATAATAAAATAGTTTGGCAACATCAAGCGATTACGTCGATTGTAAACACGGTTCAGAATAGGTGCACGCGTATTTAAATTATTGTGAAAATTAATCCCATAGTTTTCTCGTATTTTATCACGTATTCGTAGATTCTCGTGTGGCTAGTGTAATAAGTGAAGTGTGATTTTTATGGTTTGTGCCATTACGCAACGAAAATGTGTGAGAATAAAGTGCAATTAAAGAGAAAACTTGGAGTCTGGCTCGGGTATATTCCCTAGTACGGTTAGATCAATACGACGAATTTATAGTGCAAAGGTAAGAAATTGTGTTGAAAATCTGACTGCTCATTATTTTTAGGAAATTCAAGTCTCCGAAACGTTTTTGTAGCTTTTAATTATATTCAAGACCTAATTTTATTTGCCAGGATTATATATTTTTGGTTACTGCGTCCGTTTATTGGAGAAATTAAACATCTTTCTACGTTTGAAGTTGGTTGACTGCAGAATGTGATGAATATATGTACTATGGTGAACATAGGTTCCGCTTCCCTACACCCCAAAAAAAAAAAGCGCGGGAAAAAACCAAAAAAAAAAAAAAAAAAAAAAAAAATAATTTTTGATCAACACCAAAAAATACCCCCCCCTCCTTTTTCTCCCCCTACCTCCCCTTTTTCCCCCCTTCCCTTTCCCCTCCCCCCCCCCGTTTCCCCCCACCACTTTTCCCCAAAACTGCCACGCACACCCCCCTGAAGGGTTAAAAAGCAAAAATTTTTTTAACAACCACAAAAAAGAAGAGAAATTCAATTCAAACAACCAAATATATATTTAAAACAATCGAGCACTCGACACTGAAGAAGTTTGTATGTAAATCGCAAACGCAAGAGTGGATTTTAAAGGAATTTGCTCGCGTTCACTAGTGATAGTTTGAAAAGTGTTTCTTTTTTTTTCTAAGTGATCAAGTGAAGTGTTAGTTTAAATTTTCCTGGTTTTCCAACTATAACAATTCTTTAACATGTAGCATGTATCTGAATAATAATTATCTCGATCTTCTATCATCCCATATCAGAGTGATAACATTTTACTGCTTTGTTTCTCGATACCAGTGAATATTGTTCCTCAGGGTACAATCTTCGATCTGATCGAATAAAGAGCACTGTCTCGTTTCCTTAAAGAGTAATGTTATAGCAACACGAAATAGAGCTACAACAACAATGGAGAAAGACGTACACCTTGTAAACTTTTGACAGGTATCAATTTTGTGGCACCCAGGTCGATCAACATCCCCAACATACCGAGCATGGCTTTCTTGTATATGACGGGATCGGACCTGCATAAAATATAATGGTAGCTTTGATAGTATTGCGTAAAACCCTTGAAAAGCAGATGGTGTTTCCGATCAATAGAATGGGCAGACACTTTTTCCCTATAACGCATTTAATCCTCTTTCGTTGCCTTTTTATTTCCCTGTTTTCGCAAGGTTGACGTGATTCGATTATCGTGGAAAATTGAGGAAATTCTCGATCACAGTTTTTGCTCCAACGGCTACCTACCGAGAGAAACGATGGACATATGCCATCGAGTGGTAGGGAAAAGGCTGTGAGTCAGTACGAAAACTTTGATGGGATGGCATTAATTGGTTTGATGCCACCGAGCGAGCAAAGTAGACCGACAACGCGGCGTAGAAGTTGTAATGCTCTTTTCTTGGGTTGCCTTGTTTTGAGTTTTAGACCGATACGGTTCAGTTGCCTGTCTTGCTACCGGCGCCAAAGGTGTAGTGGTAGGCGTGACTACTTCCCACCTCAGTGTTATCTGGGGTGTGGAATTCAACTTCATGGCGTTTGATAAGAATCAATAAACTGAAATCATTTTAAAGATTTGCCCAAGCGAAACAGAGACAACGTAGAAATTAGCCTACAAGGCCGCTCAGTACAAAAAACATGGCTCGTGAAACGTGGTTTTGGTTTTAGAGCCCCTTTTTCAACAAACTCTGTCTTAGGCTGTGTTCCAATTCGCGAATTAATTTTAATTTTCTCTTAAACTTGACAGATGGAAAATAATCGATTAAGTCTGCTACTCGAGCTGACTTATTTCTGACAGACGGCAACTCAATTTTGACAGACACCTTATCAAAAGCATGTTGAACAATAACATAGGGATTTTTTAAGTGGCGAACCAGCCCAGGAGGCTGAAGCCACTATAATAAAGAATTTAAAAAAAAAAAATAGGGATTTTAATCGATTAATCGATTATTTTTCAGTTGTCAAGTTTAAGTAAAATTAAAATATATTCATGAATTGGAACACAGCCTTAGTGTGCTATAGTGACAAAGATGCAGGAATAAGTTAACAGTTCTGTCAATTTTTAATGATTATTTTGTGATTCATTTACGGACTTCTTAGACCACTTTAAGACTATTTGATTAGTTTTATACTCAAATACTAAATGAGATCAGAAGATTCTCTTATTCGCATTAATTTATTCAAGGGAACTTTAAGTTTTGTGAGGTATAGTGTCAATTTATAATAACTGTCCCCCCAAATAAAGGTGTTGGAGTTTTATTACATTTACATTACAAGGCTGGAGGTTGAGCCTTGTTACAGCTCCATTAATCTTTCGTGTGTAATAGACGTGTTTTGCAGAACCACATCAGCAAAATATATCATGAGTGTTCTAATAAATCCAACATTCATTGCAGCAATAGTGAACGGTAGCCAAATTAATGTAGATGCAAACCCTTTGTTCGAGTTGGGATCTGATACCAATATATTTAAAAAAAAGTATTTTCTAATATCGACATAGAGTTTTCATAAAGGCCAATGTCGCAAACGTAAGCAATGGCTGCTTCCGCAAAATTTTCGAGAATGGAGGAAGATGAGTTCTCCTTTACAATAGAAGTGGTAGTTTACTTGAGCGAGTTTGCATGTTCAAGAAATTTGCGGATGAAGCCGTTTTGTTTACGTTTTCGACATCGGCCCTTATGAAAACTCCATGTCGATATGTGGCCATATGGGGGCGACCACGGCGTAGTGGTTAACATCCATACCTCTCACGCCCGAGAAAAGTTACGAAAATACCTGAAAGGTATTTGAGTTACTAAAGGGTGTTCCGATCAAAATTTGGCCAAACAGTAATGTGTGTGAGTCGATCAAAGTTTTTATTAATAAGTCAAATTATTTTTCTTTTTCAAATTCAGTTAATACAGAATACAGGAAAAATATTAAGCTAAGCTTCCTTTTTACCGAATGAGAATTGCCCGGTCTTTCGTTTAACACCTGCCATAAGATTTTGTACAGTCTCCTTGTCCACTTTATTCGCCGCAGAACGCCAGCTTGCCTTGAACTGTTTCTCGTTCACAACAGCTTTTTGAGTCTTCTTGAGGTTCCGCTTGACGATGGCCCGATTGGGCGGAGCTCTGGCATGTTGGGAGGGTTCTTGTCCTTGGGCACCACTTGAACATTATTGGCAGCATAGCGTTTTTGTAGGCACTCGCTCAGATGGCCTGCCACACCAGATATTTCCTCGGGAACATTGACAGCTTAATGGTCTTGAAAATATCTGCCACCTTTCCCCGTCCGGTTGCCGTATAAAATTCCTGTCCAGGAAGCTGTTTAAAGTCTGCCTTGACGTAAGTTTCATCATCCTGTACCACGCAATCGAACTTCGTCAGCATCGTCGTGTACAACTTTCGCGATCGTGCTTTGGCCGACGTGTTTTGTTTATCGTTTATTAGCCACATTCAACAATTTCGCCAATCAGTCTGCATTGTGCTCTCATGCCGTGCGGTTCTATTTTCTATTTGCTGAAGGAAGTGCTATTGCTACCTAACGCTACACCAAATCTTAAACAGCACTTTTCAGTGCTAAATAATACCTACAATTTTTAGATTTCCTCTTATTCCTTTTCGATCCTTGTTAGGCCCTTCGGGTAACCCGGCTTGGATATCGCATTGGAAAATTCCTCTTCGGTCCCTCGGATTCTTATAGTTATCTGCTTGGACGTCGATTTGGAGCAAATTACTCTGCCACTATGGCAAATAAACGCAAACGAAAAGGGCAATCTATTGATTCGCCTGCAAATCAAATAAATGTGAGTAATCAATTTGATATGCTCACAGATGATGAGAGTGATCCATCATCTAATCAAAATTTGAACAAACTTTCTCGATTGAGAAAGGAAAAAGTTCCCCCTATTGTGGTGGCAATTTCGGATTTCCATGCTTTTCGCAAGGAAATCTTAACATTTGTTGAAGGTGTGAAATATTCCCTTCAAATCTCCAGACGAGGTGAATGCCGTTTGCATGCTGAAACCTTGGACGGATTCAAACGCCTTCTTGAGTATCTTACTCAGAAGAACCACAATTTCTTCACTTACGACACCAAAGCTGAGCGTCTTTTCAAGGTTATCTTGAAAGGACTGCCCAGTGGTGAATCTCTCGATGAAATTAAAAACGAGTTAATAAAATTACTTGGAATTAGCCCAGTCCAAGTAATTAAGATGAAAATGAAATCCCGGCCTGGCGATTCTCGCAAAGGGATTTCAAACGATCTCTACTTAGTTCACTTCAAGGCAAGTGAACTTAACAACCTTAAGGCTTTAGAAAAAGCAAGCCCAATGCCGTAAGTGCCAGGGATGGGGTCACGGAACAAAGCATTGCCATATGATTGGTAAATGCATGAATTGTGGGGATTCCTCGCACGCTAAGGACGACTGTCCTGTGAAGGAAGATCCTCAAAAATTCAAATGTTCAAATTGTGGTGAAAACCATAAATCAAATTTTTGGGAGTGCAAGACTCGCAAAGCAATTTTGCAGTCACGCTCTAAACGCCAGGTAGGAAACAATATACGTTCCCGACCAGCTACTACCCATTCTGCTGCTGTTAACAACGATCAGCAAAGAACTAATTCCTACCAAACCGTCGGTAGAAACAGCGGACAGGTTTTTCCATCCGCAACTGTAACTTCAAACGCTCAACGAGGAGTAAATACTATTTCGATACCTGCAGGTACCAACAGGGTTCAATCTTCAAACCCTACATTCCTACCCAACCGTGTTGTTAACAATGTTCAACATGTAAATGGACCTACCTACGCTGCCGTTGCAGCGGGTAGAAACCAAAACCAAAATTCCCACGGGACTTCTGATGAATTTGATTTAGGTAACATATCCGCTCCTAAATTAGAATTTTTACAGCAATCGTTAATCGACATGATAACCGATATGCTAAAAACTAATTCCATGTTTGATGCTATCCAAACTGGTATTAAATTTGCCAATAATATTGTCATGACATTGAAGTTCAGTAATGGATTTTAAGTCATTAAATATTTTGAATTGGAATGCTCGATCCATCAGAGATAACGAGGATGAGCTATTTAATTTTTTAAGAGTTCATAACGTGCATATTGCTGTTATAACTGAGACTTATCTCAAACCTGCCCATAAGGTCAAAAGAGATCCAAATTATTTTGTTTATCGAAATGATCGTCTCAATGGAGCTGGTGGTGGCGTTGCCATCATTGTCCATAGGCGTATCAAACATCACATTCTTTCTTCATTTGAAACCAAAGTTTTTGAAACTTTGGGGGTTTCAGTTGAAACAAAATTTGGCCAATTTACTTTTATAGCTGCCTACTTGCCTTTCCAATGTACTGGTCAGCAAAAGAACTGGCTCAAGGGTGACCTCCAGAAACTTACCCGTCATAGGTCTAAATTCTTCGTTATTGGTGATTTCAATGCAAAACACCGCTCATGGAATAATTCGCAAAGCAATGCCAATGGTAATATACTTTTTGATCATTGTTCCGCAGGCTACTACACTATTCAATACCCAAACAGCCCAACTTGCTTTTCTTCAGCCAGAAATCCCCCAACTATTGATTTGGTCCTAACTGATTCATGTCAACTTTGTAGTCAATTGATTACCCATGCTGACTTTGGTTCTGATCACCTTCCAGTTACATTTGAAATATCTCAAGAAATCATTTCTAATTCCATCAGTTCTACTTTCAACTACCATAGAGCTAATTGGGATCAATATCGAACATCTATGGAACACAACTTTGATCCTAATGTTCCATTGCAAACAAAAAATGAAATTAATAATGCTCTTGAATCTCTGGCTTTCTCAATAAATAGAGCAAGAGCTGCTTCAGTGCCAAAATGCGAGGTTAAATTCGATTCAGTTATAATTGATGACGATCTTCAGCTCTTGATTCGTCTGAAAAATGTACGTAGGCGTCAATATCAAAGAACACGTGATCCCGCTATGAAAGTCATATGGCGAGATTTACAAAAACAAATTAAAAAACGCTTCTCTGCCCTGAGGAACAAACATTTTGAAAATAATGTGTCAAAATTAGATCCGAGCTCCAAACCTTTCTGGAAACTCTCTAAAATATTGAAAAAACCTCAAAAGCCTATACCAGCGCTTAAGGAAGGTGATAAAATTTTGCTCACAAATGCGGAAAAAGCTCAAAAACTTGTTAAGCAGTTTGAGAGCTCCCATAATTTCAGTTTGGGTCTTACAAGTCCTATTGAGGATCAAGTTTCCAGGGAGTATCTGAATATTTTCTCACAAGAAAATATTTTTGATGATTCTTGGGGAACTGATTTGGATGAAGTAAAAACTATAACTAAAAAATTTCAAAATATGAAAGCACCAGGTGATGATGGAATTTTCTATATCCTCATCAAAAAACTCCCTGAGAGTACTTTGTCTTTCTTGGTAAAACTATTTAACAGATGTTTTCATCTGGCATACTTTCCAGATAAATGGAAAAATGCAAAAGTCGTACCTATTTTGAAGCCAGACAAAAATCCGGCTGAAGCTTCTAGCTACCGACCAATCAGTTTGCTTTCTTCAATAAGTAAGCTTTTTGAAAAAATAATTTTGAATAGAATGATGCTTCACATCAATACAAACTCAATTTTTGCTGATGAACAGTTTGGATTTCGCCATGGGCATTCAACTACGCATCAACTTTTGAGAGTTACAAATTTAATTCGTTCAAACAAAGCTGAAGGCTGCTCCACTGGAGTTGCTCTTCTAGACATAGAAAAAGCATTCGACAGTGTTTGGCATGAAGGTTTGATTGCGAAACTGAAAAAGTTCAATTTTCCGCTTTATATCATGAAATTAGTTCAAAACTACTTAACTGATAGAACTTTGCAAGTAAATTATCAGAATTCTAAATCTGATCAATTGCCTGTCTTTATACTTAATAACATATTCACTTCAGATCTCCCTGATTTACCTCAGGGCTGTCAAAAATCTTGCTTTGCTGATGACACAGGCATTTCCGCTAAAGGAAAAAGTCTTTTTGTTATATCCAGGAGGCTACAAAAAAGCTTGGACATTTTTACAGATTATTTTCAAAAATGGAAGATTTCTCCTAATGCTTCCAAAACTCAACTTATAATATTCCCACACAAGCCTAGAGCTGCATTTTTGAAACCAAGTAATAGTCATATGGTCACTATGAACGGAATTCCAATTTCTTGGTCAAATCAAGTAAAATATCTTGGACTGATACTTGATCAAAAATTAACTTTTAAAGATCACATTGAGGGCATTCAAGCCAAATGCAATAAATATATAAAATGTTTATATCCTCTTATAAACAGAAAATCCAAACTTTGTTTGAAGAACAAACTTCTAATATTCAAACAAATCTTTAGACCGGCCATGCTTTATGCTGTGCCAATATGGTCTAGTTGTTGTGCTACTAGGAAAAAAGCACTTCAAAGGATTCAGAACAAAGTTCTGAAAATGATTTTGAAGCTGCCACCCTGGTTCAGTACTATTGAATTACATAGAATTTCAAACGTTGAGACTCTAGAAGAACTGTCCACCAAACTAATTCATAATTTTAGACAAAAATCATTGCAGTCTTCAATTGCAATGATCAATTCTCTCTATAGATAAGAACTAGTTTTAAGAAATCAATAATTATTCTTACACGCAGGCAAAAGGAACCCTGTTAAAAATACTGAATAGACAAAGTAAAAATAATATTAACACAATTAGATATAAATGATAGCATATAAGGTTGAAATGTTTATTACTTAGCAGGATCACCTAGGTTAATATATGAATGTAAAATAATGTAAAAATTTGGAATAAATAAAGAGTTAAAAAAAAAAAAAAAAAAAACAATTTCGCCAAATTGGCGTGAGAGTAGTTTGGATTTAGGCCATGCATGTGCCAAAATTTTGATGCGTTCCTTCTCTTCCTTCGGCGACATTTTGATAACTGAAGTGCTAATCTCAAAATCAAAATATAGGCATGATGCTACACGCACACATCTTCAAAATGAGGGATTTAGTGTACGATGAAAGGAAATGCGTCAAGTTTAAGTCGACCAAATTTTGATCGAAACACCCTTTATTAGCGTTTTGTACATGATACACTTCGTACGGGAGCAAAAAGTCTGTTTGATCGCAGTTGCTTGTGAAGCCCGTAGTAGGCACGACTTCCACTGAGCAGTCCGGAGCAGTAACAAATGACCCGATATAGACAAATTTGTTCACTACCTCAAACTCATCTTCGTCGATCGTTATAATGCTGCCTACTCGGGTCCTTTCGTGCTCGGTTCTGCATGTACTTCGTTTTGGACATATTTATCTTCAACCCAATCCTCACTGCTTCATGCTTTAGTCTGGTGTGCTGTTCTGCCACAATGTCCACGTTTCTTTTGGTGTATACTAGATTACCGACACGTTCCTTTAAGATTTTACTGGACTCCGGCGAGGGCTCGCGGCGTCGATGCGAATCCAGCGATGGTCGTGGTCAAAAGATAGCAATCTGGCGGTGACATCGGACAATAGAATGGCAGTTGTCGATGGGCTGGAATTTCAGGGTCCTTGACTACAGGCGCTTCCTTCAAACGAAGTCGGTCGACGACGGCAAGGCCACCCTTTGTTGAACCGAGAAGGGTATTCCTCCATGACGATTAGGGCTCACTGCCCGAGAACATTGTCCTCCTTGATGATTAAAGCCCGAAGCCAGAGGAACAATAGCGGTCCTTAACTATTAGAAATGGGCACCGTACAGATGCCCAAATCGTAGCGTGCAATGGCGGGTCTCATCTCGCCAATCAGAAGGCTCACTCTTTTCCCGACAAACTAACTTAGCCAAACTCCCCGATGGCCGTCCACTGCGAGTCCTTCGACCCTTCAGCCAATCACCCAAGGTCCGTGACGTCAGCTTGCTGTGACTTTCTTCACGCCATGTTTAGCTGTTGTTGGTTATAGCATGGTGTTCTTATTAGCGTAGCAATCGGGGGTAGTTTTCTATGCTATTATTCTGAATTCTAATCTCACAGTGTTTTTTACATTTTTGGTTGATTCCCAATAACAAAGTTGGTTGCATTCATTGTTTTGGCAACACATCTGTAGTGCGGTAACAGAAATTTAATCTTTCATCTACTTTCTCTGTTTAACACACGGAACATTGGCACCCGCTACCCTCGAAAATTTAGGTGGTTGTTGTTGACAGTGTTAATGTCAACAATCTCTAGCTGTACGGGCAGCGGTCATATTAAGTTTAAATCTCAAAAAGTTTTGGTTTTACTCCAGAAGGTCGACTAAGAGAAAGGGGAAGGACATTATTACGCGTACTCAAGTACTAAGTCCCTGTTGCCGTGGAAAGTCGTTGCGGGAAACAACAGCTATCGTCGGGGGAACGCATTCCGCCGTGCAGAAGATCGTCAACAAGTGGAAGTATGAGGGAAGGTTTGTTAGTGCGGATGCTGTCCGGCGTGTGGTACGCCGGCATGATCTGAGAGGACCAGTTGTCCGGAAGAAGCCACTCATTTCCAAAGCAAATGTGAAAAAGCGATTGGACTTTGCCAGATAGTATGTTGCAACGCCGAGAGCATTCTGGAACAACGTTCTTTTCAGCGATGAGTCGAAAATTAATCTGCCCGGGTCCAGGTGGAAGGCAGATAGTGTGTAGAATACCAAACTCGGCGCTGGAGGCAATCAATATGAAACTAGTGATTTGAAATTGGTTCACTATTATAGACCCCCTTGGTCCAAAGCACGCCTTGCAGCCTGCACCTTGGAATACATTCTAGCGCTTTTCGGTACTAGAATCTTTGGTTTTGTTTTGATTCGCTGGGTTGTTTTGACAGAATATTTGAGAGTGTGTTAGTGTGATTTACGTTATTAGGGGTGAATCATTAAGCTTGGGATCGAGTTTGGGGCCGATGATCTAGTACCACAGAGAACGGACATCCAAGATAGAGTGCCCTCCGTGTGTAAATTTCTGTAACTGCCATTTTAAATTTACAGCTCGTTTTCGTGAATCGTATGTCGATGGCGCCACTTGTCCGCCTCGAGATTTGAAAGTCTGTCAATTTTAGTTTGGTGAAACCTAGACTAAGCAGCGTTGTTTTTCCAACGGTTTGCTTTTAAAAATATACACAGTAGTTAAGGAAAAAAATGTTCGAGCCTGGATGTCTGTTCTCTGTGCTAGTACTTCCTATGCCAAAATTTATATCCATTTTCTTCTTGACTTCTAATTTTTGACAGCCGCTGGTGTAATGCTGTGAAGTTCGACAGATGCTAGTAGAACCAGCACGATGGAGTTTATCGACACTACCATGGACAAAATGTGATATCTGAACATACTCAAACGCAACCTACTACCAACAATCAATATGCAACTAGCGATTTAAAATTGGTTCACTGTTGTAGAACCCCTTGGTCCGAAGTACACCTTGAAGCCAGCACCTAACTATACATATTTGCGCCTTTGTATTGATTTGCTGTGTTATTTTGACAGAATATTTGAGAGTGTGTTCGTGTGAGTTCATTATTAGGGGCGTATTATTAAGCTTGGGACCGAGCTTGGGACCGATGTGCTAGTACTGACTGAGCCAAGAAAAAAATCATATTTGTTCGGGACCTTCTGGTCTTAGAGTTAGTCTATGCTACTACCTTCCGTGCAAAAATTGAACCTACCCTGCGATTATCTCTTCCAACGGGACAATAATTATAAGCACAACTCGTACGTCGTACGAAAGTGGTTGCTTTATAACGTCCCAGAACAGCTGAAAACACCTCCCCAGTCACCCGACTTGAACCCCATTAAGCATTTGTGGTGCAAAGTAAAGCACCGACTGAATAACACCAATTAAAAAAGAGCAAACAACAAGAAGGTGCTCAAGATGGCAATTCAGGAGATCTAAGACCCTATTCTGTCAACGGTGACCAGAAGCTTTGTGTAATCTATGCCTCGACGCTTGCAGGCAGTGCGGGGTGCTAAGGGTGGCTTCACGGAATGATAAAAATCGGCAATTTTTGACTTCATATGTACTATTTTTACCATTAAAAATGAGAACTGTACGCTCAACTTTGCCACACATGTGTTAGTGGTTTTGTTTATGTTTTGCAAATTCAATTGATTTTATAATTGTTTGGCATTTTTTGTTCAATGACTAATTTTGAACTTCTAAAACGTTGTCGCCAAAAAAAAAAAAACTCAATTTGTTCATCAAGAACACCCAAGCAATCACACGTGTTCACTCAATTTTGCGATTGACTGTATACCCAAACGATGGTACTTTTACCTGAGGTATTTATGCAATTCATGTATACATTCCAACAGGTTTACATAAAGTTCCCTATGCTGGGAAGCAAAAGTTCATTCTAACAATTTATCCGACACATAACACTTACAATTCTAGGATTTTTTTTCATTAGGGTGAATCTAACAATGAGAGATTCTCTTATCTCTCGCTCTCTTTCATTTATTACAGCGCCATTATAAAACTTTCGAGGGATTCTTTAGTATACTATAGAATTGTTGCTGATGGAGAATCGCGAGTAATTTTTGAATAGGACAAAACAAAAATGTTGTTTTAGTTAAAAAAAATTATATATGAAATATCTCGAACACGGTAATACTTAGGAAGTTAATTTTGTGAACCTTTTTTGTTTAAAATCTGCCCAGATATCATAATTTGCCATCAAACACATGTGTTTGACTGAGAATAATCTATGTTTTGAAAATGTACCCAAAATGGCTTCTTCAGAAACTTTTTTGTTTAAAACATTTCCATCCATTTGAAGTGATGAAGGTGCGCGTTTCGATGTTTAATTTTTGTGATAAAAATTTGGTGAAAAAATAAAGATATGCATCTTGATTTTTTTGTTTAATTTTAGGTTTATTATCACCTTTATACTATGAAAATGTTTATTTTTATTTTAACCGGTCTAATATTCTCTCCATAAACCCCTGTAAGTTCCCTACAATTCGTTTCTGATAATTTTTTCATACAATGAAGAGTTATGCCTGGGACAGACATACAACGTACAGCGTTGTACTCCTTTAGTCTAGTACGTGTTTTTGTGTACTGGATTAAAGTATTTGACAGTTCGTACAACGGTCAGCGTTGTATGTCTGTCATATGTATTATCGAGTTAATCTTTTTTTTTTTTTAGATCAAATGTCAACTTACTCAAGAATCTTTTTTTTTTTCTCGATCAGTACACAGAAAAAATTCTTGTAGTAAAAACTACCATTTTACCTGACTATGCCTATCTATAAAACTACCATGAAATTTCATTCAAATTTACTACGTTTATGGTAAAACCTTCAACATTTGTGGTAAGGTCTGTATCCACATTAATGAAAAATTTCACTGTGGTATAGCTGAGAGTATATTATGAAAAAGACTATGATTGATGTTTACATTTCATGTTTAGTATTCAAGATGGCGACGAAAGAAAAACAAGTGCGCGAGCGAATTTTGTACGGGCGTACGGCAAATCCTGACTTGTCAATACGGGACCTTGCAAAAACATTGGATTTGCCTAAATCCACTGTTCACGATGTGCTCAAATCATTTTCGGAACATTTGACGGTGGAAAGGAAATCGAGAAGTGACAAAAACATTGGACGCGCTGATCCTGTCATGGACCGAAAGGTGAAAAGGATATTAACGAAAAACCCAAATCTCTCCATTCGAACGGTGGCTCGTAAAATAGGGATGTTGCCTGGTTTTGTCAAAAAATCAAAACAACGTTTGGGACTTAAGTCGTATAAAGTAAAAACAGTTCCAAATCGCAACGACAAACAGAACTTGGCAGCAAAATCACGGGCTCGACGTTTGTACTGCGAATATTTGACGAAGTTTTCATGCGTTGTTATCGACGATGAAACTTATGTCCTGGAGGATTTCTAGCAGCTTCCAGGGCTGGCTTTTTATTCTGCTATGGCCAGAAATGCTCCAGCTGAGCATTTCAGAACGAAGAGGGTATCGAAATTTCCCAAAAAATACCTTGTGTGGCAAGCAATTTGCACGTGTGAAAAAAAGAGTAAATCTTTCGTCACTACAGGCACAATCAACAAGGAGATCTATCAAAAAGAGTATCTGCAGAAGCAATTGCTACCCTTCATCAAAAATCACAAAGAAAAACCTTTGTTCTGGCCCGATTTGGCTAAAGCTAAAGCTGTGCTGGAGTGGTACCAAGCAAATCAAGTGAACATTGTACCAAAAACATCAAACCCGCCAAATTGCCCAGAGCTACGACCAATCGAGAGATATTGGGCTCTGATGAAGCGGAAGATTTTTGGAAAGATTCAAGGAATCAAAGACATCAAACACTTCCAGCAAATTTGGGCAAAGATGGCTTCTATGATTTCTGAAGAGTCTGTACAAACCCTAATGGACGAAGTTAAGCGCAAAGTTTGAAAATTTTATGCAAATACCGAATAACTATGTTTTGTCTTCACGAATTGTTAAAACACATCCCATGAATCTGAAATAAGCAACTACGACGGAAATATAATGCGAAATTGATGTTTTATTCATGTTTTGAGGTGTCCGGATTATTGCGGATACAGACCTTATATTTGACAGATCTCATATTGATATCAACCGCATCATGGTTGATCGCAGGCATGGTAAAATCAAACGCATTTATTGTCAGGTGAAAATTGTTGGTGTTTGCGCTTGATTTAACCCTCGAAATGGTACTTTCTACTGCGGTTTTTTTTTTGCGTGTAGAAAATGGGCAGTATCTGCACCGAAAGCCTATGCAATGTTTTATCCCAATCAGAGATGATCATTTCAAAACAGTAGTATAATAGTTTTTTTTTATGTTTTTGGGTCCTTTCTAAACAAAACAATTACCAGTTTTGCTTTCAATCAAATTATGTAAATAAAATTTTGTTTCAGAGCATTTCGATGTAACACTTTAGCGATGTATCTTGAGAGTTTTCATCGGTTTAAATTAGGGCCTGTTCATAAACCAGAGAATATTTTTTTAAATTCTCAGACCTCCCTCAGACCTTTTTTGAAATTTTGTATGGAGCGTAGAACCTCGTAGAAATTATATACGAATCACTTGCTCCCAAGTGAACTTTGCGAGAGAACAGAATTATTTGAATCTGCGAGAGAACGGAATTATTGTCGATCACAACATACTGTTTTGCATGTCTGAAGTTCTGTCCTGACGTTGCGCAATATGCACCGTTTTGTTTAGTAACACGTAAATGACCTTTTATACTCAAGTTGAAGCTACGAGTTACGAAAACCAAGAGTTACCGACAGTGGAAACGCTGCAATGGTAGTTTGAACGTATCCCTTAAGGCCTGAATACACACACGGCATCGTGATGCCTTCTTCATACAAAATAGAAGGCGTAATCGCACCTTCCGTTATGGCTGGCCCACAATTGATACGTTGCGGATGCGTTTGCGTTAATTTGACAGTTTTTCCATAGGTTTTCTGTCAAATTTACGTCAACGCATCCGCAACGTATCAATTGTGGGTGACCCTTTAGGATACCGTCTATCCTTCACCGTCCTACATCGCCTTCTAACCAAGAATGCAGTTACTTCACGCCTTCTCTGACTCGCAACACCGCCTTCCGTGTAAACGTATCACACCGTTCAGAAGGCGTAATATTTTTTTGACGCCGTTTTTACACCTTCTATTGCCGGAGGTGCTGACAACGCCGTCTTGAATCGCTTCATGCCTTCTTGAGTCAAATTGTTTGAATTGTGACAGAGGATTTTGGTGTTTATCGGATTTTATTTTGCATTTTAATTAATTATGATGAAAATGGTTGTGGATGTAGAGCAATATACATGGTGCTCGGTTCCTTAGTGCAAATGTTTTGTAGCTTTTATGTAGGAAATTTTCTTAGCTTTTAAATGGAGGAAAAGAGTCTGGCTAAGTAACATAATTTTTGTGTTACAGCCAATTTATGACCAAACATGTACTTTAAAAGCTCAAGAACTTCGTAAACTTTGAGATTTGACCATATGCGTAGAACAATTTTTTTCTTCAAATATCATCTACTATCGCCACTGAAAATATTCGCACTAAGGAACCTAACACCCTATATATATTTTTTTACAATTGATTTTTATGCAATTTTCGTATCCGATGGATTTCAATCATTTCAATAACTTGGTTGACGATCATCTGCTCTGAGAAAAATTCTATCGTTATACCGACAATTAAATCATGGTCAAGATGACTATTGCATGCAATGGTTACAATAACCATGAAAATGGACGAATTTACAACGTTCATGGCATTCTTGACTATGATCATGATAACAAGGACTATTCCGACATTATGGTAAATGTTTAATAAACTATTTTGAATGGTCGTTTTAACCATGATCATAGTCGGTTCAGAATCACTATACAGCCATAGTCATTCTAACGCCCAATAATGGTAAAATTGACTATCAAATTTGTCTCTGTGTGAAAATGCAAACAATCAAAACTGTGGCAGAGATATTGCGAGACGAGATCTGGGCTTGCTGAAGCGATCATGCTGCCATCGGTATCCGAAACACTATATATCATAGTGGTGCACCATAGTTCACATAATTTTGACAATTTTGGACATCTGAAAACTGAAATCGACAAAGATTTTTCATTAGGGCCAACTGATAAACGTAAACAATGGCTTCTTCCTTGAATTTTTCGACTCTGGAAACTTGCCTCAATAATCTACTACAGCCATTTCGAAGAATAAGTCGATAGAATTGGAAGATTTTGAATAAGGGGAAATTTACGGAAAAAGCTATTGTTTACGTTTGTCAGTTAGGCCATAATGTAAAATCTTTGTCTAAATATGGCCCATCAAAACAAATCGATCAATGCTAAGGCACGACAGGCATGGTAGCACAAATCAACTTGCTCTTTAACACTCGCTTCGTTTCCTATAACGACGTGACGATGCGCACATGTAAAAGTTATGAATAAAGGGTGTCCACGATGAAATTGCCACACACAAAATTGATTCGCAAAATTCGAGTTTTCATCCGATTGCCATCAAATTTTCAGGGATTGAGAAATAACTATTAAACTTCATTTTACCATTTTACTCGTATTTTATTTACAGGCCATACGCAAATGCCCGCACCTTGGCCTTAACCCCGGCCATATGATTCTGCACAACCTGTGAATCAACCGTTTTTTGCATGTAAACCCATACTTTCTTCAGTTCCTCGACTGTCTTCGCTACCTTAGGTCGTTTAAGAAGGTGCTGCTTCATAATCGCCCAGTACTTCTCGATGGGGCGGAGCTCCGGAGTGTTGGGAGGGTTGAACATTTTCGGCACGAAATTGACCTTATTGTCCGCATACCACTTCAGCACGTCCTTGGAGTAGTGGCATGAGGCCAAATCCGGCCAGAAGGTTGTTGGGACGTTGTAGGCCTTCAGGAGAGGAAGCAGCCGCTTCTGGAGGCACTCTTTTATGTACACCTGTCCGTTCATCGTGTCCTGGGTCACGAAAGGTGCACTCCGTTTCCCGCACGTGCAGATGGCTTGCCAAACCAGGAATTTCTTCGCAAATTTGGACATCTTCTGAGTGCGGACATGCTCCGGAACGCTGAACTTATCCTTGGCCGTGAAAAACAGGTTGCCGGGGATCTGTTTGAAGTCGGCCTTCACATATGTTTCGTCGTCCATGATGCAGCATTCAACTTTCGTCAGCATGTTGAAGTACAACTTCCTGGCACGGGTTTTGGCGGACTTGTTCTGCTTCTCGTCGCGATTAGGGGCCTTTTGTACCTTGAACGTTCGAAGCCCAGCCTTAGTTTTGGCCTTCTGGACAAAACTTCGGCTTAGGTGCAGCTTCTTAGCCACATCCCGAACGGAGGCGTTCGGATTTCGGTTGAAGGCCCCAACTACGCGGTTGTGATTTTTGGTGTTGTACGGAATACTTTTTCCTTCACTTCTGGGCTTCCGATCGGTGGTCAACCGTTCCTCGAAGCGCTTAATCACTCGCGATACCGTGGAATTCGCGATTCCCAACGTTTTAGCGATGGAACGATGCGAGAGATCCTTGTTCTCGTGATGAATGCGCAAGATTTTATCACGCACGAGCTGTTCTTTCGACTCCATTTCCGCGAGTTTTGATCACAGGACTTTAAAACTTGTAGGATGTAAATAATGCACTATGAACTAAATCCACCCAAATTTTCATTAAATTCTACCCAACGGTTAAAAAGTTAGAGCAATTTCATAGTGTGGCAATTTCATCGTGGACACCCTTTATTAGGAAGAACAAGTTGATGCAATCATCCAAACCATATATTCACCACATTGATACTGAAATCCATATGATCTACAGCGAAATCCTTAATGAATTCACCCTGGTTATCCCGAAAAAAAAATTTCTCATAGCTTTACAATTAAATGTATTGTAACCATACAATAGAATCTATAGTATGTACAATTTATAGTATTGTTCACAACGATAAGATGACTATAGGGGTTATTGTATCTACAATTGAATCTAATGTAAATTGAGACATCGACAATAGAAAAAGGGGGTTGTTATGTATCTTAACTATAGAAAAAATCATTTTTTTCCGAACAAATTTGAGTCAATTACAGTTTATTGTATTGTTTCACAATTGTTGAAAATCCTTGCATATAGAGTGAATAGTAAATCTATTGTAATGACAATATGCATATTACATTTATATGATTCCTGAACAATAAGATTCATTGTCGGAAATAGATTTTAATGTTATTTTATTTTATTGTATTTTATTGTATTGTATTGTATCGAACACATCAATCTTCTCCATTTCCCAAAAATTATTCATTATGGCCTAACTGACAAACGTAAACTACGGCTTCTTCCGTAAATTTCTCGTGGCATAAAGGCTACTCATGTAAGCAAATTCCAATTCTGTCGGATAGGTGAACTTTTCCTCTTCAAAATGACCGTGGTGGATTGATTGGGCGAGTTTTCAATCACGAGAAATTCGCGGAAAAAGCTATTGCTTACGTTTGGCAGTTAAGCCCTAACGAAAAGTCTTTGTCGAATTATCAGATTTATTGAAGACAAAAATCGAATCGCTTGAAATCACTCTTGCCAGAAAGTAAACAAAGTAACATATGAAACTGACATTTGTCGATCACGCCTTCTGCATGCCTTCTTGTATTGACATCTCCCGCCTTCCGTGTAAACGCAAACCAAAAATTGGACGGCGTGACAACAAGAAGGCGTGCAGACGGCGGAGCTCAACACGGCGTGATTGTACCTTCCGTGTAGACGGCAGGAAGGCGGTACGTGCTAGAAGGGCCACATGAAGGTATCAAGAAGGTACTGACAAATTTCGCCAAGAAGGCATCACTATGCCGTGTGTGTATTCAGGCCTTTAATTATACTTCCTACTACAATAGTACACGACAGCGCCTACAGGTATGCAAACTATATTAGCTAGAGTTAAATCGTACCATCGTTTATGCATTAGACCGCGTGCAGTATCTCATCTTAACCGCAAGTTTCGACAAATACATTTCAGGAGAACGTTTTCTGTAAAAAAAAAAAAAAACAGGAACATACGCATAGCTTTCTATGCATGTTTCAGTTTGCATTAGTCTTAATCAAGAAGGATCCGGAATACCGGCGAATCAGACTTCATTAATAATTATAACTAATTTCTCTTCATTGACTTTTCCTCTTTTGAATTAAAATCTCAAGAAGCAGATTTCACTGCACTTTTAATCAGCTCAGGAAGAAAGTTTCTATCACTAAAATTATGAGGTTGAAACCGCCGTTAAACCAACTTATTTTAAAAGAGGAAATCTATGAAGTCTGATTTGCCCTTATTCTGGCTGTATCTTGAATTGTGTTTCAAACTACAAGTGGTAAACTATAAGTGGTAATTTTCAAACCAAATCCAAAGCTAGAGCGGTAATCAATCCTAGCCAACTATTTCATGGTATTATGGTCTTGCTTTGTAGTTGCGCATTTCCTAGCTGAGCTAAAGTAGGCTCAAAAGTAGAATATAAAGCCAGAAGACCCTAATGAACTGGGAATTTATTAATCACCTCCATAGCCTAGTCAGTACACGCACAGTATTGTCACGAAGTACTTTTACTAGGTTTAAGTTGAGAATTGTAGAGTCGTGCCAGAGGAAAAGGTAGACTGTCGAGCACTGGCGAACGGATCTATTTTGCCTTCGGACCGGCATCTGATTCAATTAGCAGTGTAATTAGAAGTTAAAATTAAAAATAAATTGCATTCCTGCCGACCTTGCTTTGATTTTGGTTCTCTTCGTGATCGAGGTCGAGTAAAACAGTTTCAGTTTGCATCGAGACACTTACCTATGTACTGCGAAACCGTAAGGCCTATAAAACCCTTGATATAAAAATCATAGCATTTACACTGGGTACGACACAGTAATTGATTTTTTTTTTTTTAACTTCCTAGAGATTATAACAATTTATTAACATAGTTATTTAAAAGATAATACCGACAGTTTCTTTTATTGTTTATCAATTTAAAACAACAACAAAATTCAAATATCGAAACACATTACAAATAGGGTTCACCTAAAACTAAACGATCACATGATACTAAAAAAAAAAACTAAGCACCAGCTTACTGTCGTTGCAGCCAGGCCAGCTCAGTTACAGCCAGAAATTTATTACTAACAACTGATTATCCATCAATCGACCGCTTCCATCTAATTGTTCTCGAACTCTGGCATATCGAACGTCGGAAGCTCCAGAGGCGCTAGAGCCGCCAGCTCTTCCGGCTGAAAATCAACTCGTTCCAAAGCATCCTTTGCCGTTTCCAGTGACGAAACCCTCTTCGCCGAACTCTTGGGCACATTAGTCATTCCAGGATGGTGCTCAGTTTCCTTTTCATACATGCTTAATTTCTCCTTGAGCATTTCATTTTCTGTGGCATATTCATCGATACTTTGCGTCATCCGATGAACGAGAATGTGCAACGACTGGTTCAAGGATTTCAAATCTTCCATGGCAGAAGTTTTCCTTTCGCCACCGCTTCCCATCATCGATTCCAGCAAGCTATCCGTATCATCGAGATTCTGATAGAGGGCTACCTGTAACGTGCTGTGCTTCTCTATCTTTTCAAGCTGTTTGGCCAAAAACTCCGGATTCCGTTTGCGCTGGTACTCTAGTGCTTTCATGTATCGTTCGTAATGTTGTTTTTTGTGACGCAGAAAATCCACCTGTTTCAGGTGATATTTGCGTTGCAGCTGAAGCGACTCCAGAACTACTGCCGATTGTGGGGCAATTTTTAACGCTTCATCAATGTAGGATGCAGCTTTCCGATGATTATCGATGGCCTCGTCAAAACGTCGATGCTTTGTGTGGTGCTCAGCTTTTCGACCGTGGACGTGTGCCTGAGGTGGGATGATGTCAAAATAACATTTTGGGCGTACATTAATTTTACTTACCATGTTCAGGAATGAGTTTTCCATTCTGTGGAGATATTTTTTAAACTAATCACGATTTATTTCTCACGGATACCACAGATAAACGATTTATGCTTTAGATAGAGAACTGAGTTTGTTTTGAAATAAACGCAAGCGAACCACCAGACACCAATATGTCATTGTCAACAGCTGGCTACATATCAAGCTGATTACTGTCGGATCGTTCTCTGTCTCTGATCATTCCTACACGCAAAAAAAAACTACCATTTCGAGGGTTAAATTAAGCGCAAAAACCAACAATTTTCACCTGACTATGAACAACAATCAATGTGCGACTAGCGATTTGAAATTGATTCACTGTTGTAGAACCCCTAGTTCCGAAGTACACCTTGCAGTCTGCACTCTTGCGCTTTTCAGTACCTTTTAGTACTAGTATCTTTGGCTTTGATTTGATTCGCTATGTTACTTTGACATAATATTTGAGAGTGCATTGGTATGAGTTACGGTCTTAGGGGCGAATCATTAAGCTTGGGACCGCGCTTGGGACCAGTGTGCTAGTACTTCCTGAGCCAAAAAAAATATTCGTTTTCTTTATGACTATCCACCCGCTACTATAAATGCGTTTAATTCTACCATGCCAGCGATTAGATAAACCATGGTGCGGTTGATATCAATATGAGGTCTGTCAAGTACACCACAAATAATGAAAGTTTACCATAAACGTAGTAAATTTGACTGAAATTTTATGGTAGTTTTGAAGATAGGCATAGTCGGGTAAAATGGTAGTTTTTTCTACAAGATTTTTTCTTGTGTAAAGGCTGATATTCAGTTTGAAAGTAGCCCATCAAGAACACAAATCTCGCCTGATTTTTTAAAAGCTTCTATCTAACCAAAGATTTTTCATAAGGGCTTAACTGACAAACGTAAACAACTGCTTCTTCCTTGAATTTGTTGACCTTGGAAACTTGCCTCATTTATCTACCACAGCAATTTCGAAGAACAAGAGTCTTCTATTCGATAGAGTTGGAAGCTTACATGGGTAGATTTTGTATTACGGGAAATTTACGGAAGAAGCCATTGTTTACAGTTAGGCCCTAGTGAAAAGTCTTTGTCGAATTCATGCATATCGAGAAGTTGACAATATATTATTTTAATCATTAAAATTAATAATTATTGTTGAAGCTGACCATGGGGTCAAGCTTCCTGATCATTTGGTCAGACGTCTTCATTTTTCATTCCGATCTTAGAAAAAGATCAGATAATCTTAGGGCATTACCAATCCTGATGGTAAATTGGTATAGATCTAAACCCGAAAAAAAATCTCATAGGTTTACAATTACATGTATTGTAACCATACAATAGAATCTATAGTTTGTACAAATAATAGTATTGTTCACAACGATAAAATGATAATAGGAAGCTCGCAAGCTCGGTCCCAAGCTTAATGATTCGCCCCTAAGATTCTGTCAAAATAACATAGCGAATCAAAACAAAAACAAAGATACTTGTACCAAGGTGAGGTTATGGGTCCACTGACTCGACCACAAGGATATATCAAACATTGTAAACAGGAAATCTCAAAAGGCGTACAAGAACAACGTCGTATAAAAACAAATGCATTCATAAGTCAGGCTTTTGAAATTCCAAAGCATCGTTCATAACTTGAACCATATGAAATATGTTTGTCAGTTAGGCCTTAATGAATCCAATTACAATATTCTATGGATCATTTAGCTGAGTTCCCATTTGGGAAAATTTGGAAAACTATCAGAACCCAACCAAATTTTGACGGTTGAATCGGAAGGCCACCTAGAAAAAATCTCAACATCTTATTTAAAATAACGTATGTGATTTTGTAAACATAAACGGGAAGAAAGATTTAAATATTAAATTCCTGAAACCCTAAGCACTTTCACGCAAATTAGGACCACCAACACCGGGAATAATATTTCCCTAACATGATGGTGATGGTAGTTTCCGTGAGGATGCTGAGAGTTTTGAGAAATTTACGTTTGAATCTTTTTCCCCCTCTTTGTTACAAGATTAAATACGTTGTTTTAAATCAGTTGTCGAGAAATATCTGCAGAAGCAGGAAGCCAACTTTGAATTGAATGCACCAAAAAAGAGCTACAGTTTTGACAAATTTGCCTTCTCGGTCATGAGTTACGATTCTATGTAAATGTAATTTTAAGTGAAAACACTTAGACATTCAACTGTTGTCAGTAGTTGGTTGTTATTCTACTTTATACTTAGTAACTCTAATAAATACGGCCAAACCTACATGAGGTTGCACACTTATAAACACAAATGAATTCCTTAAGTAGTTGATTTTAAACACGCTGCTTGTCACCTTTTTTACTTCTGCTGAGTAGAATTAGTTTAACAACCACCTGTACTACGCCTCCTTTAATGAGCTTCCTATTTTTTCTTGCCCCGAACTCGGTAAATACCATCACAGCAGCTAGTTTCAAAGTACCTGCTTCGCTTTCAAACTCTTCTTCAATCTTCCGTTTGCATTCTTTCCTTCTCGCACGTTTGTATTCTAGGTAGCGTTGCTCCTTTTCATTGAATTCCTTCACTCGGCTTTCTAGCTCGAAGTCCTTTCCATTTTCTTCGGTTTTCTTTTTGTTAATCTTACCATTCTTTATACTGACCTAGGGAACTCCTTTCGAGCTTCGTCGACATGCCTAAATGACGCTGGTGTTTCTTTCCGTTGATGTTATCCAAAAAGTTGATCGAATCTTTCACGACGCAGTCACACACACATTGCAGTTGTATCCACCGGATTGAGACGATGGGGTACTTTTGTCAATGATCATGTTTTACCCCAGCTTCGAAAGCACCTTGTAATCGCGCTGTTCGAGCAGCTTCTTTGTAATGGTTTCGGCGTCTGAAAGTTATCCCTTCAAACCATAAATTTATCCACCAAATATATCACAGTACATAAACCATCTTTGGGAGTGGAAGATTTTTTTCCAAGCAGTCGATCTTGAGCCAATCGTTCGTATTCGTACTCCGTGATTGTGATAAGCCGAAATGAACCGTGTGAACTTCATTGATGATGTAGGTGACATCTTTATCCATCACTTCACAGGATAAAGGTCATTCGAATTCATAGCCATTATTGGGCTCTTAGGTATGTGACGAAAGTTTACTGAAGAGGCATCATCGTTATTAGTCGTCGGAACCATTTGATTACCTTGATACCGAAACTGTTGTTCGTGATCTGCATTCTACAGATTTGCAGTATCGCTGTATTGTCACCGACAAACCGACACGAATGACAATAGGAAATGTCTAAATATTTCCGTTGAAATCATATTAATGACATCTATCTTCGTGTTCCCTGAGAACGTTTATTGAAGTCACGAACTCGCTTGAGAATTTGAAAATAATGTTTGTGTATGAGCAATCCTGGACGAATTAATTTTATCTAGATAAAATGATGATTCTATAGGTTTTAATAGATGGAGTCGCTGCACATTTGAATCGGTCGTTATGGATTCTTGATCAAAAGTGAAGATTGAGTTTCATGTCGGTTTGTCGGTGGTATTATGTAACAACGTTGTATTATAATACAACTGCTCGAACCTTCTACTTGAATGAAGACTTTATGCCAACCCTGCAGAAATTTGACAACAAATGTCAGTAAGAATGACAGGAAGTTGCTTGCAATTGATTTGTTAGTCGAAGTGATTGTATTAATTTTAAGTAAACTTCGAAGAAATTTGATACACATCCAAACAGTTAGCCATCGTTTTGGTATCCATGTTTGGTTGAATATATTTTTAAAAGCTAGTACAAATATATGTCAACATATACATCAATATTAACAATTGTCTGTCAAATTGTAGCACACTATGGTATTTGGTTGTATTATATAATTTACTTTGCGACTAATGGCCCGAACACAGTGATAACGGAACCTGAATGGCAAAGCCCGATCTGGGTAAGCCTGCTTGTCGGAAAGAAAACTGGCTAGATCTAAGCCGATTCTAATTGGGCATATCGAAGTCATTTGCGACAACTGTCAAACCTGCCATTTGCCGTTTCGTTTCCGTTATCATTGTGTATGGGCGGTAACATGGTTAAAACTTGACAAAACTTTTTCATTAGGGCCTAACTGACAAACGTAAACAATGGCTTCTTCCGTAAATTTCTCGTGGCACAAAAGCTACTCATGTAAGCCTCCAATTCTATCGGATAAATGAACTTTTCCTCTTCGAAACGAGCGCAGTGGATTGATTAGGGGAGTTTTCAATGACGAGAAATTCGCGGAAAAAGCCATTGTTAACGTTTGTCAGTAAGGCCCTAATGAAAAATCTTTGTCAAACTCTCTATAGAACTATAGTCTGAACGGTCTGGACAAGGCCGATGCTTATAGTTAATTAATAATGTATACGCTCTTTTTCTTATAACGCCCCTTTTCGATCCCTGTCTCTGAGCCAAACTGACAGTTGAACATTTGCCGGAGCACCTTGTAGTCGCTTCGCGTACTTTGTGTCGATATTTCAAAAGAGCGAATATGCTTGTATAAACATTAGCTTCCATTGTGAATTTCTGCTGTACAAAACCATACTTATACAATAAATGGTATACACCACTATGTAATAATAATTCTCACGGCAGTCAATAGTTCCATGTGTCGGGTCAATATTTAATTCCAAATGAATTACCTTAAAAAGCTCTGAAGCAACTACGCTCTAAAGGAAAATTTAGCTTTTTTATTTTTTGACGTTTACTGTGCATTAAGTTATTTAGCTATCTGGCTCACTCCTATCGAATGCTTCGTCAGTAAACGTCAAAAAAGCGACAATCCCGTGCACTGATTCCTGACGTGTATTTTCTATCTTTCTCTTTCGCATTGATGCTGTTTGTTTACATTGTTTCGCATGGCTTGGTCATTGGATTTTTTCTCTTCATTTTACCTGGGATAATAATAGGATTTATCTGGATTTTTGCGATACCTATGCCTAATTAACGCGAGTTTTTAGCGTTGTTTTCGAAAGTTAGTGTTTGTGAAAATTGTTCGTCGTCCGAGGGTATATTTTTGACATCGTGACTCTTCCGTTATTAGACAATCAGAATTGCGCCACCTTCCTCAATGTGCTTTAGCTTCAACCTTGAAGTAGGAAGAAACCTGTTCATTGTGATTAGGTGATCGAAAAGACTGAACATGCTCGGGGACGAAATTCTGGCTCAGCTAACGGAAATGTTTGGTGATTACATCGACCAGACGCGGATTCAAAATACGATAAAAAGATGTAGCAACGATCGTGAGTGTTTTTTGTTTATATTAGTAGCTGATCCTTGCAAGTGATGGGGCTTTGTTCTTTTCCCCCAAGCAAAGCAATATTCAATTTGTGACCTTGTGCACTCATTCAATGATTTCGATTGTTTTATTGTTTCTTTCTCTTTTGATGACAGTGGAAGCATGTATAGAAATGCTGCTAAAGGATGAGGAGGAAACTACTGACGATTGTCGCAAGCTTTCGCCCGTCCAATCGTGGGATATGATTTACATGAAGTCGGAAAGTTCACAGAGTGCAATGGTGCAGCAACCGGTTCAAGCCGTTTCGACGGGAGCTATCAAGAAGATTCCCATTCAACAATCAACCACGACCGAATCAATTTCGTTTGCCTCCTTTCTGCAGAAAGGAAATAACCCGCAAGGCTTCGGCAGTCTGCCACAACCTCAGCGTAATTCCAACATGATTCGAAAGGGTGAAGAATGGCCTTCTAATTTCGATTCTGTCGTTGATCTCATCAACCGTGGCTATCGAGTGATGGTGCTGATGCGAGGGGCTCCAGGTTCTGGAAAATCCTACCTCTCTCGTGCTCTTGTCGATAAGACTCTCGGTAATGGAGACTATCGAAATCACGTCTTCAGTGCAGATAACTATTTCCTCGTTGATGGAATTTACCGGTACCGGTCGGATAGAATTGAAGACGCTCATCGGTTCAACCAGAACAATGTTCGGGCAAAAGCGCGAGATGGTTGGAGTCCAATTGTTGTCGATAACACCAATATGACGCTGTGGGAAATGTTTGCCTACGTACAGATTGCGGCAGAGCATGGGTACTACTTGGAAGTAATGGAACCAGTTACGCACTGGAGGTTCAACCCGAGACGTTTAGCTACCAGAAATACACATGGCGTGCCAAAGCAGAAAATTGAAGCAATGTTGGCGAACTATGAAAAATTGAAGGATACGGCTGAGCTGTACAAAATGTGCCATTTGGAGCACGCTTTGTACCTCCCACCGAAGATGCGCCACTTTCCGATAGTCAAACAGGATTTGCAGTTGAAAATTGACGAGAATCAAAACGATTGCCAGGTGAGTGTATTATTCACATCATATTCTTGGTTTTTAACTTTTATTTAATATCTGTTCACTTCTAGAAACAAACGACGGTACCGTCATCTCAGGACACAGTCTCTAAAGAGTGGTCTATGACAGACTGGGAAGTATCCAACGATTCGCAAACAAAATCCACCCAAGGCGAACCGGACGTTGATGATAATACCATAGATTCAATTAACATTCCAACCCCGAAACCGCCACGGCTTACGACGCCAAAACACACGGCGATTGTTTCCACCAATGGTAGTAAGTCGATGATCGATGATCAGGACTCTAACCAGCAGGTTCAAGCAGTACAAACAACGGACATAGAAAATGATCCCGAGTGGAGTTGGCCTACGACCAATGAAATTAGTTGGAAACCTTACGACGAGGAGAGCGTCGACTTTTGGACCCAGTCCGATCCCACTGGAGGAGCACAGCGACTCGTAAAAACCTCCGAAACTCCTCAACCAAAGCGAATAGAACAACCCCAAGATCCTACCTCGTTTCTTCTATCAAGCATAAAAATTCCGGCAGAGTGGAAGACGCCAGAAAAATCGACCGTAGAGACGCCGATCAAGGCAACCGAAAAGAAAAAATCGGAAAAGAAACGAATTGCTCTGATCAGACACAAACGAGGATGCAAAAATGAAAACGCTAGTTTCTCGGAAATTTGCAACCTTTATCCCCAGATTCCGGTCCAGTACTTGTGGGATTTGTTCGAAAACTGCAACGGGGACGGTGATTGGACAGCAAATCTTTTGCTAGAAGAGCAAAAGACATACGAATTCGAGGCGGCGGGTAGTTCGGAATCTGGGACAGTCGGCGGTCCACTCGCGTTTGAATGTGATTGCAACGAAACAATGGTATCCCAAGTGCCTTCCGGTGATCCCTCTGCCGGTGGTGGTGGTATAGGAGGGGGTTACGAAACGGACCGTTCTACCGTCAGCTCGGAATCACCCCGGAACACAACAAAAAGAAAAGATAAACTCTTGTCGGAAGATTTGCAAAACGCTAAAAAGCATCTGGAAGCATTCGTTGTCCTGGGAAAAGAACACTACTCTAAACATATACAGCAGATACGGGCATCGAAGGGTATTATTAGCAAAGAGGAAGCCAATCCAAAATCCGTGGAATTGGAAACGTCCAGTGTGGAGGATGCGATCAAATCCGATCCAGAAGTGCTGGAAGTTACTTTAGGAATTGATCTCATAAGCCAGTTGCATGCCACGTTCAAGGATAAGCATGGCTCGAGTGCCATCTCCTTGGACGAGATAACCAACGATCGAACGAAGGTTTTCATGGCTACCGAAATGGCAGAACAGTTGTATTTGTCGTTCTTGGATTCCATCTACAGCTGCAGGGAGGAAAACAAGATTAGCACGATGAAAAAAGATGCTCGATTGGCACAGCAAATGGATGCAAGGGAAAAGTATCCCGTATTGTTCAAGGAAACCACCGGCGATTCCCCCAACCTGAATGACATCATGGAAATGGAGTACGCTTTAACAGCGTACAGAAATGAAATCAACGGCTGGGTGAAGCAAGCTCCACAAGATATAGCCTCGCAAATGACTCGCCAAAAACTAGCCGAAATGTACCCTAGCGTTGATGAGAAAGTCCTGGCAGAAATCCTACATGCCCACCATAACAAATTTAACGACACTATAAACGTCCTAAACAATTCCATACCGGAAGAGCTGAGAAATCAAATCGCTCGCGAACGGGAAGCCCTTCTGAAGCGAGCAGAAGCAGAAAAACAAAAACCTTCTGCACCGTCCCCAACGTTGACACCTCCGGCAGTCGAGCAAGCACCGTCATCCAGCGAAGACGACATCAATCTGCATCTGAGAACGGCCGAAGAATGTCGCAATCTATCCCAGCACCATCAGGACCTGAAAAACGAATGCCATGAAAAGGCACGAAATGCCATTCAACGGGGCATGGCCGGGGTGGCCGATTATTATGCCCAGGTTGCTCGACTTCATCGAACCAAAATCGATATGTACAACAGTAAAGCCTCGAATGCCATCATGGAGGTGCACAAGCTGACGCTGAACAACGTAGATGTTTTGGACTTGCACTACCTGCACTCGGAAGAAGCGTTGCGATGTTTGGAGATTTTCCTAGCGGAACACGCCAGAAAGCTGGCCCACCGGAAGCAACAGTTCAAAGAACTGTTCATCATTACGGGGCGCGGTTTGCACTCGGCCGATGGTATACCGATCATCAAGCACCGCGTGAAAGCCATGCTGGGAGGATTGGGATTGAGGTAAGTTCAACAAATACATTTTTTTTTTTTTTTAAATCACCCAACCACAACAAAATAGGAAGTGGTGCAAAAAACCCAAAAACCCAAAAACCATAACGAACGAAGGAGCCTACGCGCCCATATATAAAAATAACAAACCCCACCACGCAAACACCCCCCCCAAACAAAAAAAGCATTGCTCGAACGTTGCTCATTGCTATTATTGTTGTTTTTGAGTGGACTAGATCGGGGCAGACTCTCAAGGGGCTTGAAAAGAAAGGCGACTGGTCTTGACGAGTGAAAACTATGAACTTCTCATTTATTGGGAATCAAGAGACTAAGTTTCTAGGAGTCTAGGGTTGGTAGTACTTTTTCAAAAACATAAGGTTGCTTAGACTGGTTGACTACACTTCAACAGTTGTTTTTGCAGCAGAAAAAGGGAAATTATCACGACATGAATGAGCCTGGACTGTATCAAAAATATGTTATCCACATAATTTTCTTACAAATCATATAAAAAAAAAACATGTTTTATTCATACAAATGGATGATTCTTCATTGTACGGGATTGAACTTGCGCATTGTGAAGACCGGATGAAACTAATATTATTCTTTCACGAATTTGCGAGTTTTTGATCGAACACTGTTTATCAAGTTCCGGACAAGTTTTTGGACGCCTTAACCCAAATTTGTTTGAACTCCTGCATATTCTCAGCTGCTTTACCAGTCTTTTTGAAGACCCTCTTCACAATCGCCCAACAGCGTTCGATGGGCCGAAGATGAGGGCAATTTGGCGGATTGATGTTTTTCTCAACGAAATCTATACCCTTTTCCGTGAGCCAATTGAGAGTTGTTTTGGCGTAATGCGCCGAGGCTAAATCCGGCCAAAACAGTGGAGGGGTACTAGGCTTCTGATATAAAGGCAGCAACCTCTTCTGCATAAACTCACAGATCGAGGGGCGTTAGCATCCATACCTCTCACGCCAAAGTCACGAGTTCCACCTACAAACCGCCATTGACCGTTCTTTTTAGGAACGCAGTGCAGTGGGCTAGCCCAGCAACTGCTAGAAGGTTGACAGATACCCAATTCGG
The DNA here is from genome assembly GCA_024533555.2 of Aedes koreicus. NCBI lineage: Eukaryota > Metazoa > Arthropoda > Insecta > Diptera > Culicidae > Aedes > Aedes koreicus. The sequence goes on along the minus strand of JAHHFK020002481.1, from coordinate 43,240 downwards.
ACATAATCTGAAACTCCTTCTTCGCTGCATCCAATTTATCGGGAGCTAATCGTCGAGCTTTGAAAGCAACTGGTGGTCCCTTAGTGACGATGTGATGTTTGACCTCTCGTTGCTTTACGGCCGTTCTCATTGTTGACGGATGGGTTATTTCAAGGTACTCAAGAAGCAAATCCTTGTAAGGATGGTTCGTGTCGATTGTTGTTACACCGTAGATATCTGCAGCTGTCAATCCTCTAATCGAATGAAGCTTCGTCTTGTCATCAATCAAACGACGATTTTGAAGATCCACCAGAATTCCGAAAAATGACAAAAAATCCGCACCAATTATTGCCATCTTCACATCAGCGACTAGGAAATTACAACAAAAACGTCGGCGCAAGCCCAAATCGGTAGCTACAAAACGGGACTCGTATGTTTTTATTGCAGTACCGTTCGCTGCATGCAGTTGAAATGATGTTGGTGGTTTGAGACGATCCTTTGTGGTTGCAGGAATGATGGAGACATCTGAACCAGTGTCAATCAAGAATCGATAGTTGCTTGAACGATCAAAAATATGTAAACGACGACTTCCAGAGAGTGCATCCACCTTCGCCGCTTCAGATGGATGCTCATCTAGTTTTTTTGAGTTGCTGAAAGAACACGGTTCCCGGCACTGATGAGCGTTCACTCCGAACTTGCGGTGGTACCAACAGACATTTGTGTTTGGATTGTAGCTCCGACGGGATCGCGACGCTGAGCGGCTTCTTGGTGTAACTGTTTTCATGCGACGAATCTCAGCCGTCAGACTGGCAATTTGATCCTGCAAGCTGCTCATGTCCATTCCGGATGCAGACGATGTAGATGCGACCGTGTGAGAAGAAGACTCTACCATCTTATCCGCCATTTCCGCTAGTTTCACAAGTGTTCCATCGCTAATCGACAAAATTGGCTTGATCTTTTCTGGCATTCGCTGAAGAAACAAAACCTTCATGACGTCATCGTTGATATTTAATCCAGCACCTAGTTCCTGCATACGTGCCAAAAGGTGAGTTGGCCGCATGTCGCCAAGGTCACAGGCGTTCAACAAACATTCCAGTTTGCCTTGTGCAGAGATTTCAAAACGGGAAATCAGCCGCGCCTTTACCTTGTTGTACTTCTCTTCTGCCGGCGGGTTTTGTATCAAATCGCCAATATGGCAGATGACGGATTGGTCCGCTTTGCTGATAATGTGGTAATATTTTGTGTCATCGCGCACAACACCGGCAAGCGCAAACTGAGCCTCCGCCTGGGCAAACCACATCGTAGGATCATTTTTCCAGAAGTCTGGAAGCTTAACCGCAACCGAGGCGGTGGTTGTAGCAGTAGCGCTAGGTTGCGTCATGTTTCTTTTTTTTAGCAATGGCCGCGATTTGCGTCACAAATAAAATGTGTTTTTCGACGAAGAAACGATTTGTTATATACCGGAATTCGCGTTTAAACTATCGGAAGTATACGTTCACGGAACCGTCGGGGTCACCAATATAGATATCGGTTGGCATTTATAATAGAAACGCGATTATTTACAGTAGTCTTTTATTTCGACTTATTGGTCAAAGCGCGGAAACAAGAATGACATTCGTACGATTTGTCAACAGGGTTGTATACACTGAAATATTAACAGGGCTGTGCGCTGCTTCAAGGGCACCTCCACAAAAACCCAAACACCCAAAAATATAATTTTATAAAAAAAACAAACACTCTTGAGAAACCACAAACAGCCAACAAAGAGTGGACGCTCATCGAAAAATCTAGCCCTTTATAGAAATTTTCTTCTGATGAGTTGGGAATCATTAGGATGGAAGAATTCTTACTCGACGCTTTTTACGCTAATTTCGATTCAAGAGTTCCTATTCTTCTTCCTAAAGACAACCTTATTACACAACCAATGCTGGATCCCAATCATCGTCGTTATGACCAGGCAAATGTACCGAATATATGTATAAAGAAACGGTTGTTAACGAGGGCCTACAATGGTTTGAAACCGCGCATCTACGTTCGGTTGCAGACAGAATCGCTAGAAATTGCCAAACCTGTAAGGTCAAGTAGTGTATGCCTGTATCTCTCCGAATGGCAGCCCTGCCCGAGCAGCGATTCCCGAGTAGAGTTTGTAATGAGGTCCGTACATATTGAGAGCTACGAAACAGAGCTTGAATAGTTTTAACGGTTTACATTAAACATGTGACAAGGAATGAACAAAATTAATGAAACGTCAGTTGCAATTCACGATCCTCTGTATCAATGATTGCTAGATCCGCAAATTGAAATTGAAAACTAATTATGATGTTGTGTTGCTGCCAATGGAGTTTGCGAGAGGATGGTGCGCACTGTTAAGCAATAGTGTTGTTAAACGACGGACGGAGACTAACCGACGGAATCTTATGGATTGCGCTCATCTTACTTACATACCTCAAGGGTCAGTCAATCCTGAAGCATGTACAATAAAAAAAAATATTCGTCATGGCTCTTTCGATGCTAGCGAACCTCTTAAACCGCCAAGAAAACCGCTGCATGAGGATAGAATAGGAGGGCTAAGCAATGCTAGATCCCTGAGGGTCGGAGACCTTGTATGTTTGACAGAAGGTAAATGGAGGTCTTGGATTAGCGGTATCGTAGAAGAAGTCATCTCTGGTAAGGAGGGGAGAATGGGGACTAACTATAGTCAGGTAACAATGCTAAAGGTAATGGAAATTAGAGTATCATCTCCCCTGGATCCACGGGGTGAGGCAGCTACCACTGCCTAATGCAGAATCCAGCTCGGCGAGATATTTACAGCGCTCTAAACAATCAGTTCACATTTTGCTCTCGACAACATCAGTCGATTGTGTCTGGGTGCGTACCACGCGAGCGCTTGCTTTCCGATAACTGCTATTGTATTGCTGTCTTTTGATCATTCCTAGCAGACCGGTCGTTGCCTTTTCCAGCGATAATGAATGAAATAAAGCAAAAGCGTCAGATACGAACAACAGTCAACATACCTGGCTGCATACCGGATGGCAAATCGGAGGAAGCGATCCTGCATGCATTGACGATCAATTCGGAGGATTTTACTTTCGACGGATGAAATGGAAATGGAATCCGATAACTGAGCAACGAACTGCTGAACTAAGTGGAACAGAAATTCTGAAGAAAAACTACAAGGTACAGGCCAATGGGGTTGTGCGCAAAGGTGATGTAGGACTACGCAGTAATGGGCAATCTAGATCGCTTAATTATTTAAAGAGTGGCCGAAATTGGTTTAGTTCCAAATCTAATTCCCATACACCAAACATTCGCACTACAACCTCAATTATTTGATATAGCCTGTCTTGATATCTACATTCATACATCTTGCTTTCACTTGAAAGAATATGTATGAAATATGTTATCGAGATACTCTATATCAGTCGGGAAGGTACGCCATATGCTGTTTAAATCCGTTCCGTTCGACTTATGCTGCGACATTTCACTTAGACTTTCTCAAAATTATTTGATTCCTATCGAATGGTAGGAACTCTATCCAAGGCACTAGAACATAAGAAACACTTTCAAGCACTGATTGGAATTTGAAAAGAACATTACCAGTATTAAACAACTAGTTATAAGAGAATGATGACTGTGATAGGGAAATCATCACATGCCAGCAAACAGCGGGCAGCGATTGTAAAAAAGTAAACTTCAAACAAGTTATTTCGTTATTGGTAATGTTCAATACTGATGTATCATTTTATGAAATATTTATTATATACCGCCAGCAACTAATCCGCTATGCAAAACTAGGAACTACAACGAACTCAACCTACCCTCTATACTGTAAATGTCTGCACATGGTTGGTCTGCCGTATTGCAGTTCGGCTTGAATTACCTGATATAGAATTTCGTTCGTTGGTTGTTCAACGCGCTTTGCCATTTACTTTGGGACGCGGCGTTTAAAGCAATGCCTTGTTCAGCCGGGGCGTGGTAATGGAAATTACAAACAGCACAAGGGAAAAACTCTTTTGCTAAAATTTTTAGCTTTGAGTTGCAAACATGAACACTGTTGATAAATTTTCTACTCGTCCCAACAGTTCACCTTGAGCTGTTCTTTTCTACCTGGAATTATATTTAACAATTTTATTTGAATAAACACCTTGTTCTAATTATACTTACTCGCAATTTACTTGACAAACTTCTTTTTTTTTCTTTACAGATGTGTGGAGTTAAATCCCGGTTTTTTGAAAATCAAACTGCACAACAATTCAGACATGCTGGAAAGACTGTTGGGGTCCTAAAAAGAAAACCGTTTATCTGATAGACGATAGTCTTTTTTGACGGCAGGTACATTACACTTCGACATATTCTGGACTGACGATTTTTTTGCTACTACAAAATGATTGGATTTTATTTTCTTACAAAAACCGATGACCTATAATTTTATTATCATTAACTTTAGCTTCATACAGTTTATTAAATATGCGAACCAAAACAATAACTATGACGGTCTTACAATTCAACTGAGTTCTCCGATGTGAAACGACTCCGGGTGGCAACCATAGTATTTTGGATTTGATGCGCTGCAGAAAGCTTTGAATTGAGAATTACAGGAGCTTTGTTTCAAGATTGGTTGAGATTAGTGCCCTTAAAAACGATAGTCAACTGGCGGCTATTTTTGGATTCGGAACCTCTTAACCTCAAACAACTATAAGCTGAGCGACCTATAAGCGACTAAGGTGGAACCGAGTCCGTGCAGATCAAATGACTTACACGGAGAATCACCTCACCGAAGGCGATAATTAGGCGCAAAATAAGCGTGAATATTTAAATAATCTACGAACTCCCCTCCCCCGAGCTTATAGATAGAAATGATAAACACATTCGAGACGTGTTTTGGACTATTAAGCATTTACGAAGTTTTCTTACTCACTTATGTCTACTGTCCAACCCTAGGGTTGCATAGGGCCAACGTGAAAGATTGCCATCCCGTGTGGCTGCTCGCTTTAGCCTTGACCTGGGCCTATCGACTTACTTAGCGCCACGAGCCCCTGGGAGCCCCCCTCCACTTTCGTTCTCGAATTTCTTTTGACATCGACGACGAAGCTCAGCATTCGAGATCCAGTTGTGAGGCCACCAGACACGAATTATATACCCCGCAGGCATCGGCTGATGAAGACCTGTAGCTTATGAGTGTGCACCGCTGATACACACCACGTCTCGCTGGCATATAACAACACAGATCTCTTGTTTGATATTGAAAATTCGAATTTTGGTGCTTTAACTTATCTGGTTTCATCTCCATACATTCCGTAGACTCGCAAAAGCTGCCCTAGCCTTCTTGATTCGTGCACCTGTGTCGCTCTTGGTTTCGCCGTCTGACGCTATCTGGCTGCCAAGGTATTGGAAACTATCGACTTTCGACACTGTTTGCCCCGCTACGGAAAAGTTGAAAGGGTTGTTCGCGTTGACACCTTGATGGCGAGACCAGCCGCGAGGTCGTTGAGCTTACTCTGCATAGCAAGGCACCGTTGCGCTAACAGAGCAACGTCATCTACTAAATCGAAATCGTCGAGGTGCTTCATTGTGATAGCCTGCCAGAGCAGCCCACGGTTCGATACACGGTCAATAGCATCTTCCATTGTCTCGTCGTTTACGATAAGGAAGAGTAGAGGTAATAGTATACGTCCTTGCCTCGACGGCGACTACCCGTACAGGGTCGAACAAGGCTCCGTTATGCAGGACTCTGCAAATGAAAGCCTCGTACTGCGCCTCGATGAAGTTGACGGTTTTATCCGGGACTCCTTTGCGTCTCAGAGCGCACCGTAAATTTTCGTGGTTGAGCCTCTCGAAAGCTTTGCTGTCGTCCGGCACGAAATCCTGCGTGCTGCCGCTGGAGAGTCGCGGCGATCTTCTCCTGTATCCGATTCAGGATGACTTCGCACCATCTCTGCATCTTCAGAGCAGTATAAGGTCCAGGAAAACATAAGGATAAAGTGGAGGTTATTTTTATTCTATATTATGTGGATAACTGTGTGGCTCGTCTTAATTAAATTCCATTAAAAATGCGCTGGGTCTTAGTTCTTCTATGGCGAAATTGTTCCCACAAGGACAATTTATCATCATTCAAATTTACCAAACGTTAGATGAATCTTACTTGCCACAATTACTTATAATTAGCCTATTGCTTGCTCTCAACTTAGTGTACTTAATGCACTTCCACAGTTATTAATTGAGAGCTTTCGATGCCAAGTACCATTTTTGCATTAGTATGATTGTGTGGCAAGTTCAATCATACCCTATTGCCCAGGGAGTCGAGAAATTTTCCTTTACGAAACATTCCTAGACCAGACCGGGAATCGAACCCAGCCAACTCCAGCATGGTGTTGCTTTGTAGCTGCGCCTTTACCGACTGAGCTAAGGGAGGACCAGTTCCAACCTATGATACCCGAAATTATTGCCAGTGCTTACCTTAGCCCGATAAAGGTCACAAATAAAACACACAATGACGTTCAACAGACATCAAGACGACCCAATCTCTATACCAGATCCAGGTTGAAACTGAATCAAAAACAAAGACGGTATAACCTTTGAAAATTTTACCAACATGTGCCGCTTCAATAACTGCTATAACCTCAGCTACCAAAATGACCTTGTTCAGTCCTGCTGTTCAGACTGTCAAATCAGTCGGGGCTACGGTTTGCTATCGCGGGAAAAGCAGTGAAAACAACAGGGATAAGGGATGACGTTTAGTTTGAAATCAGCTTGCTGCGACACGCCGTTTGGAAAATCACAAAGTGAAGAAGCAGATGACTGTGAGAAACATTAACGGAATTTTCTCAAGTTACCTGCAATATCTCCTGGTTAGCAGCTGTCTCACTCCTTGTTTTGCACAGAACTTTGAAGACAATACAAAATAACATGATGCCCCGCCAATTGTCGCACACAGTCAGATCCCCCTACTTTACTAAGACGCCCTGTATCCAGTCGATCGGAAACATCGCTATGTCGTAGATAATACAGAATAGTTGATGCAACATTTGTACGGATAGCATGGGGTCAGCTTTGAGCATCTCTGATGATATGCGATCGAACCCAGGAGCCTTATTGGTTCTCATGCTTCAGATAGCTGCTTCGATCTTCTACAGCGATGTGGCTTCGGAGTTGACGCGAGTACTGTGCCGCGCACCTTTGGCGGATCATGCCGAGATGTCGATGGTTGGAAGAAATTGTTCGAAGTGCTCAAACCAACGCTTCAGCTGGTCAGTGGTGTGGGTTAGTAACTGTCGCGTCTTTCACTGATATCTTCGGGTTCATCCTTGCTTCATTCAGGTGTCGTGAAATATCGTTCTCCCCTTCGTCTGCCAGAGATTCCACCCACGCTCACTCGACAGCAGCGTTTTACTTTCTTCTCTAGCGCCGGATACCGTTGATGGGACTCGGATTTGGCTGCTCTGGTCCTCGCCACTCTATCGCGGCTTTTGCTTCTTTATGCTTCACAATCTTTCTCCAGGTTTCATCAGTAATTCACTCTTTTCGCTGTGTGCGCAGTTCATCGAGCATATTTTCACTTGTTTCGATAAAGGCATTCTTGATGACCGTTCACTAGTGGTGAGCTAAACCGTCGTTCGAGCCTCTCCTCCCGTCGCTGGATCCGTGCAATGCACACGCGGATCTCGCCGATTAGAAAGTTGTGGTTAGATGCGCTGTCGGCACCGCGTTTATTCAGGACATCAAGTAGGCTCGATCTTCATTTTCAGCTGATGCAGATATGGGCGATTTGGTTTTCTGTATGTAAATCGCGAGGGACTTACGTGACTTTGTGCACTGGTCGAGCGAAATTTTCTGTGTTCTAAAAAAGTCTAGACTTTCTCAGATACACTACAAAATACGTTGCAACTCTAGAAACAAAGTACATAATTTTATAACCTTCTGCCTAGCTTCCTGTACTAGTATCAAATTTGCAGCCCGAATTCTTTAAAATTTCGTTTTGACATGACTTTTTTAGACGAGTTTCAGACATTTTTACAAATGTTTTTTTAATGTCTCTATCCGTCCTTTCGTAGTTTTGGGTCGCCTATATTTTCCTGAATAACTTGTTACTGTAAATTATATGACTGTTGATTACTGCCGCCCATCGCAAGTCGGTTCCGCTTGTTTCAAAACTAGGATTTTTATTGGAATTATCTGATCCCGTCTCCTTTCATAATACTGGAAAAACTCAAAATGTTTGTACTGGAAAAATAAGAATCATCAAACTCATTATTGAATTACAAAAGAAGCAATGATTCGAACCAAACTCAAAAAGGATTTTTCTCAGCTTGTTGATTTATACTATGGGACGGACTTGCCATGAGCGGCAGGTAACGTGAAGAGAGATGACTTTGCATTTGAACAACACGGTGAGTGACTTAGTCGAACAAAAACGTCCGACTGCTCAGCTATCGACTGCCAATGTTGAGGCCATTCTCTATGTATCTTAAATGTCGCAGAAGAAAGCCTTCCGTCTTTGTGATCGCCGTTGAAAACGAATTCATTTTCCTTGGCATCAAGTCAGAACAGAAAATCTGTGAAAATAGAATAAAATGAAAAGCTAGAATTGGATCTAATTCCCTTTCGGACGTAGATAAGTGGATTCAAGTCAGTAGTATTAAGGTTTATGGTTTGGCAAGGGATAGGATATGTATTACGCGGATAGTTATTGAACAAAAGCTTGTGCTTTAAAATAAATAAACGAATTATTTTTGTAAGAAAAAAACAACAACTTTTTCATTGAAAGAAAATATTGCCTCGTTTTTGCCTTGTCTTCTCTCTTTTATAGGGATTTAGGGTAAGTGTTCCCATATTAATCTCATGTTCCATTACTCACCCTACGCTGAATACATAAAGCGTTAAGGGGTTATATACCTTTTTCATTTTCAAAAAATCGAAAAAAAAATTATTGCTTTATCTTGAAGAACAACTCCTTGAGAACATTTTCCCTAATTTACATAGAGATTTGAGCAGTAGAAAGAAAGTTAGAGCGCTCCTGGCCGCGTGCCTCGTCGCGGCCCCAAACCGGAGCGGCCAGCTTTAAACGCGAATAGCTCGAAATGGTGTTTTTGGCAAAATGACTTTGCGGTGATTTGGATTGGCAAAAAACTACTGAACCGATTTTCTTCATTTTTTTTTTTGAAAATGTTCGTAATGAATTTTGTGTGTGCTTGAACGATCCATTTTTTATGCACAAATTTTTATTTCGGCGAAATGATTTTTTTAGTAAAACCTCTAGCGACCGAAAAATTCAATTTTTGCATAAAACGTTCCCGCATGCACAAAAAAATTTTACAAAATCATCGGTACAAACACACAGATACCCTAAACTAATAATTTTTTTTTATTTTTTTTTTTTTTATTTGTCCTGTCCGACCTGCCGGGCACCCCCCGCAACACCCCCCAACAAAAAAAGCAAAAGAAGTAAACCCCCACCCCCTACAACATAATTTATTTTTTTTTTTTATTTTATTAAAAAAATTATCTTTGTCGGTACGTACAAAAAAAAAAAAAATTAATAAAAAAAAAAAAATCCAACAAACCAAAAAAAAAACCAACCTCTCTTTTTTTTTACAAAAAAAAAAAAAAAACCCCCTAAAGGATTAATAAGATTGGTTTTTTTTCGTAATAATGTTTGCTTACTTTTTATACCCTACATTTCCCTTTTTTTTTTCACACCTCGTGGGTGGAGCTTTGATGAGGAATAATTCGATGAAGACATTGCTTGTCACCATGAAACAGATCCCGTTACTGATCAGGGCTTCTGACAATCCTTTTTTTCAGGCGCAGTCAACACAAACGCTCATTCAATTTCATGCCCTCCGTTTTGTGCCGTTCCCCGCACACTATTCATTAGTCCATACTACTTCTCGCCATCATGCCTACACGTGCACAGCGGAACGAATAGGAAGCAAAATTCATTCACGCACTCTCTTCACGCTGCTCCCTTCTGATTTTTTCACATTTCCATTTCGTCCAAGATCCCTTTGCCGTTTACGGTTGTGAATGATTGCGAAAAAAAGTCAGTTCGACGGCAGTCACCACTAGCGTATGAAGTTTTCGGAAGACAAAAAAAAAACAGGTGGAATTCGAAAGAAATGGCTACACAGGGCAAGCGAAAATTTCGAGACATGGTGCGGGAGTTCGTTACCGAAAATGAAATAGGTGTGTGGTGTAGGTTAAGCGGCAATGACAGGTGCAAATATTTCCAAAAGAAATACGATTCAGGAAATTTTGTTCGCCATTTTCGCGGCATGCACTACGACTTGACAAAGGAAAAGGGATTTTTCAAGAACGGAGAGGAACTGCCAACAAAATCGAAAAAAGTTAAGAAAATATCCGTGGCCATCACTGAGCAAACTCTAGTGGATTCGTGCGTAAAACTCGTGGCAGTTCGAAACATGCCGTTGTCGTCAATGGACTGGCCAGAAATGCGGGCTATCCTCGATCCGCTGGCTAGTGGTCTAGGCACCAGTTTTTCATCAGCAAAAACAAAACACTACATAACTGACGCTGCAGAGAAAATAAGGCGAAACATATCCCAGGAGATGAAGGGAAAGTTAATATCCCTAAAAATTGACTCTGCCTCGCGACATGGTCGCCACATATTGGGGATCAATACTCAATTTGTTAATCAAGACCAGGTCATCATAAGAACGCTTGGTAAGTAATAAATGTGAGCTTAGTTGTAAGTTGTATGATGTAAAAAGTTGTAGTGGACTTTAATCAATGATATTATACAAATGAAATAATGTAGGGGATTTCCAAATTGTTTACAGGTATGGTCGAACTGAAGGATAAGCAGACCGGAAAATTTCTGAAAACCAAAATTTTAGAAATCTTGCGAAAGTACAACATGGATCTCAAAAACCTGTACTCCATCACCTGCGACAATGGCGCTAATATGTGTGCTGCGGTGAAAGAGTTGCAGAAAAATTTCGAATGGTTAAAAATGGAGGAATACGAAGACTTTATTGACACAGAAGACGACAGCGTTCTAAACAACATCATAAACGAATTCAAAGATTCTGTTAATTTGATAAGATGTGCTGTCCACACTCTACAACTTGCCGTTACGGATGTAACGAAGCGTTTTGATGATGAGATCCGCAAAGTGACAACGGTTGCAAAAAATTGCAGAAAAGTTGCTTACAAAGTGTATTTTGAAACAGAAGATCAGGCACTTCCACCGTTGTACGCAAAAACGCGATGGGGCGGAACATTCAAAATGTTAGAATATTTTAAGAACAGTGAGGAGTTTTATGCAACGTTGGGTGCGAAACATGGAGAGCTTGGTAAATAAAAAAAACAACGATTTGCACAAAAAAAGATCCGAAAAGTTTTAATTTTTTTGTTACAGACTTGACCGATAGCTGGAAATTTATCGAGGATTTCGTTCAAGCTTTTCGACCGGCTTATGACTGCACTATCTCAATGCAGGACAAACATGTTGGCCTATCCGATTTCTACCTGCAGTGGCTCAACACAACCAGAAAAGTGCACGCGGTTCAAAATGATATGGCCACACAGTTATGCGAGGCTTTGACAGAAAGGCTAGATAATCTAAAGACGAACATGCCATTCAGGGCAGCCATACTACTGGATCCTCGCTTCAACTTCCTCAATTCCACTGTGTTTACGCTTGATGAAAAAGAACAAATACGGGTAAGTTTGGTTTGAATTAAGTACATGTTCAGTGTTAAGCATAATACAAAAAAGCTCAATAGACTTTTTCTTTCTTACAAATTCTAGAGATTTATCATCAATACATCTGCTCGTATTTCTGCGCTAAATGAGGAATATCGCGGATCCCAACAGGAAGCTGTAACTGAACCATCCACATCTCAGCAAGACGAGTTAGACAACTTCCTAACCAGTATGTTCGGAGGTTCGCTGTCAGCATCACGTGAAAGTGAAGAAGGTTCGCAGAAAAATACTCTGGCGGAACAACTGAGCGTGCTTGATGTTGGACTCCGCCAACCCCATCATATTGATGTGTGGAATTACTGGTTACAGAAAAAGGCAACACATAAGGATCTGTTTGAAGTAGCTGCAGTTATTTACGCCGTTCCTTCAACGCAAGTGTCGGTAGAACGTGCGTTTAGCGCACTTGCTTTGACTCTATCCGACCACCGAACTTCATTGGGAGAACACACATTGGAAGATCTTCTCATTGTGAAGCTAAATCAAACAGTTCTGGAGAAGATTCTTCCTGAGCTGAAAGACTACAACACAGAAGATTCAGTAACCAATGCAAATTAAATTTAATCTTTCCCTTTATTCAATCGAACTTGTATTCCACATCATATCATTAATCACTCGCAAAATTATCATAAAATAAATAAATAAATGAAACGAAACAAACGCTTGTATCTTATATTGTCATTTTCATCGCAACATAGATAGAATAATCGATTTCTCACCATGATGTACAAATTAATACGTTATCATCTACAGTACAGATACATCTTGATATGACGTAACTTAAACCGAATAATGCTGCGTAGATGTACATACAATATTCACACATCACAAACTAACAGTTCACACAGATAAAATAACAGTTATTAAACAAGAAAAGGGTGGACCAAATGTTAGGGACACATATTTTTCATTGTTCTCAACTATGGCCTGTTGCCTGGATAAATTAGTTGAAATGTTGTTATTGGTAAAATTTTCAATGGAAATGTATGACATTCGGTTGTATTTTTTTCCAAATGGCTCGTCCAAACACAAACCAAAGGAACAAAACCTGCACAGAGTGAATTATTATGTTTTGATTATCAAAGGGCCAATGAATCATATGTAAAAATCTCATAAATACATACATATTTGTTACTGATTCATGTATAATTCATTGTTTTATGTTTTATTTAATTGCAATAGACCTTCACATTCCAGAATAACATTCATCTGCCATTGATTGAGCTGTAAAGATGCGCTAAGGTGCATATTAGTATCATATGCCTATTTTTACTTATTTACGACATATTATTTACATTATATATAATAAATACTGGGAGGGAGCATCAGGGCATCATTCAAGTTGAAACTGGACGATGGTTTGATTGACTGCCTGAGTCTAGGCGGGAACGAGCATTGTCATTTTCGTTATCCTACCGATTCGATTATGATGCTGTGAATTCTACTCCAACAGTTTCAGTGAGAGTGACGCGCCCTTCTTAACAAGCCATCCTGTAGAAAGCTTAATAAGTATTGCGAATTAGGTTATTCGAATTGTTGGATCGTATCGTTGGAAGGAGATTCTTAACTTCCCGTGGATTTCGCGTGAGTGTCTCTGCTTACGGGTCCACCCCTCCGTTTTTGGCCCTTCATACAGTGATATTGTGAATCGGTGGCTCAATTTGATCTTGCTATTGAGTGGAGCTGCATCCAAGCCAAGTGCATGAAGGGTTGGTGGCTACCATATATACCATACAAACGCATCGTCACTGGCAACGTGTCTAGTTGCTAAATTTCAGCTCGATTGGATAAAGGGGAAGTTGGTTAACTAGCCCTCCCGAGATTTGCATTACCCGTGCAAACCCACGCGCAAACACCGGACAAAATCGAATTTAATTTAAAGGATTTGAAAACAAAAACAGCCGAGTTTTAGCAGGGACTCGGTGAGCAACAAATTCCCTAGCAGAGTCCTACAGTGTAATCGGGGAATTCGTATATTAGCACGTGTTTAAAGTGTGAAAGACACCGCGCCGTCTAGGCCAAGCGATATGTTGGTGTGGAGAAACGAACAAAAATACCTCGTATGCCGCACGCTCACATTCACTCGGCAGTTTCAGCTTTTCAATATGCACGAGAAACGGAAGAGAGAATGCATGAAAAAATCGTCTTCCACAGGACTGCTACGACATACACCATGAACTCGACTGAAAAAAGGTAGAATGACTGCGCCATTTTGTCCATTCATTCCTCCGTTCTCGTTGTGCAAAGGGAATGCAGAAAACGTACGCATTCACGCAGTCACGGGTGAAAAGCGATCCCTCTTCAAGTACGGCCCCAACACCCTCTGAAACAGAAAAAATCATATGTAAAATTTAAGAAACTCCATCGTTAGCCATCGGATTTTGATGCGGTTTTTGCAATAGATCACAAAATTATCCTGATTTATAGATCTGCACTGGTTATTCCGAAGATTTTCATAGTTTCGGATTCCAAGGTGGGAGTACTGGGGTAAGTAAAAGATTTATATACTTTTCGGATCCTGCAGGGCCTCTTTCAGTGGCCAGTATAGTCAGAAATTCTCAAAATGTCTTCTGATGGCCTAGTTTTGCTAAATCATGAAGTTTGATATGCCGCATGCCATGTTTCGCATCTAAAAATATTTTGTCCTCCATCCCTGGACAGGTACTTTCCCAGTACTCCCACCTTGTAATCCGAAACTACGGTCAATACAGTAACAGTAACAAACAAGGATAATTTTGTGATCTATTGCAAAAAAAAAACCGCATCAAAATCCGATGAGTAACGATGGAGTATCATCAATTTTAAATTTTAAATTTTCTTTCTCAGAGGGGTTGGGGACGTACGTGTTAAATGAAAAAATAGCGGAAAAATTATTCCGGTTTGATTCTGACGAATTCTCGAACTTTTCTACCACTCCTCACATTTTGAATACTTTGACTAACCTGAGCGGCCATTTTGTTCCATCATGTCTTCATTTTTGTAGCATCCCGAGTAACCTTTCAACTTCATTTTCTGTTTGAAAATCGTCCAATATTTGTCAATTGGGGGGAATTTAGGGAAATTCGGGGAATTGGTGTTCCCTAAAAAGTTGTCCACCCCGTTGTCTCGATATCACTGTAGTACTTATCCGCTGTAGTGGCACAGCGGATAAGTACTACAGTGATATCGAGACAACGGCTTTCTACATCCGGCCAAAACTTTATAGGTTCATTGTAATGTACGGAAGAATACGTTTTTTAGGCATTCCTGCTGGGTTTCAAAATACAGGGATACCTCGATTATATGTATATTCTCGATTTTTAAATGTACCTAAAATCGAATTGTACATACAATCGAAGCAAAATATTTTTTTAATTATTTCGATAAAAAATGTATAGAATATACAAGTTTTAGTTAAAGGTTTTATACCTCTTGGAAAATACAGCTGAAAAAATGATTAAACTCATGGATTCTGTTTTCTATTCTATTATAAATCACAAATAATAACTCTTGATTTTTTTGAGTTTTTCAATCCCTTTCACAAATTATGTATGGGAATTTGAAGAGTGAGAAAGGTCTTATAAATGTTTTGCTTCATGCAAGAGAAATCGACCCAACAAACATCGGTGTTGAATTAGAGCTTGTTCAAACAAATTTGGAGAAGCTATTCAGCTATTCTAGAAGTAACAGCTGAATAGTTTCTCCAAATTTGCTTGAACAAGCTCTAATTCAACACCGATGTTTGTTGGGGAATTTGTATGGAAAATTTTATAAGGGAAAGAAAGAGGGATTGGAATTAGCCGAAAAAAAATTCTTTCATAATATAGAGATTCCATTAAAGTTAATGTAGTTAGTCATTTTTACGTTTTCGATCTCATCGGATACCCTTTTTTAGTCTCATCCAGTATTCATCAAAATTTTTAGATTTTTTTTTCATTTCGTCGTACAGTAAGAAGTTTTACAAAGTTTCAGGAGACATAATTTTTAATTCATTTGATTTTTATTTCGGATTTTCATTTACATACATTTTTATAACTTCTGAATCTCTCAAAATAAATCAAACTTATGGTTTAATACAAATAAAAAGATTCGGATATTCAAAGGTAATTTTCTCAAGATGATTGTCCATTCACTATCTTCGCGAAGATGTCTGCCCTCATGTCACGCAACGAAAATTGCGAATTTAGAGGCCAACCGTTCTCTTCTGCATATCGGATCATTACATCAGCGGAATTCAGTGCCGATTCGTCCGAGATCAGCTGAAAGTAATCTTCCGCATTAGCAGAACCCAAAATGTTCATCCTGTCGTCATCTGGTAGGCTGCAATCCATGATGTACGTCGATTCGTCGTCAGCTGTAGGGTTGAGTACTTTTTCCACAATTTCTGAATCTTTGAGGACTTCAAACTCAGCATTTTCCTCATCGATAATGTTCGACGCAGTGATTTTAGCGGATATTTCCAGAAGTCGCTCCTTAATAATTGAGAGAGGCAGATCATCTTCGTCTTCTACTTCCTCCGGGTTAAACAGCAAATTCCAAGATTTTCTAATGGAAGCTTGAGGAACCAGATCCCACGATTGCGTTATCCAAAAGATGGCATCCTTAACATTTATTTTGTTCACGTTGTCATGAAATTCTCCAGGTCGTCCAAGAATCTCCTGCATCATGATTTGTCTGTACCGTTATTTGACCATTTGGATCACATTCTGATCCATCGGTTGAATCACCGCTGCTGTGTTTGGCGGTAAAAAGACTGCCCAAATAGCGCCGTCTTCCGTTTTGAGCTCATCTGCATTGAAATGTGCAGAGCAATTGTCCAAAACCAAAACTGCTCGCATAGGTAAACCGTTTGCCGCCAAATACTTTCTGAATTTCGGTACAAAATGCTCAAAAAAACAGATTTTGAACAGTCATCCATGCTTTTTTGCATGCGGCATAGAAAACTGAAAGCTCTTTCAAATTTTTCAACGCACGAGGGTTAAGATATTTCCCGATAACCATCAGCGGCAATTTCAAAGCGCCGTCCATGTTCGCACACGGCATAAACGTCAGACGTTCTTTGTTCACCTTCTTTCCAGGTTCGGTTATCGAGTCCTTGTCAACGTATGTATCTGTGGGGCGTGCTTTTGAAGAAAATACCGCTTTCGTCAGCGTTTGAAGATCTGACTTGGCAGCAAATCATTAGAACGCATTTCCGCCGCAAACTTTTGAACAAATTGGTCAACGATGGCAATGTTGCTTGATAATTTGTCTCCCGTAATTTTCAAAAGACGAATTTAATATCTTTTGATATGTTTGGCGATATATCCCCGACATCCAAACTTGCCTTCACTCACCAACTCGTTGAAAAACTTCACTGCATGAACTGGCAGCATTTCTTGGCTAACCGGAATGTGTTACTGCCTTTTCTGCAAAAACCAGAGGTTAAGTGCCCCATCCACTTTCGGGTAGCAAGCGGATTTGAATGTTTCCTTGAATATTTGCAATGTTGTTCAGTATCTTTGATTTGGATCGCTGAATGATGTAAATAGTAGATCGTGCTCTGATGTGGTACTTTTCCATAACATCTTGAGCTGTTAGTCCATTTTCCAAATCATGGATAATCTTCACTTTAGCTGTGAGAAGAATACCCGATCGTTGCTTTTTAACTTTTGGAATTTGAACAGAAGCCATTTTAGAGATTACAGCCTGCACAAATCTGGGTTCAAATAGAAGACATGATGCAACTACCTCACGATCAAAAATGTCAGAAAATACACGATTATCAGATACTAGTGAGATGCATGTTCAATATAACCCAGATTTAATCTGACCGTTGAAACTCATTTAAGACGAATAAGGTCTGTATTCATATTAATCCGGACACCCTCAAATTATTGTAACTTTTGAAATATTGCACGTAGGAATGAAAAATTTCACTGTGGTATAGCTGAGAGTCTATGATGAAAAAGGCTATGATTGATGATAGTATTCAAGATGGTGACGAAAGAAAAACAAGTGCGCGGGCGAATTTTGTACGGGCGTACGGCAAATTCTGACTTGTTAATACGGGACCTTGCAAAAACATTGGATTTGCCTAAATCCACTGTTCACGATGTGCTCAAATCATTTTCGGAACGTTTGACGGTGGAGAGGAAACCGAGAAGTGACAAAAACAATGGACGCGCTGATCCTGTCATGGACCGAAAGGTGAAAAGGATATTCTCGAAAAACCTAAATCTCACCATTCGAACGGTGGCTCGTAAAAAAAGGATGTCGCCTGGTTTTGTCCAAAAATCAAAACAACGGGGACTAAAGTCGTATAAAGTAAAAACAGTTCCAAATCGCAACGACAAACAGAACTTGGCAGCAAAATCACGGGCTCGACGTTTGTACTGCGAAAATTTGACGAAGATTTCATGCATTGTTATGGACGATGAAACTTATGTCCTGGAGGATTTCAAGCAGCTTTTTATTCTGCTATGGCCAGAAATGCTACAGCTGAGCATTTCAGAATGAAGAAGGCATCGAAATTTCCCAAAAAATACCTTGTGTGGCAAGCAATTTGCACGTGTGTCAAAAAGAGTAAATATTTCGTCACTACAGGCACAATCAACAAGGAGATCTATCAGAAAGATTGTCTACAGAAGCGATTGCTACCCTTCATCAAAAGTCACAAAGAAAAACCTTTGTTCTGTCCCGATTTGGCATCATGCCACTATGCTAAAACTGTGATGGAGTGGTACAAAGCAAATCAAGTGAACATTGTACCAAAAACCTCAAACCCGCCAAATTTCCCAGAGCTACGACCAATCGAGAGATATTGGGCTCTGAGGAAGCGGAAGCTTTCTGGAAAGATGCAAGGAATCAAAGACATCAAACACTTCCAGCAAATTTGGACGAAGACGACTTCTACGATTTCTGAAGAGTCTGTACAAACCCTAATGGACGGAGTTAAGCGCAAACTTCGAAAATTTTATGCAAATACCGAATAACTATGTTTTGTCTTCACGAATGAATCTGAAATAAACAACTACGACGGAAATATAATGCGAAATTTATGTTTTATTCATGTTTTGAAGTGTCCGGATTATTGCGGATACAGACCTCAATGAAAGTTCGGCTGAGAATCTCAAGCGCGATTTTTGTCTGCATAATCGAAGGCGATTTCACTCACGCTGAATGGCACAGTGAGTTGCATTTTGAAATGATTGCAACATCACTGTTGAGTACAGTATTTAAAAATCACTTGAATTGCCTAGTTATTTATATTAGGGAACATTCATTGATCACGCCGTTAATCGAAAAAGCACCGTGTTTATAAACACAACTACCCTCCTCCTTTCCGTCAAGCATTTTGTATAGAATCCTCTAAATTACTCTATAAGTCGTCACACTTTTTTAAAACGACTCTTCAGTATTAAAAATGTTATCAATGGATATAACCTAACTGAAAAATTATAGGCAGAGGGTTAAATCACTACTTCTTCATCCCCAGGATCTTTTGTATCATGTAGGGTTTGGATTTAATCGATCAGACTGTCTGATACCCACGATGAATTTGTCGAAAGAAGTGCTAGCGCCAGCACTATATATTTAGGAAAACCTTCTGAGGAAGTGAGTTTCGAGTGCCTGCCATTGAAAAAGTCTCCTTTCCAAGGGAACAAACAATTTAGATAATACGAAAACTGTCCTGGAATAAAAAATTAAACATATGAAAAAAACATGCATAATCGAGGGTCCATAAAATCGAGGTATACCTGTACCATAGTCTTGTTTGTCACGAAAACCTGAGTTTTTTGTCCGCAGCTTTCTTGCAAATTTACCGCCAAAAACGAATTTGAATTTGCTAGAGACATCACCTCGACCACTGGCTTGATGAAACTTTTGTCCGGGAAGCTGCCCATAATCCATCTTCTCGTACGTTTCGTCGTGCATGAGGATGCATCCTGCGTACTTCATAGGAATCTCACTGTACAACTTCTGGGTACGCCTTCTGGCCACTAGGTTCTACTTAAATGTCCTGTTTGGTTGCTTACTGGCCCGAAAAGATCGAATTCCTTCTCGCAGATGAATCGTTTTGACGGTGCTTTGGGCAGCATTGAATTTCTAGCGATATAATAATCCAACAGTCCTGGGTTTGTCCTAATCGTACTCAACACCCTCAAAAGCAACTTCCTTTTCTTCTCTTTCTTAATTTTACTACGACGCTTGCTCTTGCTTATCGATAGTATGCTACGGAAATGCCAGAGAACACTGCACACAGTAGATTTTGACAATTTCAACAGACACGCGATGTTTAAACCTGACCCCGTCGAATTTTCGAAGAGGGTCTGTCCAAAATTAAACCAAAACAATCGTGACAAATTTTTCAGCATCGAATGAAAAAAAAAAATTCAAAACAAACTGATGCTAAGACATTCCAGATCTGATAACTAGGAGCGCTGCAATGAAATAAACAGTGCGTCCAGATATGAAATTGCTCTAGCCTTATTATACTTCATTTATCATATTGTTGTTGTTGTTTCGTATTTAGTGACTTCAGCCTGAGGTTGATTCATCACGCCAGGGAGTCGACCTAGACCCGACTTAGCGAACCCATCAACGCATGGGCTGGGACCAACGGCTTTACTTCCCTTCTGAAGGAAGACTTGATCAGAGATTTATCGTCTCAGAAATCCCAACGGCGCCGACAGGAATTGACTGGGGTGAGAGGCAACCACGTCTACCACTATACCACTGGCGCAGTCTCATTCAGCATGCATCATTCCCAAATCCTAGAACTTAAATGACAATACTACAACAGTGGAAAATACCTCATCACATGAAAACGCCATACATGCCATCCCAAAATGGAGTTTCCCAAATAAAAAATCACAAGAAAATTTCCACAACTCAATGGATTTTGCCAAGCAGGATAAAATCTATTCGTTGAAATAATTAATCTGATTCATCATTTTTCAAAACCACGATGAAGTGTTTCCCGAATTCTTGAGTTGAAACAGATGCAAAATGATTCCACTCGATGCCGCCAGTTAAACTCGTGAATAGAGCCATTATCTTTTGTTCATGATTCATATCGTATCAACTGCTCATGTGCATTGCCACCATTGCTCCACAATAACACACCCCCAATCCTCCGTTCTGCCAAGGAGTCCAACTGTCGCCGCAACTAGTCAAAGAAAGTCACTCTCCTCCAGGCAGCCGGTGACTCATTGTGCGACTCGAAACATTACATCGCGCTGCTGGTCGGAAGTTCATCGCTTGATCAAGTTTGGTTCATTGCATTGCTCGGAATTCTAAGGATATTTTGCGGTTTGTTTTGTTTGCTCAATTCTTGACAGCCTGGCACAATGGATTTACCCACGCGGGGAATTTCTTTTTTTTGTGTTTGATCTTTTGTTATTCTGCTTATTGTGGGAGTCTGTCTAGCAGAAAGAATTCTCCACTGAAGAACACAGCCATAATGTCTGTTGGCGAGTCGAATAGATCCTTAGATCTTGATATGGCATGTGGATGGGGTGATGAATATTAAAATTTCACCGAACCAAGGGACAGCTACACGTTTGCCTCGGGCGTGAGCTGCATCAACCCATCGGTATCGGAGTTGTTTCCGCATTAAGATCTGATTACCGTTTTCACCTCAATCAATCGACCACTGACTGTCATCGTCTACTATTGCCGCAAGTTATGGTTCGTAAATCACTAATTATCATACATTATTTAGCGTCTGCCAGTTGGCGGCAGATGAGCTCGGAGCGATAAAACAAGGACTGCTAATTACCTCTAAAACGAGTGATTAATCTCCGTTCCCTTTGGAGACAATACGTGTTCGGTTTGAAGCTTAGCGCACAGATCCTTGACACAGTGCTACCGTCCAAAAACTTCCCCAAAATTTATCATCGCTTGTCCAAGTCCATCGATTCAGTCACCCTCCGAACCGAGTGCGCCCAAGAAGGACGGTGAGGCATGATGTTACTTTTATAGCACTCGTCAGCAGTGCCATAAAATGCAACGTGCTTGGCCCCGCTGCTGTCTGAGGGAATCGGAAACAACAACAGCAGTATCTGGATGTCGCAGAAAAAAAAAAAACAAAGGAGAAACACGCTGTTCTCTCAAAATTATTACACTCCTATGGGAGCGGTACCGTTGAGCGAACTCTCTCACTGACTGGGGTGAATGACGGTGCCTACCATATATGAACTAATATGTTTCCCAGCTATTCTCTTTGTTTGCTGTATAGCGGTTAACGTATAAGGTACATCGCGAAACATGTTTGAGAGGTAAAACGCAAGTGTGACTGATGACGCCATGATTCGATCGATGAGTTCTACTAGGCTGGCTGATAAAAAGTCAAATGTCGTTTAGTAAAAAATGAAATTAACACATTTCTTTCAAGGTGCCTGATGTATATGTTGGAAACATACAAAATTTATATATAGACAAAATATAATTTATAATTGAGGTAAGATATCAGGCTGATAATTGAACACTTCTTTTGTAACACTCATAAAATGTCTGAACGATCAATGAAATAGGGGAACTGTTAAATTCAAAATAGGCTTACGGGTTTCAGATGTTCAGTAAACAAACAAAATAATACATGAAAACACAAGGAAAGTTGACTTCTCGAAAAAAATATAATGATTTTTTTCAATTTTCCCAAACGCCATATGTTTGAAAAATCAATGACTGAATTTCATATGTTAATAGATGCAAATAATGGCTGTGACATGAGAGTAAGCACAATGTGATGCAAATAAATGTTCTATGATGCCAAATAAGACCACGAGCTAAATAATAGGTTATGTGCGGATTTAAAATTTTCTTTTTTTTTTTTTTTAAGGGCCAACACACTTAAAACTATACTCCTGTGAACTTAGAAATAAATGAAAGACTCGTTTGTTTGCCTACGACTGCCAATATACGAGTTTTCAACAGTACACAACTGAAGTTACTACCTCAGCAGATCTCTCTTTTCTTCCGATGATTATTTCAGCCGCAGTAGTGACTGAAGCAGCATTTTATCATTGCATTTAGTAATTTTATCATTACATATAAAAGTTTGGATTATTTTTATCTTGTTTTAACATAGTCAAATTACGCATGCCTTTAGAGAAGCTTCTGTGGTGGATACGGGCCTTCTAAGAAACACGCGCAGCGCAATATATTAATGTAAACACTTTGCTCAGCATAAACGCAGTCACTCCACCCAGACGATGAACGGGCGACAGCGATTATGCTGAGCAATGCAAAAACGCTCACGTAGCCACCGCACAGACGGAGGCCTCGGTAGGTTGTCAGATAAAATAAAATTATTCTCAATCTAATCGTTCAACGTGAATGTGCTATGCAGTGAATATCACAGTCACGCCAGTGTACAGCTGGCCCCCCTAGTCGACTGGAGAATATGATTACAAATTACAAAATAGTAAATTTGATAGCGAATATTAATACAAAATAGAAAAATAATAAAAGTTAATAGAATTCACTTCTCTTAAAAGATGCATGTAATAATATGGTTGTTAGGTTTACAAATTTGAACATAAAAAAAAACTGAAATTTGAATCAAGTATTTAGCTATGCAGTACAAAGGCCGTAGCTCATTCTAGTTATACCCATAAGGTTTATAAATTCTATGGTTAAAAATGCAAATATTGAAAATTGATAGAATAAAATGCTATAACTATAATTAAAATCATGGCATGCACAATTCAGGGTTCAATTTTTCAATCATGTTAATTTGTAAGAAAATGTAAACTTAAATGTTATTCCCGCTTCGTTTAAGTGCATCTAATAAAACCAAATTTTACAAAAAATGTTCTAAGTATGTAACTACCCGAATAAAAAAGTATAATAGATTGAAAATAAAATGTATTGTAACCATACAATAGAATCAACAGTATGTGAAATTATTCGTATTGTTTGCGACAATGTAATCTTATTAGGACTTACTGTTTCTACAATAGAACCTCTTGTAAAAAAAATTCTCCTTAAAACCTTGAGATTAACTCCAATCCAAAAAAAAATTCTTTAACTATGTCAACAATATAATAAGGGGGTTGTTATGTATCTTAACAATAAAAAATATCACTTTTTTCTGAATAAATTTAAGTTAATAACTATTATTTGTATTGTTCAACTATTGTTGAAAATTCTAGCATATGGGGTGTATAGTAGATTAATTGTAATTACAATGTGCTTTTTTGATTTGTCTGATACATGAACAGTAAGATTCATGGTCGGCAATACATTCTGTTGTTATTGTATATTATTAAATTGTAATTGTATCGTTATTTTTATCCGGGTAATCAAATGTCACTGATCAAATGAAAGAAATCTTCCCCTAAGAAATCTTCTGGAAAGCAGTCCGTAAAACCATTAAAGCGACAACAATATGCGATCCAAAAATTAAAAAAATAAACATTTTATAATTTGTTCATTTCAAATGTTTATGTTGTAAAATATCGCATAAAATAGGTGTAACAATAAGAAGAGAGGTAGACCTAAAAATACGTGCAACGACTCAATAAAGAAACACAAAAAGAAAGCTACCGAATGTGAAAGAAAAAGAATGGAGTAGAATTGTGTAAGATAAAGATAAATTTAAAAATCGGGCAGATAATATTAAGAAACTAATAGGTAGTAAAGAAGAGCCAAAATCAGAAGTAGAAGATAAGAAGGCGAGAAAAAGTGCATTGGGCAGTGACGCTCATATTAATATATAATAAGAATAATTTCTTAATGTTCCTTAAGATAGAGACATGCCATTGGGTATATGAAACATCAGCATATCACGTACACTCCCTTTTACTGAAATACCAACAAAACCATTAGAAAGGTGCTCCTTTAATTTTGTTTTAATCACTTCAAGTAATATGACGTTAAGGAGAAGAAACAAAAGGGAATTCCCAAATGACAGACTCATTTTTTTTTTTATCATTTTCCTTCGGCCTTTGGACAGTGAGGAATGCCGTAATTTTGGATTTTATTTTTTGACATGAATAATGCAAAGAAGAGATTCTTCGACACATTCACACATACTAGCGTAACCTGTTTTTGTCTCACGGTAGAATTTTATATTTTGTCGGTTCTCAAACCTAAATCGCCCGGTACAACTCGCCTATTCTCCAAACATACTACACCTTGAATGTTATTGTGGACTTAGATTACACACGAACCCCAGTTAGGTATGTCAAACTAATATAGTGGATCCAATAAAAATATTTTCACAAAGGCACTGTTGAGAATACTTTACTTCGTTTATTCAATATGACCGATCAGTTCAAAACAAATTTTGATGGGTAAGTATTATTTGAAATTAAGATTTATTTATATTTTTATCGTTTCAAGATTACTCTTCCAAACTCTCGTGGTGACAACCACCGACGCCAGAAAGATGACTCCACCACCTGGAGACTTCATATCGTACTTGTCAACACATAAGCCGGGATTAACGGCTTTTCTTCCCTTTCGAAGGAAGACGACATGACTAGAGATTATTTCGCCTCACAAAAATCCCACTGACTTCGACTGAGATTGAACCCAGACACACTGAGGTGCCAAGAAGCAGTCACGCTCACCTTTAAACCACCGGCGCCAGCTGAAATAATCATGACAGGGGGAACAAAGGGGACAACGCAATTCCAGAAGAGTGAGTCTTATGGCGGACCAGCGAAATATGGTGGTGGACCAGCGAAACACCTGACCAGTTAAACATTTATATACAATATATACATGCCAGGAGTGTGTTTACTTTACCGCTATCCACATAAAAACGGTCATGTTTACATGTGGGATTTATTGCATGTGTAAGTAACCTAAAAAGAGGCATGACTCTTCAGATATTCTGAAATGGGCTGCTGGATCTGCAATAGAGCTAGCGATTTCGAACTCTCCGATTGAAGCTGTTTTCAATGCTGACTTAAAATATGATTGCAAACAGATTTTTTTCATAATACTACTGCCGCATCCCGTTTTCAAAGGCGTAAAAACGTGATCGAAATTGTTTTGACCCCAAAATCTACGTCTTTCTGCTAAAGTTTCTCAAGCAAAGTTTTTTTCATGAATCATCCTCCATCTTTTTTTTTTTATTAAATCATTTATTTGTACAGGTTTAATCGAATCAGCTTTACAGAGCCAAGTTTTCATTTCTATATACATCAATCATCAATCAGGAGGAAAGAACCATTCTCCATCTTATGAAGATACAAATTTGGTAATGAAGCTTATAATTTTTTTATAAATAAATAAACTTCATTCTGCAAAGTTATAGCAAACTTAATGCAAATCATCAATTCCAGAGCCTCCATACACCAATCTACTGGTTTTAATATAAATCTGGGGAGTTTTCTGTTGCAAATTCCTCAAATTCTGTTTTTACTCTTCTGTTACGCACGAGGATTTTTTGAAAATTTCAAAAGGTCTGCACTTTTGTTAATTATATGAAAACATAAAATTTTGCTGAATGTAGTCTATTTTTATTTCCTACATTTCATGATATATTGAGGTTTTAACAAAAAAAATGCATTATTTTAGCGTAAAAAATCATAAAAATCCGCAAATTTCCGCAGACAAAACTACATGCATATGAAAGTATGAATCAATCAATGTTAAATTCAGATGCATCTCTCGCTGCCCCTCAGGTGACAATACCAATATTCTTAAAACGACAAAGTGACTTTGCTAAGAACGCTTCATTTCTCTAAAATAAGAAGGCAAAGATAAAAGTATTGCTAAAGAGAAGGTGAACTTTTGTATTCCTTGAGGAATTAAATTAGGTCTTGAAAATTGATACAACAAGTGAACGCGTATCAATAACAGGCTCTGAACATTTAAAATCGCTATTTTTTATTGATAATGCTCCAAATATAAAAAAAAGATTATTTACTATTCAACTGGCATCCTTGACCTTAAACTTTGTTTCCAATATGAAACGTGAACATTGGGTGCTGCATAAAAAGCGGAAGTTATTGTAATAACGATTAAAAAAACCCGTTTTTAAAACATTACCGAATCATGGCGTCTTCAACTACTAGTAAGTTTCCAAATTCAAATCATTCTTGCAAGATCAAATCTAAGATGAAAACAAATCATAATACGGGTAAATTGAAGAACTACAATTTATTTCGAGTGTAGAGATCAGTTGATGGTAATATAAAATTGAAATTTAAATATTTCAAAAAATTCTGGAACAAGCAAAATAGGAAGGAGAATATGGTTTGAAGCATGATTATTTCAGTACCACAATTATGATTATTACAGGTTTTACCACAATCTGAACTTAACAAACGGCCATCGATGAGTTGTGAGGAGAGCGGAAGAAAGAAACTTCCGTTTGGTTAGAGTTCCGCGAAGAGACGTTAAACTGTACAGATATGAACTCATTAGTATAAAGATGAATTGGTACTAGAATCTGGAATTAAGCTACGTAATGAAGATAAAAGGGCTAAAGCTTCAATAATCCAAATTGCTCCACAATCGACATCTACCTGTGCAAAACGGATGTTTAAATGTGTTAAATATACACCTCCAGCTATTTGTGTTTCGCATACTTCAGAAGAAGCATTTGCTTTTATTTACTCACCTCAGAAAGAATTCCAGTTGAATAGTAAATAATCGTTTTTCTTGGTGCGTTTTCAATAAAAATATCAATTTAAAATGTTCAGAGCCCGTAATTGATACGCATTCGCATGTTGTTTTAATTTGCTAAACCTAATTTAATCAAATACAATAGTTCAAGTTCTCTCTAGCAACACTTATATCTTGACGAACGCTAGCATCTGGATGTAACAATGATTGATTCATACTTTTATTTGCAAGTAGATTTGTCTGCGGAAATTTGCTGGTTTTTATGGTGTTTTACCCTGAAATATTGCATTTTTCTATAGAAAAACCCATCAATATCCTGGAAAATATAGGAGATATATATAGACAACATTTAGCAAAATTGTGTTTTCTATATAATAAACGAAAGTGTGGATTCTTTAAAATTTGCAGAAAATCCCCATGAAACGACATATTCAATAACAGAATTTAAGAATTTTTATAACTCCCCAGATTGACGTTCAAACCAATAAGTAGGTATATAAAAGCTTCGGCAAAGTTGTTTTAAATTAAGCTTGCTCTAAAATTGCGGAATAAAGTTTATTTTCATGTACAATGGTTTAAAAACGAATATTTTTCTCACTTTTAGGGTGATTCATCACTGAATTTTTATTTTCATAATATGGAAAATGATTCATAAAAAAAACATTGCTCAAGAAACAATAGTCAACTAACGTTGGATTTTTCGAACTCTACATTAACAAACTTCTAAGTTTTCTAGTGCACTATCGTGATTCTTTATTATGTGTAATTCCTGCACTCTTTTGAAAATATGAGCTAATGAGCCCCTTCCATATAAACCTCTAAAGTTGGGTTATTTATTATGTTTGTCGTTAGTTAGCAGCTTGGCTGACATTATTGTTTTTATTTCGACTACCCACCTGCAGTTTTCACATGTATTTCTCCATTTGAATATTCCTGCACTTGATTAAAGCCTCTTCACGTTAAAGTTCGAACACTTTTCTTTCAGTGCCGTTGCTGAATTGATTCACGGATCGCTGAAACGTTTCAATTATATTACAGTTTAAACTTTTCACTTTATTTCTTGGTACAACAGGTTTACATTCTAGTTGTGTTTGGTAAAGCAGAACAAACCGAAAAATATGCTCCCACCAAATGGACAAGTAGGTGGTAGGCTACCTATGGAGTATTCTGGCTTAATATTAATAGGTGGATTTTTCTGTTTGACATCAATGAATAGCAAACATCAAAAGAAAAAAGAACGACAAGGTACAGTTTCATAGGGTTGTTTGAAATGATGATGTAGGACTGCGCTACTACATGTAAGCAATATTCTTTGAATGAATTTATTTTTTAATACAAGGTTTAACATATATGAATCGATGCGTAAAATAACCTCAATGTTCAAGGTTCGAATTTAGGTTGCTCCATATTTTTATCATATCATCATCACCATATTTCATAAAGCAAATTAATGAAATTCATATTGATTTCTTGTGGCATATAATCATAATGCAATCTTATAAAATTTAATGTCGAGTTAATTTCGCTGAATGAAGCTCTTGTCATGAATCTTGAATCTTGCATCTTCAAATTTTCAATTTTCATTCACAGCCCAATACACGATAAAACAAGCGATTCTATATTCCAATCAGTCCAGAGAGAGAGAGAGGGCAACTGAAAACAACTCTCCCTCTACTCTCGAATCTCTTACTCTCGCATGCTCTTTCTCTGTCTCCGAAAGAACTCTCAATCGCGCGCGCGTTTCGCGAAACCGTTCGCGGTAATCACGCGGGTGGTAAACCGCGCGAAACCCTATTGATTCCTCTATATGCGGGATCGCTCAAGCTGCCGTCGCAGTCATCGGCGTCGATCAGGTTTTTATTCTGTTTCACTTCGCCACCGCTAATCAGTCACTCTCGTATGCTCGGACTGGCTGGACGCTTTCCTTTCGGATCACGATACCAACCATCCCATTCTCGGCTCAGTTTTCGGACTTGTGTTTTTGATTTTTTCTGTCTGATTCTACAGTATAGAATGTTCACCTGCTGAAAGTCATTAGAGCAAAAAAAAAGTACGCCACACTGCCACACCACAGGGACCGCCCGAGTATCGAACCCAGGAGCAAATTTGTCCGCGCTCGGTGTGGAAGCATTGATCCGGCGGTTGGTTGAGTCATTGGCGGCCAATGAGGTGTTGTGTTTCTCCATGACTACACGGCCGATTGGCGGCGATTGATTACTCGGTGCTGTTGGTGTTCAGTCGAAGACCGGGAAACGTAAAGTGCGATCAAAAGTGTGGAAAATTCAGAAAAATTGTGCGCAAAAAGGTGTGACAACTAGAAAGCTCAATCTTGGCTGAACTGACGAAATTTTAAACACAGAGAATAAAAAATAAAGCGAAAATCGATTGGTGATACTGGTGGTGACAAAATTAAACAAACCGTTTTATTATTTCGAGGGAAAATTTGCGACAGCCATCGTCACGTGAAGAAATCCAAAACAACAAAACCGTGAACCTTACAGTATTCATTTTTTTTTTCATTTTCTTGTTCGTCGAACATAGCACTGCCAGCCTCAGTATTGCTTATTGGTCATACCAATAAAAATTACTGTTCATTTTTTATTAAGACAAAAAGGTAGTTACTGCTGAATTCCAGTGTGCCCGGTGGATGAAAACAAATTGAGACAGCCCACACAAGTGAATGAGTAAGAAGTGAACATCAAAAGTGCGATAAGTAGCAATTGGGACGGTGGAAACAAAAAAAGAATCTTGGATTAACACAATCTGTGACGCGCGTGTCTGTGAGCACACTAGAGACGAAGGCATTTCGGGGTAAGTCTACTTCAAGTTTACAATGCTATTGAAATACAAAGCCACAAGGTGGAAGCCCATATCGGGTTCCTTTATCAGGATGGCGGTGATGATGTGCTAAGTTAGGAGTAAATAGATAAGCTTTGGAGGGTGGAACCTGCTCTGCTCGCCGTGCAGAATGCTTATCAAAGCCGAATGAGGGAGTGGAAGTCACGCTGTGGAATTCGCAACGAACCTTTCCGCAGTGAGTGGCAATCAAACGATGACATTTTTAAGTGCATTGGAAGACACTGTAACGATGCCAGGGAGCATTGGATGATATGGAATCGCTTTGCGAAGAATATATTTGGATTATTACGTCACTTTTAGAGCGGAAAGCCGAACCTTGCCGGCTACGTTTGAATATCTTAATGAGATATGAGACGTTTTTCATGTTTGTTTATTGTTCACAATGATACATTGTTTTTTGGCTGTTATCAAGCACGGATAGCAAAATGTAAAATTTAAATCTTGAAAAATGGTATTTAAAAATAGTTATTTGATTTATAGCGACCCACACTATATCCTGGAATAAAAACGGATAGTTGAATATTCATCAGTTATTAACTAAAAACAATAAATTCATATATTTTGTTTGCATAGGAAGTTTTGGATTTGTTGTTATTGGTATATTACCTTATTAAAGACATACGAAGATTTTTTGTTATGCCTGAACTAATCATTTAAAATTTGGATTGCTGCAATTGTTGGAACTTTTAGAATTTGTTTGTAATAGTTTTCTGAAACTCAATCTATGTCAAAAACATGTCAATAATATGTTTCTAATGGTTTTGATTAATTTAATTATCTTACCAATCAGATCAAGGCTGGTGTGGCCTCTGCGGTACACAGAGGTTGGCTCCATTGTATTCGGTCCATGGCTGTTCCTCGCCAGCCTTAATTATTGGCAACGGTATTTTTAGCGGACATTTTAAGAAAACGATAAGCAAAAAATATAATAAAAAGGGCTTTGGAAATAAGTCTTGTTAAATTACTTCGAAACAAACCGAAATAAGTATTTCTTATTCTACAAAAAAAGTTTTTCTGGGCTCTAATTTAAAAATTATTGTTAGATGTACCAAGAATCTGACCTGATGATCTATATAAATAAAAATGAGTTGGGGTTTCCTTTGTCACGATATAACTCGGAGACTGCTGAGCCGATCGGCGTGAAAATTTGTATGCAGGGTTTTTTGGGGCCGGAGAAGGTTCTTAAGACAGTAAGAGACCCCTCCCTCCTCTAAAAGGGGGGCTCCCATACAAATGAAACACATATTTCTGCATAACTCGAGAACTGATCATGCAAAGGAACGCAAATTTAGCATGCAGAAGTTTTTGGAAGCAAGAAATGTTTCTATGGTAGTTTGAGACCCCTCCCTTTTCTAGAAAGGAATATATTATATATCCATACAAATGAAACAAAAGTTTCTGCATATCTCAAGAACTATCAAGCAAATGGAACCAAATTTGGCATGTGGGGTTTTCTGGTGGCAATGTTTTTATGGTGGTTTGAGACCCCTCCCCTCTCCTAGAAGGGGTGCTGTCATACAAATGAAACTGAAATTTCTTCATAACTCTAGATCTAATAAAGCAAATGGAACCAAATTTGGCTTGCGGGGATTTTAAAGGCAAAACATGTTTCTACAGTAGTTTGAGACCCCTCCTCTCTCTCTAGAGGGGGGGGGGGGTTCTCCTATACAAATGAAACACAAGTTTCTGCAGAACTCTAGAACTAATCAAGTAAATGGAACCAAATTTGACATGTACAGGTTTTTTGAAGGCAAGAAATGTTTCTTAGGTAACTCGAGACCCCTCCGCTGGGGGGCTCTCATACTAATGAAACACATAACTCGAGAATTAATCAAGCATATGGAACCGAATTTGGCAAGTGGAGGTTTTTGGAGGAGAGAAATGTTTCTATGGAAGTTTGAGACTCCTCCGCCAGCTGAAAGGGGGAGAGAGGGGGGTTTCCATACAAATGCAACACAAATTTCTGAATAACTCGAGAACGTATCAAGGTAATGGAAACAAATTTGGCATGTGGAGGTTTTCGAAGGCAAGAAATATTTCTATTGTGATTTGTGACTCCTCCGCTCACTGAAAGAGGGGTCTCTCATTCAAAGGAAACACGAATTTCTGCATAACTCGAGAACAAATCAAGCAAATGGAACCAAATTTGGCATGTGGGGGGTTTTGAAGGCAATGATTGTATGGTGGTTTGAGAAACCACCCCTCTCTGGAAGGGAGGGCTCCCATACAAATGAAACACAAATTTCTACCAAAAATGAGAATTATCCAGGTTACTCCACGTGTATTTCTCTGGTAAGAAATATGTTTTGATAGAAGTTTGAACCCTTGCTTATTCAAGAAAAAAAACCATACACGTGCCAGTTATATTAAATTTTCCTTCATTAAGTTTCAAGCGTAGCAGCGCACGCACCGGGTTCAGCTAGTATACAATAAATTAAAGTGTCATTTTTCAGAACTGTACTTTTTGAATCCATTTCCCAAGTAACAGCTGATTGAAATTTGAAAACAATTGGTTGTAACCCAGTTTTCTGGATTGAGTATGAAATGGGTACCAAAGTTTGAGACCACTATGCCACCATGCAAATAATCCCAAAAAGTATAGTCTAGGATATGCTTAACAATTATACTGATGAAAAATTGTTCTATATTGTGCGTTAAAAATTTATAGTTGTTCAAAACAGATGGTTCCAATTAAACATCAACATCTTTTTTTTCTGCAAACACTGTGTGTGTACCAATGGTAGCCAGATTTCACTCTGCAATAACTTAGGCGTTTCTAGTCTTGTCGATTTGATTTGTTAAGATATGTTGCTCAGAAACATTTTCTAAATTTAATATGCTTAGTTGTATTCTATCCCCTTGACTCCCAACTTAGAAGTTTCATATTTCATAGATTTGGTTTGCCCCGACTGCGTTTAGTTGTATTTAGTTCTACCATGAATGGTGGTCTATTGGAGTTAAGCAACACCGTTGAAATAGCATAGCACGTAAAAAGAGCATATAAATAACCTCAAAATCACATGGGTTTTCAAATTAACATGACTTGAACATCAAATCCTGTAATAACTGCTCACTCGACTTAGACATGACCTGCTCGATTGGCCGCATGGTGTATTATTACATCTAAATTTACAGTTTGTCAGAAAAGTATACCCACTCCGGGAGTTTTACGCTAGTTTTCGGTATTTTGAACGTGAACTGTGTATTATTCAATTGATTTATCAACTTGAATGGTATTGGTATAGTATCAAATACTGTTAATAATTTATTAAGCATACACGCTAGATTTATATAAGGTTAATTTTGCCGATACACTACACAATAATATTAATTTCTATCTAGTATCCCACAAAACTAGAAAATGATAGCGTCAAATGTTACGGTAAATTAATAGATAATAACAATAGATTAAAAATACGCCAAAAAGTTGTACTAAAACGCGATTAAATAGGGTGGATAAACTTTTTTGACATACTGATTTTTATTTATAAAAAAAAAAAAAAAAAAAGAGATAATATATGTTTTTTTTTTAACCACACAAAAAAACATAAAAAAACAAACAGAGAGGATGGGGGTTGAATAAAAAGAGCAAGCGTGTGTAGGTAAAATTAAATAAATTAATATGATTTTTATCAAATCAAAATCCCTTTTTTAAAAGTTTTTTTTTGCTGATCCATCAAAAGAGTTTTCACCATAAAAAAAATTGTCAAAGAAATGAATTCCAGAACTGGTTAGTTTCTTCCATAACGAGATTTTCATATGCGTTGAAAAAAATTATCTTAAACTCAGTGAATAAATTGTTCCCCCTCAAGCTATATGTCGCTGTGGTAATCAAAATTTTTTCATCTAAAAATTTCCCGAAGTAGAGTACGGGACGGATTTTAATCAGCTTATGCAGCACCTGGGACATCTGATGAAGCTGTATGTAATCTATTATTAGAACTGCCAATATTTAGACGTTAATCCCTCTGCTTGTTTCTGATTTAACGGAACATAAGTTCAGCAACGAGCATTAGACCTGAAAATTTCATAGCCATGGAATAGAGTTCCCAATTGCAGGGACTTTTTGAAAGCATGCGGATTGATTTCCGATCAAGCAAATGTTTTCTTCAGCTCCGCAATCTGTACATACACTAACAATATTGTATGAGTGCGATTCCGTGCATGTGTGCGAAGCCAAACTGAAATAGGCCAGTCCACAATTTGCTGCTAACGTCAATTTCCTCAACCCGCTCCTTCGTTTTACCCTTCCGCTTTCGAAAACAATCAACCAAAACCTGTCGATTGCTGCGATCACAAACTCGTCTACTAGCAGGTTATGAGACAGACCCACACGAACAAACTTTTAGTTTGTCATTGATCTTTAGATTGGCAATGTGTATTTCTTATTTCATTAACTCTCACGCAAAAGTTAGCCAAAGCGACTGTGACGACAAACGGGATGCTTCGTTTAAAAACAAACAAATGTAAGAGACAGCAGTTTTCATTTTACAATACCGGTGCACTATATCCATGGTGAACAAAGAAGAGAGGAAACATGGGCTCTCTCAAAAGCAACATTGATGTCATAGCTGCCGCTCAACAGCGAAGCATTATTTATCGTTGAGTACTATTGGACAGCTCCGAAACATATTTTTTATTGCATATGATAGTGCCAGATGATCGAAAATATAATCATAAGCATAGATCAACCTCATATGACTGGAAGGAACATGAAATAAATAGTGATTTCAAATAATCTAAACATGAAATAAATTCAAACTTAATTATCAACATCATATTCTGGCAACGAGCCTAAATGTGAGAGAGAGAGCTGATGAAGAAATGCCTTCCGGGTACACGCGATCAAATGCAAAATGCGCAAAGGCAAAATTTAAGCGAACTTCTTCAGCAGATAGGAAACCGATGGTTTTATAGATGATGTATTTTAAATCTTCAAAATCACAGTAATTAATTGGAAATCAATCTTGATTTATGCATCAAAATCTTTATCCCGATAGATAGAGCTTATGATCGTATCATCAAAAATGAAATAATTTGAAAAATGTGGGGAGTTTTATTGCCTAACAACTGATGAAAACACTCATCCCTGATTAAGCCGTTCCCTACCCTACTTTAACCTTTCGAATGTCGCGCTAATAAGAGCACTCGCGTGTTTTACTTTGTACAACACATACCTTCCCGGAGTATCTCGTGACACGGGTCACATAGAATGTTACTGTCTTCAGCAAAGTTTTTTCAGTAGGTCAAGGCCTTTTCATTGGCAACAAGTTTAGGAGTCTTTTACTATGCGGCGCTAGTGTGCTAATTATTTTCCGGAATATGCTTTATCTTGGTATCAATTCCAGATAGAATGTTTCTGCCTCCAACAATGTTATTCAGTGGAACAAAACCTTTTGATTGATGACCAGTGGTTCACAATCTTTCCGCTACGCAGCGCTGGTGTGCTAATTATTTTCGGGAATATGCTGTATCTTGGTGTCCGAACCACAGAGAATGTTTTTGTCTTCAACAATGCACCCTTCTTTTGTGTTTCGCCCTTCTATTGTTGTTTCAGAAACTATCACCACCAAAGCAGCTTAAAGAAGGCATAATTGTTTACAGCAACCTGATTGTGACTAAATATCAAATGGAAATCTATTTCGCTTGATTTACAACAAGTGTTCTACTAGGAGCAAAAGATGGACAAATTTTTTTTTGGACAACTTTGTAAAAGACTTCATTTTTGGGAAACGTAATCCTTAGAAGTGATTAATTTCGCCGTGAAAAAAGGCTTTCCGATCACTGGGCAACATTAGTGTGCTGGTACATTTTTAGAATATGCTGGATCAGTCTCAAATACAAGTCTTCAGTCTTCAGCAAGGCTGTTCAGTAGGTCAAGACCTTTTGATTTGTGACCAGTAGTTCAGGATATTTTCACTACGTGGTGCGAGTATGTGACGAAATTACCAGAATATGCCATATCTTGGGATCCTGAATATATGCACAGAAAATTTATTATAATCTGCATTAGAATACTTCTATATCTTCCTCTTTTTCCTTATGATATTTACATATCTCTGTTACCACCCATAGCAACGCATACTTCCTTTTTATACTAGAAATAATATAAACATTAAAGTAGAAGAAAAGTCACACACTGAAAGTTAATTTAAGTTTATATTACGAAATCGAAGGTAGAACTAACAAATCTGTTCGTTGTTTTCAGCAACGAAACTGATTTGTTCTTTTTATGAAGATATATTCGTAATTAATGGCACACGCTCAACTGTTAAAAGCACGAAGCATTTGTTGACACAGAAACAACATTTGTGCATTGTACGAAAACAATACAAAGAGCTACGAATATTTTTTTACCAATTTAAAAGAAACGTCTCTCTGATGGTTGCCTTAATGATTGAGAGATCTACTTTATCGACTTGAAATGTAATTGACAAAAAAGGACAACCACGTGGAGTTTTCCAGCGTCTTTTTTTAATGTTTCTGACATGGGATTCGATCCTGTATTATTGGAAAGAGCTGATACTGCATCCTCGGTTGATCTCACTATGCCATGGCGACTCGTGAGGTGATAATTGAATAATGAGTATGAAGTTATAATTCCCGACAGCGCTTCAATTTGTATTTGGGGATAAATAAATTATTCCCGCCCATCCCAGCAGCAACATCAGCGAAGCAGCGATTGGCTGGTCTTCACGAAATCCATTTCGTGCATTATACAAAAAGGTGTAATGATAGCATTTCATTAGATAAAAAGCACTATGAATGTTTCATACAATATACGAGACATTTGTTCTATGTACAAAATCCATGATTACGAAGCAAGTGAAAGCTAATAAACGAAAATAAATTTTCAGTGTTACAGGGTGCGGCAGAAAATAATGCGAAAATTTGTTCTATTTCTTTCAAATCCCATTTTCAACTAATTCAAGCAATAATATCAACATTTTCGAGTGCAGTTATCTTTATAAAGTCCTTTTAAACAAATTTATTCAATGTGTCCTCCATTTTTATTAATAACATCCTCGAGCCGACGCCGGAAGCCAGAGCATGCCTTTCGGACGTAGTCCTCCGACATTGACTGCCATGTGCGTGTTATGGTTGACTTCAGGGTTTTCACACTAGGGTGTGATGTTTTGCAGGCTCGTGCTTCAACATATGCCCAAATCGAATAATCCAACGGATTAAGATCTGGACTGCTAGGGGGCCACAAATCCTTCGGCCAAAACTTCATGTTATCGTTCAACCATTGTTGGGTTCGATTGGACGTGTGACACGGCGCTCCATCCTGCTGTAGGACAACGTTTTGGTCCTCGGAGAAGTTGGCCTTCACCCAGGGAAGCACTTGGTCCTTTAAAATACCGATATACACTTCGGTATTGATTTTAACTCCAGCATCAATGAAAACAGGCGGCATTTTCAAACCGTTGGACGCCACCAAGCCAAACATCATGACACCAGCCGGATGTTTGGTTTGAAATTTGAATTTCACTTTTTCCGAAACGTTCTCCATTTTCTGCGGTGAAATGAACCGGTCCGTGCGGCTGTTGGCCACAGCATCGATGCTGAAAAGCTTTTCGTCGGAGAACAGGATTATCATTTTTTCCTTCTTCAACAAGGAAAGCAATCTCTTGGAACGAGTCACTGATTCGATTTGCTTGTTTAGTTCTCGAGTTGTGAAGAAATTTGTGTCTCATTTGTATGAGAGCTCCCCTTCCTGAGAGAGTTGGGGTTCTCAAACAATCATAAGAACCTTCCCCAGCCCCAAAAACCCCTTCATATTAATTTTCACGTTGGTCGGTTCGGAATTTTTCGAGTCCGACAGACAGACAGACAGACAGAAATTCATTTTTATGCGTATAGCAATCTAGCCTCCAAAAACCCCCGTATGCTAAAAGTGGTTTCAGTTACTTGATTAGTTGATTAGTTATGCAGAAATTTGCTTTTTATTTGTATGGGTTTTGGCTTTTCAAATGGGGAGGGGTATTGAACTGCCATAGAAACATTTCTTGCCTCCAAAAACCTCAACATGCCAAATTTGGTTTCATTTGCTTCATTGGCTCTCGAGTTATGCTAAAAATTATGTTTCATTTTTATGGGAGTCTCCCCTTCCAGAAGGCGGAGGTGTCTCAAACCACATTACAAACATTTATTTCTCTCAAGAACCTCCACATGCCAAATTTGGTTCCATTGAATTGATAAGTTCTCGAGTTATTCAGAAATTTGTGTTTCATTTGTATGGATACCCCCCTCCCGACCCTTTCCAGATGGCAAAGGAGTCTCAAACTTCCATAGAAACATTTCTCTTCTCCAAAAACCTCCACATGCCAAATTTGGTTCCATATGCTTGATTAGTTCTTGAGTTATGCACAAATTTGTGTTTCATTTGTATGAGAGCCCTTCTCTTACAAAGGGTGGAGGGGTCTCGAGTTACCTTAGAAACATTTCTTGCCTTCAAAAACCTCTACCTGCCAAATTTGGTTCCATTTACTTGATTAGTTCTCGAGTTATGTACAAACTTTTGTTTCATTTGTATGGGAGCCCCGCCCCCCCTACCAGAGAGAGAGGAAGGGTCTCGAACTATCGTAGAGACATTTCTTGCCTTTAAAATCCCCGCATGCCAAATTTGGTTCCATTTGCTTTATTAGATCTAGAGTTATGAAGAAATTTGTTTCATTTGTATGACAGCACCCCTTCTAGGAGAGGGGAGGGGTCTCAAACCACCATAGAAACATTTTTCGCTTCCAGAAAACTCCACATGCCAAATTTGGCTCCATTTGCTTGATTAGTTCTTTAGATATGCAGAAACTTCTGTTTCATTTGTATGGGAGCCTCCCTTTTTAGAGAGGAGGAGGGGTCTCAAGCTACCATAGAAACATTTTTTGCCTCCAAAAACTTCCGCATGCTAAATTTGGGTTCCTTTGCTTGATCAGTTCTCGAGTTATGCAGAAATGTGTGCTTCATTTGTATGGGAGCCCCCCTTTCCAGAGAAGAGAGGGGTCTCAAACCATTAAGAACCTTCCCCGGCCCCAAAAACTTCTGCATACAAGATTTCACGCTGATCGGTTAAGTAGTTTTCGAGCCTATGAGGTTCAGAAAGACAGACAGACAGACAGACATACAGACGGAAATCCATTTTTATATATATAGAAGATAGATAGGTAGATAGATTAAGCAGAATTTTTCAATGTCTAAGCATGTATCTTACAAACATGACTTTTTTCTGACTTTTGAATTTAAAATTAAATGAGTTTAATTTTTCTTTTAATTTTCAATTCATAAAAGTTTACATTCTGAAACGTGTAATGTTTAGAGGCATTGTCTGAAATATTGTATGCAAAATACTCCAGGCAACCACAAGTCGTATGACAGTATTTAGATAGTATCGCATATTCCTGTATTTTAAGTCAAAATCGCATATAATTGTGGCCTTTTATCGTGTTTAAGTTAAATCGTAATGAGCAAAAATTGCCGACTGATACATGTGCCATTTATTTATCATTCTGCGTCACAAACTCAGTCAGATTTACATCGCTAAACTATGTAAATCGAATTTGTTATTACAAATTAAATCGCATACGATGTTAAATAAACTCGTTTCAGAAAACAATGGAATTTGCACGTATATGGCCTCAACTTCTGCACATATTTATATTTTGCATTATATACGATGAAAACAACTTTCAATATACGTGCATTTTGGTTGTCTGGGACGACAAAGGCTTCGGCAAATTTTAGATTAAAAAAAAGGGGGTGGCATTACACAGTGTTGGTGCTGTTAGGATTTAGAGAAAATATAGCAATTCTGAAACTTGATTTAACGCACAAAATTGATGTTATGTGAAGGAAAACCATGATCGAAAAAATATTAGACAGATCATAGTTGAAAACCAAATTAACCTTGGAATGAAAAAGCTGAAAATAACACTCCATTTAGTTCAATATAAACCGCCAAACAAAAATCAAGCGTCCTTCCTCTGATATCCAACCGGAATCGGTTCGTGTCCTAACCACTCTGCGAACGGTTGCTCAAACCAATCGCATACCGAAACCAGCGACCAGATTCACGTAACGCATAACGTCCTGGTTTTGGGCATTGATCCTGTGACGCTACAACCTGTATACCTCTGTCGGTCATCCCCCAAACCGTCGCCCTTCGTCCTTTCCATGTGCAAGTGTGTGGCACCCGATGCACTGCCGACAGCAAGAAAAACACAGATACCAACCTCTTCCCGTAGCCTACGACCTACGAACGAAAGTGGAAATAAACATAAATGGGGGAAGGAACACATAGCACAACCGGAGAGGGCAGCATAACTCAGTACATAACAAAACAAAACACAAAAGGTATACCCGTGCATAATTCGTAGAAGAAACGGGATGCTGCCACGGCGGTGCGATGTGTCCTGTATGAGTGCGCCATGGCAACATATGCAAGTACAACTACAACACAAACGTAAACTGCCGCAGTGAACGGGTCTGTTCTTTATTGCGCTTTGTGTTTGGACGGTTTTGGTTATGTTTTCGAGTTGCTGCTGATGTTTGAATCCGCTGATTACGCTCAAGGAGATGCCTTTCTATCGAAGATATTGTACAATGATCAACTGTAAGCTTTCGATAACAGCCCGATGTTAATTTGTTTTCCATTTCTCATTTTAGCCTGCCAGAAAATCGTTCAACAACGTCTATCAACCGGTTCGGTCATTACTCCGACCAACTCGCGACCAACGACGCCACAAGGCACTCGGTTGGGGGTGGCCAGCTTTCATCCGACCGTTCCTAGTCCCACCAATGGGTTCTCCTCGTCAACGGGAAGCCCAGCCAGTGGACTCACGATGAGCAGTTCCTCGCCAAGCCATCACAACTCAAATTCCCAACAGCATCAGAATCAGGGTACTATGACCCTCCCGCATCGGCACCACGTTCTTTCCGCTTCGAGTCACCACATTCCGATCAAAATCAGCTCAGAGTTGTTGGGAAGTGAAACGCAACATCTGAGCCTACCGCAGCGGGATTCCCATCCGCCTCAAAAGTGGGGAACGATCTCGCACGGAACATCGCAGCAGACTCTCCTGGCGCTGACCAACGAGAACAACAACATTGCAAAGTTCGTACCACCCAGCCATCCGGTTTCGAGTGATAGTCTTCAACCGTTAGGATTAATCCCACCATCAGGGAAGGACTCGGGTGGTGGAACCGGTAGTAGCGGAGGAGGTAAAGACAAAGAACTACCGACGCCAACCTCAACCCCGACAACGTCGAGAAAGAGCCGACGAAGATCGAATCTGTTCATTCCTTCCTCATCGAAGAAGGAACAACAGGATAAGATTAAAAATGGCGAACTCGGTAGTGGACGGGCCATTCCGATCAAACAGGGTTATCTGTACAAACGAAGCAGCAAATCGCTGAACAAGGAATGGAAGAAGAAGTATGTTACACTTTGCGACGATGGACGGTTGACGTACCATCCTTCGTTGCACGACTATATGGACGATGTACACGGAAAGGAAGTGTCGCTACAGTACGTCACAGTTAAGGTCCCGGGACAGAAGCCGAGAGGCTCG
The DNA here is from genome assembly GCA_024533555.2 of Aedes koreicus. Taxonomy (NCBI): domain Eukaryota; kingdom Metazoa; phylum Arthropoda; class Insecta; order Diptera; family Culicidae; genus Aedes; species Aedes koreicus. The sequence goes on along the minus strand of JAHHFK020002481.1, from coordinate 1,568 downwards.
AAGTCGATCATTACCAACAGTGCCCTGACGGGAGCGAATGCAGCTATGAACGGGAAAATGACCGGATCGACTGGATCACAGGGAAGTAATAGCAACGGGTTGACGGAGGGAATCGGTGGCCTATCGTTGGCCAAGGACCGAAAGATGACGGAGAAGGTGCTGCTGACGGCATTCGACACCCTGAGGGAACCGGTAAAGTACAATTCCCAAACCAGTGGTGACGAGGGAATTGTTATCAGCAATAGCAACTCGCAGAGCTTCATCGGATCGGACGGCAATACGAGCAAGTTGGATGCCCAGACGCCGAATGTCAAGAAGCGACACCGGCGGATGAAGAGCAGTGGCGTAGGGAAGAACAACGAGTACGATGGTAGGTTTGGAAATCATCGTCATATAGATTTGTTTCACCTAAGATCTTTTCAATAAACCGACAGATTCCGACGGGTTCGAGTTCTACATCGTATCGCTGGACAACAAGCAGTGGCACTTCGAGGCGTCCAACTCGGAGGAACGGGACGAGTGGGTGTCGGTGATCGAGCAGGAGATTTTCAAATCCCTCCAGGGCATCGAATCGTCCAAATCGAAACCGCTCAACCCGAGCGACATTGCCTCGATGCAGTCCATTCGGAGCCGGGTGCCGGGCAATGGGTACTGCGTGGACTGCGATTCGCCGAGTAAGATTTGCTGCTAAGGCTAAGGAGGAAACGGGCTAATTTGATACTGATTGGTTTCGTTTTCTTATTTGTAGATCCCGAATGGGCCAGTTTGAACCTGGGGGTGCTGATGTGTATCGAGTGCTCCGGCGTGCACCGAAATCTCGGCTCGCATATCAGTAAAGTGCGATCGCTGGGACTGGATGAGTGGCCGTAAGTGTTGTTTGTTACTTGTTGGAGGGCGTTTTCTGTTGATAGGAAGCTTCTTTCGATCAAAATTGGTCGTCGGGGAGTTTAAGTATTTGGTTATCGTGGAATTTACGTTTACCCGAGTAAAAGTTTCGTTTGAATAATACTTAAATTAGCAAAAGTTGAACCGAAGATGCAAATTTTTATCAATATAAGGTCCCATTAAGCCATCTATTTTGTCTTCACCAATAAGATTTGAATGTAGATTTTTGTTTCCAATCAACTTTAGTTCCTCTCCCACTTTCATTTCTTTTTCATTTCAAAATTCAGCTCCAATTTAAAAATCCTTTCCAATACAAATCTGTAACGTTCAATTTCGTCTTAAGTCGTCTACGATTTCAACTCCAATTCAATCTGAATCAGTCTGCAAATTGTTTAGTACCATTTACTACTCTATTGTTTTTTTTCCTAGGTAAATTTTATTCCATCTCCTAATGTAATTGCCTATTCCAATTCCATCCTGATGAAATATTCCACCTTTCGCATCCAGCACTGCCTGCAAGCGTCGAGGCATCATTTCCACCAGGTTTCTGGGCACCGTTGACGAAATACTGTTCCAGATCTCCTGAAACGCCATTTAGAGCTCCTTCTTGTTCTTTGCTCTTTTTTTTACTGGTGTTATTCAGTCGGTGCTTTACTTCCCACCACAAATGCTCAATGGGGTTC
>JAHHFK020002480.1:0-25794 GCA_024533555.2 Aedes koreicus | reverse complement strand
AAAACGTCCTCGGTTGACCATCAGCAAAATGACACATGTTTATTGGAACCTATCTAGAACGACAACACGCAACGCCATATGGCAAAAATGAATCACTATAAAGCATTCAAAAATATCACCTTCTGTCATCGATTGACGGACTGCTCGTGGCCGTCGAGAACCGGTTTTTCAAGTGAAATTTCTTCAGCAGAACCTGGCGAGGAAGAACTCACAAATCCCCCTGCGGGCAAGGAAGAATGCACCACACCTTACCGATAGCCACTTTACTCGCACACGTCGTATTAATTTACAAAGTTCAAGGCAGCCATACCCCATTGATTTAAACACATGCTTCAAGCCTTTCCAATATTCTCTTGGTCTTTTTATTTTCTTGCACCATTTTTTCGATCATTTCTGAGCTTAATCATGCTTTATTATGTTTGCTTTTGTTGTTGAATGGAGCGAAAATGGATTGAACAAACTCATCGTTATTCACACAACAAGGAAGCGCTCGGGCTAAAGAGAAAACGAGCGGATGTGAAAGAATGAATTAATTCGTAAATTATCTTCAATTAGCTCTCTTGCTCTCCGGTGTGATCGATAATGGAGCCAAGCGCGCGGCGAGGTGCATTGTGGCTGATTTAAGAGCGTTGCCGTGAAGTAGGATTAAGATGCAGTGTGATGCAAACGGTCACCAATGGTGTTTTGGCAGAGTAATTCGGTGTTAATTGATATACGTGAAATATTTCAGTTTTTCTTCAAAGTTTGATTAAATCTAGCCATCCCATTGAAATAATTTGAAGTTATGGAAGCCGTCAAAAATGAGCGATGTTGCTGTTCTGGATCTTGTTAAGCTCCAACTTTATGTCAGTTAATTATTGACAAGGCTGTGCCGGCCATATTTGTAAATTTACCCTAATGGAAAAATTCCTAGACCAGACTGAATCGAACCCAGCTACCTTCCAGCATGGAGTTGCTTTGTAGCCGCGCCTTTACTGACTTAGCTAAGGGAGTGACGGTAAGGAAAAGGCCAATCCAATCAAAATAGCCCTCCGCTCAATTTCAACTGCTTCTATTTTCTATTCAATTTCACAGCCTGCTATATTCTAACGGACCTATCAATACTTTCTCCTTACATCTTTGGTTCTAGCGGAAACTGCCGTCCACTACCGGGGTCCCATTACGATGAAAGATATTTCCAAATTTCCAAAACATTATAATTGCTTCAGAGCTTTGCATAGAAATAAACAAAAAGCAAAAAAACGTTTATGTTTGGAAAAATCAGATTTCTGATAAATCGTTACAGGTTCAATCTGTAAAGGAATGAGTAAAATGTTTGTATTGCAAAACTTTAGTATACGGCGACTACAATCAAACCAAATACACTACCGGCTAAAGTAATTACACAGCAAAAAAATAATGAAAGTTACATGCGATGAAAAATGCTCTAGTAGTCGTGAAAATATGTCGATGTAATGTATTCCTTTATTGAATTTTAAATTAAAAACTCTGCACAAAGGCAGGAAGTTGAGGGAGGAAATTGGTCTCGTTGAAAAACAACAAAGCTGCTGGTAAAGACTAACTCCCAAGCGAGTTATTAAAATACGGTGGTGAAGCACTGGCCAGAGCGCATCGCACCGTTCATTACCAAGATTTGGGAGGAGGAATGTTTAATGGAGGATTGGATGGAAGCGGGGCGAAATAGTGTGTCCCATCTATAAAAAGGGCGACAAGCTGGATTGCTGCAATTATCGTGCGATCACGCTACTGAGCGCCACCTACATGTTGCTCTCCCAAATGTTATGCCACCGCCTGTCACCAATTTCAAAGGAGTTCGTGGGGCAATACCAAGCCGGATTCATGGTGCCCGCGGTACTACGGACCAGATTTTCGCGATTCGATAAATACTGCAGAAATGTCGCGAATACAAGGTGCCCACACATCATCTTTTCATCGACTTCAAATCAGCGTATGATACAATCGATCGAGACCAGCTATGGCAAATCATGCACGAATATGGATTTCCGGAAAAACTGACGCGGTTGATCAAAGCAACGATGGATCGAGTGATGTGTGTCGTCCGAGTATCAGGGACGCTTTCGAGTCCCTTCGAATCTCGGAGAGGGTTACGGCAAGGTGATGGATTGTCGTGTTTGTTGTTTAACATTGCATTGGAGGGTGTGATTCGAAGAGCTGGGATAGACACGAGTGGCACGATCTTCAGGAAGTCTGTCCAACTATTTGGCTTCGCCGACGACGTTGATATCGTAGCACGTAACTTTGAGACGATGGCGGAAACGTACATCAGACTTAAGGCTGAAGCTGGTAGGATTGGGCTTGTGATTAATGCGTTAAAAACAAAATACATGAAGGGAAGAGGCTCACGAGAAGAAAATGTTAGCCTCCTAGCACAAGTTCAGATCGACGGTGATGAAATCGAGGTAGTAGACGAATTCGTGTATCTGGGCTCATTGGTGACCGCCGATAACGACACCAGCAGAGAAATACAAAGGCGCATTATGGCTGGCAATCGTGCCTACTTGGGACTCCGAAGGACGCTAAGATCGAACAAAGTTCGCCGAACCACAAAGTTGACCATCTACAAGACATTAATTAGACCGGTAGTTCTCTACGGCCACGAAACATGGACATTGCTAGTGGAGGACCAACGCGCCCTTGGAGTCTTTGAACGGAAGGTGCTGCGTACGATCTACGGTGGAGTGCAGATGGAAGACGGAACGTGGAGGAGACGAATGAATCACGAATTGCACCAGTTGCTGGGAGAACCTCCCATCGTACACATCGCAAAAATCGGTCGACTACGATAGGCTGGGCATGTCGTAAGAATGTCGGACGACAACCCTGTGAAAAGGCGAAAACGAACCGAGGGTACAAAGAAGAGGCGCGCAACGATCAAGGGTTGATCAGAGAAGGCGACCTGCGGACCCTCCGGAGGCTGGCGAGGTACAGCCATGGACCGATTACAATGGAAACAACTTCTGTGTACAGCAGAGGCCACACCGGCCTTAGTCTGATTGGTAAGGTAAGTAAGAAGTCCTGAAATCCCCCTCTCTCCGACGGAAGAACTCTGTTGCAGTTTTCGTAGCCCTTTTCCTTAGTGGCAAGAAGCAGCAAAGAACCAACTGTCCCGAGCAACATCCCAGGTTGTCTCCCGTTCCTGACATTTTGGTCCTTCCCCCGGCAGGTACGAACCGTCAAGTCCCGAGCAACATCCCTGGTTGTCTCCCGTTCCTGACATTTTGGTCCCCCCCCCCTCCACCATCAAAAGGCATACTTCTCATAGCTCAGTCCCAAGTCAGTGTAGTTCAGTCCCCCATACATAAACGTCAATCGACAACATACACACCCAATTCCCAAAATTTTGTTCGGTACTTTTTTGCTGAATTCAGTATGTAAAATCGAAATTTCACTGAACTTTTTGTAAAATATGACATTCCAGCAATTAAGCATACTGAATTTCTGTAATTTACAGAAAATTACCGAACATTGTAAAAGAAAACAATCGATCGAAACTGTTAAACGCTGGAGTTCCGCAATACTGTAAAACAAATGACGAATGTACTGTACATTTAATCTTTTGCAGAATAAACTGTAAAAAAAGTACCGAACAGATTGTAAATTTATTCCATGCTGTCAAACTTGACATTTTAAAGTTGCTTGTTGGTCACTACTGTTGAGTTTTACTGTGCGACCAAAAGTAAGTGCCAGAAATGGAGGCAGGAAAAAATCTCACCCGGTATCACGAGCTCTCCCATTGCATTCAAAAAGGTAACCCAAGCTATAGTATGTCCAACAGTATGTCTGATTACCCTTGTTTCTTATTCACACATATGTATATTACAGATTTCTTGAGAACGTTGGCAATAATACGCCACAAATTCCGAGCTGTGATGCTAAACGGCTAATACAAGAAATGATTTGAATAAATACCAATGGACCTCGAATGAATGCAAAACATATTTTAATTTATCAAATTAATTATTTTAAATGTAAAAATAAATAATGAAATTTAATAAAAACCCCTTTACGAACAAACCTATAAATTCAGCTGAGAAACTGTAATTTATTTACATTATTTTCGGTGAAAATATGACAGTGCGCGTTACCAATGGTTCAGCAAAATTTACAGAACGTTTCGGTATATTTGGACAGCTCAGTAGCGAAGTAAGATTCACTGAACGTACTGTAAAACTTTAAAACTACCGAATCGATTACCGAATATTCAGCTGTTTCATATTTGGTAAAAAATTACAGAATACTGTAAAAAAATCTAAGTGTGTATATAAATTTCAAAATCACATGAGTTTTCAAATTTACAAAAAATGTAAATGGTATTCATTTCCTTTTATTCTGATGTACGTCACTACGAGTTGACGTATCGTCGAAATTCTTATTATTGATTTGCTTTGTTGTTATTCTTTTCTGTGCGCAGAGAAAAAGCGGATCTACGTCACTCAACATTTTTGGCGAAATGTAAAGTGGAAGTGGATAGGCTTATCTCGGTGACTCCCCTAACGCTATGTGCAAATGTCCTTTGCTATTGATTTCACCAGTTTCGAATGTGCTGCACATTTTCTTAGAATCCGTGTTAGATTGATTATTAATCCTATATTACTCATCTGGTCCATCATCACCATATAATGGCCTCGACTTATGGACAAAACAGCAAGAAACGCCATCGATATAACGTCCACGTTTTTTCTTGAGGGATGGAGCAAAATATTTCCGCAACATCGATCCCGAAGGCAGCTAGTAACTGCAACTACGTTTAAGTCAGGTTCGACGTAGGGAATCTCACCCGTCATTTCTGACTTCGACACGACGAGTTGGCAACTCGCAAATGGCCTGTTGAATCCAACGATCCAACGGCAAAGAAGCCAAGAACCATATGAGAGAGGCTTTGTATACGTTTTCAATATTCATTGCCTAAATATTTCAGTGAAATGAATGAACTTTTCATTCCCTGTGATATGGCAAGATGAATTTGAATTTTGTTCTTGTTCATTGTCATTGAATCGCAAAACAGCAGGTGTGTGGAAAGATTACGTGAAATGGCAAGAGCAGAAGAAGATAAAGCAAAAATCATTACCGTAATAGTTGTTCAGTAGGTTGAAGTTGTAGAAAGATGGACAATGATTTTTTTTTATTGATTCGGTTCGTGCTGCGTCAGTAAAGTGAATTTGAGTTTTTTCAACTCTGGTGGAAATACAGTCCAATTCAATTTCCTTAGATCATATAAAGAAATTGTTTTTGAACCGGTTCTATGCAATTCTTCAAGTATGCACAATTACGATTCCAAATTAGGTTTGAAGTTTCCAAAATTGGCCATACATATGTAATGTATAATAATTTAATGGTGTATGGATCTTGAAAACTGTGGCTGAACCTCTTAATGAAGCTCAGCATGCTATTTGCTTTACTTATAATAGTGTTGTAATGTTCTACAAAAGTGAGTTTAGAGTCTAGGATAATGCCTAAGTCCCTTATTATTTTGCATGTTTCTACTTTTTGGTTTCCTAAAAATATTTCCGTACGAGGTGTTTCAATTTTTCTGCTAAATGCTATTGAGTAAAATTTTTCATGTTAAGTTGAAGTAAGCTTTTGCTACACCATGTGTTGAATAAGTTAATTTCGTTCTGGAATCTTTCTGCATCGCTAGAATTATTTATTTCCATGAAGAGCTTCATGTCATCTACATATATGAGTATTTCCCCTATTTTAAGTATGTAGGAAATGTCGTTTATGTACAAAATAAAAAGAAAAAGGCCTAAATTTGAACCTTGGGGCACCCCCGAGGTGACAAAGATGGGGTCTGAAAGTTTATTTTGAAAACGAACAATTTGTTTGCGATGCGTTAAATATGACTGCAGCCAATTCAACAGTCCAGATTCCAATCCGATTTTTTGCAATTTGAAGAGTAATAATGGTTTGTCGATTCGGTCAAATGCTTTACGGAAGTCAGTGTGATGGGCTTCTACGTGCTTGCCATTGTCCACTGCATTCAAAATTAAAGTTACAAATTCAAGAAGATTAGAAGTAGTTGAACGACCTTTGAAAAAACCGTGTTGTTTGCTTGTAATTTGATTTTTTACTTGCTGAAAAATACTTTCATTTACGAGAGATTCAAAAAGTTTTGGGATGCAAGAGGTAATGGCAATTCCACGATAGTTTCGGGATGTCTGATTTCGTGCTCGATTTGAAAATCGTTACTAAATAAGAGGATTTCCACGTCGTTGGAAAATGTTCCGCTCTTCAGAGACATATTAAAAAGAAGTTCTAAAGGAAATGTATGTATGTATGTATGTGGGAAGCCACCATCCTAGCGTGGGCCTTGCCCTGCATGCGGTTCCACTTAACAGAAAGATCATGCTTTGTTACCGTTCTAAATTCAACATATCGCTGTATGAAGGGCCATAGTGTACGGAAAATTTGGTAGCCTGGACTGGATAATGTTTTTTCGAATTGTACACCTTGCATGTCAAAATTTCCTAAATGATTTTTATTTAAATTACATGTTTGCATACTGCTGGCCTACTGCACTTGTAGAAAAACCTGCACAAAAACCTGAAAATTTAGACAATGTATCGTAACCATGAGAAAAAAAATGAATTAAAAATTATTTTACATAACTTAGTAGTTCCATGGATGACACCAAAATAATTTTTATATAATAGTATAACTATAAAATATAAATTTCAGCATCTTGTTCCGTTTCCTTGCATCGCAATAATCATTTGTAGAGGATCTCATAGGTACTACAGTGATTTTAAATGATCAAATTAATTTAAATGTAATAATATACTTTCATATCATAACAATGACGTAACAGAATGATAACATGAGCACGACAGTTATCGATAATAGAATGTATATCTGTGACTAAGCTGTTCATCCTCTCGTCGATAGACTTCACCTTTTTCAGCTAGCATTAATGTCAGTAAGATTAATATTTGTATCCATAATAATAATAAGAGAATATAATTTATTAATGTATACAAAAAAATATCTGACATCCAACGATCCAAGCACATCTAATGTAAGGCATTTATGCTGAAATAATGAAAAACAAATTGAGCCTTTAATGCTTGTAATGTTGCTCCATGCTCATAAAATAAGTGATTTTAGAACGAAAAGATGATCCCAAAGCGTAGTGAATTTATAAATTTAATGTAGATGATCGCACCCTCACTTCGCAAAAAATCAGTGGGGTTGTGTATAACACACGACCGGTTAACGTAGACTTCGTTGAACCGTTTGATTAGTACTCAGGTACTGTTCTAATGGGACGTTGGGTTAGCATAAGTAAGTATGTTATTGTAAGTATGTTAGAACATGTAAGTATGTTCGAACATTCGCTTGATTCGCTTCTTTGTAATTATTTGGCGGCCCTGGAAAGGGACGTTTGATTTGAATGTTGGTATAATGAAAGGCAACGGTGGTGCTGGCTGTAGTGATTGTGTTGATATAATAGACCAGCTGTAAACCATCATCCTATCGCGTTATAGATTGTTCAGGGTCTATTTGGGAATTCAACGTCAATGATTAATTATATTTTTGATAGTTTACAGTCGCGAAAATCTCCAACTGATTGAAGCAAAAATCTAGAAAATCTATCGAGAAATGATAAAGCTATTAGCGTTCAAACTGTTTCAGTTATTTTCAAATTTTCATTTGACCTCTACCGTTGCCGTAAGGCATAGTCTGATCAATAAGCGTGGATGTGGTCCAAATAGATCGTTAGACCAGCATTAGATAGTAATTATGTTAGAAAATTCGTTTGTACACTCTTTAGAAAGCATTTGGTGAAGAATCAAAACGTTGTCCGTGATAAGGAATTTCTTGATATTTACCAGAACGGAACAAATATATTTATCTTTTATTTGTAAAATTTAAAATATTTGAGTAAATAAAATGGCAATCGTTAAACCTTGAGGTTCGTGCAAAAATCTCAAAAATAAATCAATCAAGAAACGATCGAATTATTAGCGTCCGGTGTTTCAATTTATTAATTATTCTCTAATTATCATAGCCACCGCTGTCTTCCAATTGGTTAGAACTTGGAGAGTAATCTTAGATAAATTCAAATCAAACAAACTCTAGATATCATTCCTGAACCTGGCCAATGTTTTTCAAATGATATCTACTCGGGCAATGTCCGGTTACTAGACCAGTATAGGCATGCTGTGAACTCTCTTGTTGAGCTCCAAAAGCTTTTTACTAATTGTAACATTTGAAATTATAAACCTTTTTGATTGAACTTTCTTTGTGGTAACCAACCAATTGCTCATCACCCTTTGCTCTTCCCAAGATTTTAATTCCATTTTTATGGCACAGTATGACATAACCCAGAATGGTTCAGAGCCAATAAACTGTGCATTTGAACCTTATTTAGCAAGCTCGTCTGCCCTTTCATTGCCTTCAATGCCACAATGTCCCGGAACCCAGAATAAATTTACCGAGTTCTCTTGGCACACCTTTCGCAATGAAAAGAATGCATTCCCAGACAAGTTTGGATGTGCTATAATTACTTAACGCTTTGAGTGCCGCTTGGCTGTCTGTAAAAATACAAATATTTGCATATCTATATTTTCTCTTCAGACAAACGTTAACACATTTTATTATAGCAAAGATCTCCGCTTGGAAAACCGTTGGATAGTTTCCCATCGCCACTGAGATTTCTACCCCAGGGCCGAAGATTCCTGCTCCCGTTTTTGTTCCAATTTTTGAGCCATCTGTGAAGAATTTTATGGAGCCATGACGAACAGTGGGACCTCCGACTTCCCAATCTATACGTGACGTTTCACATATGTTGTAAGGGATGTCATGGTTTTCCACAGGTTTCATCCAGTCTCCATTCATATACATCACTGGCCCATTTTGAAAGCTTTGTGAAATGCTCAGGTGACCGACTAAGTCACCAGACATGAAAGTTTTTAACCGTTTAAGTCCAAGCATACTCTTTTCCGCTTCTAGTTGCACGTATTCGTGCAAAGGCAGCAGATTTAGAATTGCATTCAACGCATTTGATGGAGTGCTGCGCATCGCTCCCGTTATAGCAATGGATACTAGCCGTTGAAGTTTTGTAAGCTTTTTCTGTGCAGTAGCCTCTTTTGTTTTTGGCCACCACACAAGATTAGCACACGTGGCTTCGCTGCAGTATTTTGGATATATAGATCAACATTATCTAATATTTTTAATCTTAGACCCATTTTCTGCCAAATGTTTTTGAGTATATTTGCCCAGAACGCACTGGTTGTACCTTACACAAAACTCTTTATAAAAAATAATCTTAATTAAAACTTACACTCACACTTCATTTACCTAGTTAAAGGTATCAATTACTACTGGGTATTTAACCTGGTCACTAAGAGGCATCTTAAAGGCCCTCCTTGTTTTTAGACTAAATTCCTTTCCCTACTGAAAGCGGTAAATTTCATATGGCACGGTACGGGCATTAAAACTTTCTGAAATGATGTTGTCAAATTTTCCCTCACAAAAAATAACGTGTTGCAACTAACCATACTCGAAAAATTATAAACAACTGTTTTCTATTTAACCAACACGATAATTGACAAAACGCATAATCGGAGAATCCGCAAACTGCAACTCAATAGTGGAAGCTTTTCGTGTAATCAGACAGGTTGATATACCAATCGGTAAGCAACACTTGTTACGTAGTGACTCCAATAGGACTCGTGAAAGACTTCAATAGATCTGTATGGTTTAGGATGCGCCTTGTCTCGCTTTCCTCCTTTAGGTATGAAGATAACTTTTACTTGTGTTTAAAAGTTGGAATATGGTTGAGTCTTAAACTTGCCTTAAAATTCTTCTCAATTAATGGCGAGATCACCGCTGCTTTGCCGTTTTGAAGTATTGCTGGAAATATCCAGTCCAAATTTCCTGCAGATTTGTAAGGCTGAAGGATCTCAACGCATTTTCTACCACTGGCTTTCTTAAAGATGTTATCAGCCAAGTCATTTGGTGTGATTATTGTTCTAACCAGATATTGGAGATGTCCTTGTAGAACCTCTTTTCACCTTCAAGTGATCCATCTCTGATTGGATCTACACACCAAAACGTCAGGGAAAATGTGTTTTGCATCAAACAGAAAATGTGTTTCCATAACCACTTTCACTAGGAGGTTTTGTAAAAACTCCATCCTTATTTTCAGATCCCAAGTTCCAATCGTATGATCCTTTTGCACGCCTCTGAAGTCTTCCGAGCTAGTTATTGCTATGTTTTCACACGTTGGAACCCAGCTATCTTCGCTTTCCTTTATCCCAAATTGGTTTCCGCATTTTTATAACCCAAAGAATTTAAAATTTCTCATTTCTTTTGTACACTCCAGTAATTGGACTCGTTTTCCCAAGAGGTAAATCTAAGGTTCTAATTCTTTCACCACTAGTTGTCCTATTAAAGCAAATCGTCCTCTACAGGATTTTCCATGGTGGAACTCTAAATTGGAACGTCTGCGTAAAACACAATCATTCCAGCCTCGTAGATGTTCCATATTAGCGAACAGCCCTCAGATTGACCTTAGGAGTCACTTACTGAGTACAATAGAGAAATAAGAAAATCCAAAACGAAGATACTGGGTTCTAACGTGTGGAAACATAAGCAATAGTCCGGAAGTCACTTCAGAGGGCTCTTGCAAAGGATCACGATTGAACTTGGGAATCTGAAAAATAAGGATGGAGTTTTTACAAAAACTCCCAGTGAAACGTTAAAGTTGATTATGGAAACACATTTTCCTGGATCAGTTTTGTGTGTAGATCCAATCAGAGATGGGTCACTTGAAGGTGAAAGAAGTTCTACAAGGACATCTCAAATGTCTGTTAGAACAATAATCGCCGCAAATGACTTGGCTGATAAAATCTTTAAGAAAGCCAGGGCAGAAAATGCGTTGAGATCTTTTCAGCCTTACAAATCTGCAGGAATGGACGGGATACTTCCAGTATTACTTCAAAACGGCGAAGCAGTGTTGATCTCGCCGTTAATTGAGATTTTTAAGGCAAGTTTAAGACTCAACCATATGCCAACTTTATGGACACAAGTAAAAGTTATCTTCATACCTAAAGTAGGAAAGCGAGACAAGGCGCATCTAAATCATACAGACCCATTAGTCTTTCATCAGTCCTATTGAAGACTATGGAAAAAGTGTTGAATGATTATATCAGTTCAAATTACATGAACAAGCATCCACTATCTGAGTTCCAGTTTGCTTACCAGTCTGGTAAGTCAACAGTTATGGCTGGCCCACAATTGATACGTTGCGGATGCGTTTGCGTGGATTTGACAGTTTTCCCATAGGTTTTCTGTCAAATTTACGTCAACGCATCCGCAACGTATCAATTGTGGGTCAGTCATTACGGCACTGCATAGTGTGGTTTCAAAGGTAGAAAAAGCAGTTAGTTGTAGACGATCTTATAAGAAGCTTACAGGAAAAAAGGTTTCGAGGTTGTAGGTTTTGCAGACGATATAGTCATTATAGTGAGGGGAAAATTTGACAACATCATTTCAGAAAGAATGCAATGGGCCCTAAAATTTACCCAGTCTTGGTGTATCAAGGAGGGCCTTAGCATAAATCCATCAAAAGTAGTAATTGTACCTTTCACTAGGAAAAGGAAGTTTAGTCTAAAAGCGTTTCAGCTAGGAGGATTAAAGATTCATCTTAGTGAACAGGTTAAATACTTAGGAGTGATACTGGATGCCAAACTGAACTGGAATGCTCATCTTGAGTGTGTGATCGGTAAGGCAACCAGTGCTTTCTGGATATGCTCAAAAACATTTGGCAGAAAATGGGGTCTAAGACCAAAAATGATAATGTGGATTTATACATCCATAATACGTCCAAAAGTAACGTATGCTTCTCTTGTGTGGTGGCCAAAAACAAAAGAGGCTACTGCACAGAAAAAGCTTACAAAACTTCAACGGCTAGTATCCATTGCTATAACGGGAGCGATGCGCAGCACTCCATCAAATGCGTTGAATGCAATTCTAAATCTGCTCCCTTTGCACGAATACGTGCAACTAGAAGCGGAAAAGAGTAAACGGTTGAACGGTTGAAAACTTGCATGTCTGGTGACTTAATCGGTTACCTGAGCATTTCACAAAGCTTTCAAAATGGGCCAGTGATGTACATGAATGGAGACTGGATGAAACCTGTGGAAAGCCATGACATCCCTTACAACATATGTGAAACGTCACGTATAGATTGGGAAGTCGGAGGTCCCACTGTTTGTCATGGCTCCATAAAATTCTTCACAGATGGCTCAAAAATTGGAACAAAAACGGGAGCAGGAATCTTCGGCCCTGGGGTAGAAATCTCAGTGGCGATGGGAAACTATATGAACGGTTTTCCAAGCGGAGATCTTTGCTATAATAAAATGTGTTAACGTTTGTCTGAAGAGGATATATAGATATGCAAATATTTGTATTTTTACAGACAGCCAAGCGGCACTCAAAGCGTTAAGTAATTATAAATGCACATCCAAACTTGTCTGGGAATTCATTCTTTCATTGCGAAAGGTGTGCCAAGAGAACTCGGTAAATTTATTCTGGGTTCCGGGAAACTGTGGCATTGAAGGCAATGAAAGGGCAGACGAGCTTGCTAAACAAGGTTCAAATGCACAGTTTATCGGCCCAGAACCATGCTGTGGTATATCTTACTGTGCCATAAAATTGGATTTAAAATCTTGGGAAGTGCAAAGGGTGATGACCAATTGGTTGGTCACCCCAAAGTGCGTTCAAGCGAAAAGGTTTATAATTCCGAATGTTACAATTAGTAAAAAGCTTCTGGAGCTCAATAGGAGAGTTCTTTGTACCTATACTGGCCTATTAACCGGACATTGCCCGAGTAGATATCATTTGAAAAACATTGGCCAGGTTCATAATGATATCTGTCGTTTGTGTAACATGGACCGTGAAACCTCGGAACATCTGCTTTGCAGTTGTGATGCTTTGTACAAGAGCAGACTTAAATTTCTGTACAGTGGCTATATGCAACCTAAAGAAATTTGGACTGCAAATCCTGGAAAGGTGGTGGGTTTTATAAACTCAATTTTGCCTGACTGGGAGACGCGTCTTGGGCTGGTCACTTGACAAATGGTGATCTAGCTTTAAGATGCGAATTAGAATAGTAAACAGGGGTATACCACAAAAGTTCAACTCAGTTGACGCAGTGGTTCTACGCCCCAAAAAAAAAAATTTCAGAATGGACCTGATGGAAATAACTCAATTTCATGGGATTACTCACTTCGAAAATAATTCACAGTCGAAATCAAAAACAATTTTTATAAAACGTGTACAAAAGCAAACGGGAGCAACGAATACGCGGACGCGGACAACATTAACATTAGCATTAGCATTGACGTTTGCACACCTCCTGGATGAAGCTACGATGAGGAATAATTCATTGAAGACATTGCTTGTCACCATGAAACGGAACCAGTTGCTGGTACGTTTATTCACACAATAATCTCCACGAAAGAGATTCCTCGAACGCTCACCTTGCCACGTCCATGCAACCGTTGAAGATAGGGAAGATTTGGTATCTACCGTAAGAAGACACGGGGAACCCACGTAGTCTTCAGTAGATATAAAAGGAAAAGTGAAATGAATAGTGGGAGAGAATAGTTAAAAAGAATGCCCTGTTTATTGTACAGAATTTTTTTTATTTAAAACGATCGTTGGGAGCATCTAGTCTAAGAAGGTTAAGTGATGCTCCATTTCTCTTCAAATGGTTGGAACTTTAGCATTAACTAAAGTCCTAGCCCAATATGGCTTATGGTTATAGCGCCAATACTCGCTTACTGAAAAGAGAGGAGGACGCGCCAGCACAGAGTCATATGCCAACATCCGTTACGGGAGCTAAAACTATTCTATTCAAAAAAATTAAAACTATTCAAAAAAAAAAAAGTACTTAGATGAATTCCAACCAGCATTGAGCAATACCCATAACCATCAGCTGAAGAAAGCACGAGTACCGTTTACTCAACATACTTTCTTCATAAGTCGACGAATAGCACTTAATTAAGTCCAGTTGTCAAGCTAACGTATTTTGCTTTTCTGCAATCGATAAAATACATCTGGTGCTGGATTTTTTTCCATTTTCAATGTCACTTTAGTGTTTTTGAGTGTCCTTTTTGTACATAACCATGATTAAAACTTCCTTCCTTTATGGAAACACACTGCACCAAAAATATCTGTTGACGGGTGGCGTAGTGCCTCACACTAAAACCAAGCAAATTAGCATACACGGCGATTCGTTTACAACGAAGCACGGCTCAGTCCACTACTGCTTTTCGATTCTTCAATTCATTTCACTTCCTAATCACTGTGATAATTAAAATAATTTTAAAACTATGAAAATTTACGGCAAACAAAATGACAGTAAGTGAAAAATACATCCACTCGGAGCGAGAGCCTACTTCTCTTTTTCACGAATACGCAGACGCGGACAACATAAGCCAAAAAATCCAAGCGACGATGACGAGGACGACGACTAGCTTTGTTTTTGGTGGATTTGACAGTTCTACAATTTTTATGGTAAAAAAAAACACTTAAATTTACACTCGGAACCGAATAAATTCACTCTCAAATCAAACGCATGACTTTCATAATAGAAAATTTAACTTTTAAAGGTTGTACGGCATCAAATTGCCTCACTTTTAAATGGCTGTAACTTTTTACCCGTTGGGTATTTTCTATTTGAATTTTGGGTCGAATTAGTTCAATGTGTATTTGTATACGCTGAGTAAGTTTCACTAGCAGATGTGCAATCGTGGAGTCGGAAGAGCAGCAGCGGCGCAAAGAAATTTTGCGCACGTACCTCGAAAATCCGGATCTTTCTCATCGTGCCATCAGCAGGAAGCTGGGAATGGTACATTCTACGGTGTCTCGTGTTTTAAATCGGTACCACGAACGTTTGACCATCGATCGGAAAGAAAAAAGTGGCAAAAATGAATCTCCGTATAGTGTTAAGGATCACAAGCGGGTAGTTCAAGCTTTCAAGAGGAATCCCAACAGTTCAGTTCGAGATGTGGCGAAGAAACTGAATCTAACCAAAACTTTCGTGCAAGATACGAAAAAACGTGAAGGACTATACACGTACAAAGTCCAAAAGGTGCCTAATCGCGATGAACGGCAGAATACGGTAGGTAAAACACGTGCACGGAAGCTCTTCACCCAGATGTTGACGAAACCACATTGCCTCGTTATGGATGATGAGACGTATGTAAAAGCAGACTTCCGGCAGCTTCTGGAGCTTCAGTTTTTCACTACTCATCATAAATTCGATGTCTCTGAGGACGTTAGAAAGCAGAAGATGTCAAAGTTTGCCAAAAAAAATATATGATTTGGCAAGCAATTTGCTCGTGTGAAAAGCGGAGCACCCCATTCGTGACAACTGGAACAGTCAATGGGCAGGTGTACCTAAAGGAATGTCTCCAAAAGCGTCTACTTCCTCTTCTGAGGTCACACGACGGTCCTACGATTTTCTGGCCAGATTTAGCCTCGTGCCATTACTCGATAGAGGTTTTGGAGTGGTACAAGGCTAAGGAGGTCAATTTCGTGCCGAAGCATCTCCACCCCCCGAACGCACCGGAACTGCGGCCAATTGAAAATTACTGGGCCATCATGAAGCAGGCACTTCGAAAGCATCCTAAGGAAGTGAAATCGGAGGAAGATATGAAGAAAAAAATGGATTGCCACGCAAACAAAAGGTGGTCCAAATGTTGTACAAGACCTTATGAGTAGTGTAAAGGTTCGTGCATTTGGATATGGAATTGAAATTGAATAAAACAAACATGGGAAAATATTCATAACATGTTGTATTTTACTCCCTGAAAGTTTGAAGATGATTAGTTGAACGGGTGAATTTCGCCGAATATTTGTGTGTCGCAATTTGATTCCGTACACCCTTTAATTTAATGAAAAATAAATACTTTCCAGAAGTAAATTGCAAAACTTTAATTAAAACAATATTTCTTTTTTGTGTGTATATTGCCAGGATTTCCTTCTGAAATTGTTCATGGCCACTCGAAGCCCCACAAGAACCTGTTCCGGAATGACAGGTTCGAGGAAAAAATCATGAATTCGAGGAAATTTCATGAATTTTGATGCCCATATTGCCAGGGTTTCCTTCTAAATATGTTCATGGCCACACGAGGCCTCACGGGAACCTGTTATAGAATGGCCGTTCCGAGGACAAGTCGACGTATGGCCCACAATAGAATAGAAAAAGCTTGAAAGAATTATTTCAAAGATTGTGACATCCATTCCCGGAAAGGAATCCAAACGGACATTGCCGATATAATCTATGAAGAGGATGAGCTTTTGAATCTAGCGGTGCCAAAAGAATTAAAATCGGTCAATAATTGCCAGAGTTATAATCATTTGAATTTGGTGGGTACCCGGTTACCCCGTTGAACACTTATAGGGGTAAAAAACGAAGTCCCCCCTTGCTACTATACAAAATGTTTTTATGCCTAAAATTGCCTTCCATATTTTACTATGATGTCGCTGAATTTCAGCTTCCTGTTTAAAAAAAAATGAAATTTCGTAATGTAAAACCTGAAAAGGTACCCGGGTACCCTGTCAAACACATAAGGGTTACATTTCAAAGAGTTCTGAATTTACTGGTAACGAACTCAAAGTTCACATTTGATCCAAATATAGTTCCGTCGAACTTTCTTGCTGAATAACATGACACTATTATTGAGGATACGGTGGGACCACGACCGGTAATTTAATCCGGAACTACCGAATAAATTAATGACTAGAAATAACTTCAATGGTTGTTTATTCCTCTACCGTGCCAAGTACAAGTAAGCATATTGCGTTCGTACTATAATAGTGCTACGGACGATACGGTAATTACGACGCAGTATCTCGTGCCGTGCAGAAGAATATGTTGTTGCTGTGGTAGTGGCACAAGTGTCGATGGCAGCTATCGTTGGCAGTGCTGCCAGAATGGCTGCTTGGATATAACAACTATGAATACAACCAGAACTCAATTCACAATTTAATACTTTTAATGTACAACATCAATTCGAAAGTTCGCGAAATGTAAATTCAAAAATTCTTAATGCATTTCATTTTGCCGTGAAACTATCAAACAGGTCAATCGCCATGACAACCCCCAATTGACACAAACCATCGCCCCTAATAGGCTTCATCCTTACCTGCATCATCCCGACGATGAAACAAACGGTCGATCCCACCTCTACCGGACCAACTTCGTCATTCGAGTACTTCAGCACTATTTTTCCTGTCATCAACGTCACTACGGCGAACGTTCCCATCGAGTTGTGCTTGGAAGTTCCCAGCAGGAAGTAGATTAACACCGGGAAGAATGCCATGTAGAGTCCCACAATCGGAGGCACATTGGCCAGCAGGGCATATCCCATGCCCTGAGGAATGTGCATCACTCCCACCGTGAAACCGCTGATCAGATCCGACTCGATGTTCCGTTTCCACGCATACTGCGGTAGCCAGGAAACGATCGGAAGCACACTTTTGACACATCGCTTCGCACTCCAGCCTTTGATGCTGTCCAACGTTTCCCGAACCCTGTTCTGCTCAGGAACGCTGTATTGCATCTCTTTGTTCAGCTCTTCCTGCTGGTACAGGGGCCTGACCACTTCCAAAGGTGGCAGTCCTGATACGTCGGTTTTCTCCATCTTTATGCCTCCATCGGTAAAATCCTGGTAAAAACCGTGGTTGGTAATTCCATTGTTTTCTGAACCCTCATAGTCGTTTCTACGGGGATCGTAGCTTGCGCCAGGCATTCTATTGGTGTTACTTCAAAATTGCTCGGCCAATAGTAGGTAGTTCTATTTCTCGACACAGCCCGACTCACAGTCGCCTGATGAGGTTTACTTCCGCTGGAACTCGATTTGTACGCGATGTGCTCGGGGTTGTAGGAGAAAATTTGAGATAGAAGAATGGGACCAATGACGGCCGTCAAATCGGTTGCCCTTTTCTAGGAGAGGGCTGTAAAAGGAGAGGAAGAATAAAATTAATCATTATTGGAAGCTCAAGGGTAATAAATATTTGTAGAAAATTTCAATTTTATAAACGAGTTCACGACGATTTATGAGATTTGTGCTTTTGTTTGTGCCCGATTGTGAAAGCTCGCATGATTCATAATTTATTTTGTGGCACAATACTTTAATACCAACCGGAAATAGTTCACTTATTCAATAACTTCTGACTAGAGGAAATCATCCTTAATGCCACAAATCACTTAACCATACAGATAAATCGAAGACAAAACGCAGACACCCGTTCCGTTCCACCACTTGATCTGGACAAACGGACGACTGCTCTATTCTGTGGTAGTCGTATCCTTATTACGTCCCATCAATACCACGAAAATACGCTAATCGTAGCAAACTGTTTCCATCTGTCACTAATTCGAATATGTAAACCAAACAACTGCACTTTCACTTTTGTCATCCAAGTAGCCTAAAAACGTTTGAATTTCCCTCAAAAGAATAGAACGGAACACTCGTAAGCATACAATTCCGCCGATTCAGCATCGGTAGCCTCAACATTAGTCTTTATTTCAGACAGCAACGACTTTTAACCACTCACCTCTATAGAGTACACCGAGTTTCAAATTTCCCGTCAGATAAACAGCTTAGGAACACTTGTGAACTGATCGGGCCGAAATTTGAAACCAAACTGTTTGGCAGTTCGAACGGCAATTCCCGTCTTGGGCGCGAGCAGAAATTCCAGCAGATCTGTGTTCCCTCTCCAGAGCTCATCTCCAGATTTTCTAGATATTTTCCAGTTTAACTCGGATTTTTCGGACGAAGGAGTGCTGCGTGAGGTGGCGAGCGAAACGATCGCATGTCTCGCATGTGATAATTTGATTAGATTAATTCGCGTACGGGGTTTTGTTCGATTCAATGAACACATTTTTACTATAATTATTGTTGACCAATGATCGCATTCTATTGACTTTGCATCCCGTGCAGCGGTTATTGGACGTGATGGAAGAAATATTTGCAAATGTTTTCTTCTCGTGTTTCGGATCGGATGCAATAGGGAAGGGGTGAGCTCTGACGTTTCCCTTAGTAACAAGGTTTGCACCAAGGGCTGGACCGCTCAGCTCATTATTCTTATGTGCTATTTTTTTTTAGTGTGTCTATGAGCGTTGCAATGTTCTGGAAGTTCCCTTAATGTGCCGCTTTGTTGATAGCCCAAACTGTTATTTTCTGCTGAGCCTGGCAACCAGGCAATGAATATTGGCAAGGTTGCTGGTTTCTTATATCTATAAGCTCAACTGTCAAAAGTGTTCCTCAGTGTGCACCACATGTGGTATGGATTGAAAATCGAAGTTCTGTAGTTATGAAACATATTCGTCAAGTATGTAAGACATCGTGGCTGGCACAATGTTCTAAGCGACTTGTCCTTGGTTTAAACTCAACCTTGTCTCATTTTTCGCTAGGTGCTTACTTTCAATATATTTGACTATGTATCTCTAAGCAGACTATTTGCTGGATCACCAATGAAGTAAAATTTACTGTTTGGCAAACAAGTGGAAACACCCATCGGCATTCACGCATCGGAGGTTATTGCTATCCGAGTGACCGGAGCGTAAAATTCGCCCGTCAGATCATTCCGATGGGCCACCACGGCACGTAAACCTCCACTAAAGTCACTCTTTGATCGGCTGTCGCAAGTTTTTGTGACAATTAGTAGCTACTCTAGAACAGCCAATCGTGCATAGGCGCTAATCGAAATTTGATTAACTCACATTGAGTCTAGGACAAGCAAGACCAATAAAAGATTCAAATCTTGCACACAACGAGAAGCAGAGACAATGTAGACGTATGATTCCACTCCTTATAATTGGAACACTAAACATCTTATGTTATGTTGCGGAGAGCTGCAAACAACAAACATGTTTACTCTTCTCAAAAATTAGTACCTAATTATTTGTTTGAATAAGGTGTCTGAATTTCAACAAGCAATTCTTAAAGGAGGACAAGCTGGCTATTGATAATATTGGCAAAAATACTACTTTTGGTATTATGATACTATGAAATATGTTATCAAAACGAGTTGGCTGTGCCTTTCTGTTTGACTGTTAAGAAACACCAATAAGGTTTGAGTTGGGATTTTGTCTTGACTTTCTCAAGATTTTCTCAAATGGAATATATTGGTTCGACATAAACACCATGTTCTTCAAAATAATGTATAAATGTATTTAAAACATTTTTCTTTTCGCCAAATCACCTTAGTTTCACCGAAGGAGCGTTTCACCGGAAATCGACCGGATCTATCCGGACTGAAGGTTTTTGGCGCTAAGGTGATGCGCTACATTCCCAAGCAGCACAGGCAAAAGTGGGATGCAAAGTCTGAGCCGGGAATCTTTGTTGGCTTTGCATACCAGTCGAAAGGATATCGAGTGTACCTACCGAGGACGAAATCGGTGCAGATTGTTCGAGATGCAGTTTTCCAGAGCGAAGAGGAGCAGTTTCCGGCAGAAGTTCCAGTGGATGTATTTCCGGAAAGTCGAACAATGGTGCAGCAGATGCTGATCAGTGAACCGAAAGCAGAGGGAGTAGACCGACCACCGGTACAGCTTGATGAAGAACCCGAAGATGATGCAGAAGCCGATAACGACGATGGCTACGGGCCGTTGTACATCAGTGCATCCGAATCTCTGGAACCACCATCAGCAGAAGCCGTCGCGCTCCCTTCACAATTTGTAGATCCACTCGCGATCAGGCGCAGTGAACGGGAGCGCAGTATACCAGGCAAGCATCACGATTATGATATGACTTTCAGTGTTATCCCTAAAAGATTGTCCGTGTCTCACGAACTACCGACCAATGGCGGCGCTGGTTTGAGCACTGCCGAGCTGCAATCCTTTCAAGATGCGATGGCATCCGGTGAGAAGCAGTTGTGGCAATGCGCTATGGAGGAGAAGTTCCACGCACTGATGACGAACAAAACCTGGGAGCTGACAAACCTACCACCAGGACGCAAGACTCTGAAGTGCAGATGGGTGCTGAAGAAAAAGATGAACTCCGATGGATCATTGGACTGTCACAAAGCTCGTCTCGTGATTAAGAGGTTTTCTCAAGTCAAGGGCATTGACTACACCGAGACGTACTCGCCTGTGGTGACGCACCCTTCTTGACAAGCCATTCTGTGGAAAGCTTGCTAAGTGTTGCGAAATGTGTTATTCGGTTTGTTGGATCGTATCGATGGAAGGAGAATTTTATGTTTCCGCGGGTTTCGCGTAAGTGTCTCTGCTTACGGGTCCGCCCCACCGTTTTTGGCCTGTTACTGTGAATAAAAATTGGTAACTCAATTTGATTTTGCTTTTAAGTGGAGCTGCATACATGACAAGGTCTTAGAAGGGATGGTGGCTACCTTACATACATACAAATCTGTAGCATCAGGATCTGACAATCTCATGGGTGAGGTTTAGTATGTCAGATTTGAATGTGAGGTAATCCTTGCAACGGGGCTTAGACTTGAGATTGATTTGCATTTGCTCCGACAAATTCAGTAGCAGAAGAACGTGCGAGCGTTGGATCTCAGAGTCCATGGTTTACTCAGCTTTCGCGGACACAACGTGCAGTTCTCGTTCACCTGACAGAATCATGTTGGTGTATTTATTCCGAACTCTACTGGTAATATGGCTAAGGATTAGACTGATAATATTTTGAAATTTTCACTCCCTGCGCTTAAACGATATTAAATAAAATCCTTATATGTCTCCCAAAATTTGAACTCATTTAGTTTGAATCCTACTGCGTACAACTAGTTTGAAATTTGTATAGGAACTACTATGGAAAATTCAAATTTGTTTTTGCATCGCTCTCAAAAACTCGCTTACAAACTATTCGGCTCAAGTTGAAAATATTATCAGTTAGGATAATGCTGAACATTTTTTTCAAATACAAGCGGTTAATCATTCAAATTACTACTGTCATATAATTAATCTCAATCAACTGCTCAGCAGGCAAGATAGGAACCTTAGTTTTTGACTCCATTATTTGCCATTGTTGCCTGCTGAGCAGTTGATGGAGCATTGCATAAGAACCTCCTCTCTCTATTTAATGAATATCTAATTATGCCGATGTGCAATCAAAAAGTAACCAGCACTTTCCGATCAAATTTCACCACTTGAATCGACCTGTCTGCATCGCTTACATCCTCCTCTACGATGGCAGTGTAATATTGTAGACCTGGAAGGGTTTTTGAGTCCTCATTGACATACGTCTCGTCGTCCATCAAAATACATGCATCTGGTCGCTACTAGATTGTCAAATCGATCCGTTTAAGGAAATCGTAGATTAATTTCATATATTCGAGATCGCGGCAGGCCAGAACGTCTCTAATTGGTTTAGCAGGTTGTTTTCCTCGGGCCCTGAGGGAATCACATAAGTCGGATCTCGCCACATGATATAAGCTACATGACCAGACAACATGCTCGATGTCGTGATAACCGTTACCACAGGCACACAAACTGCTGTCTGTGAGCTCAATTCGATAGAGATGCGCGTATAAGGAACAATGATTGGACATGAACCTTGACATTACGTGGATAAAATCACGGCTCACATTCAACCCTTTGAACCAACAAGATTTTCTCGAAACCTGTGGGAGAATAGAATCTAGCCATCTTCCCAGATCATCATCATTCCACTTTTGTTGAATACACCAAACCCAGTGGACGCATTGATTATTGACCCATCTGTGTTAAACTTCTTCTCTGATGTAACGTGGCTGTACTTCCTCACGAAAACTGAAGGTACAGTTGTCGAACGATGGGGCTCTGGAATTCCCTGAATTTCTTGTCTCATCGTAAGATCGAGTCTCACAGACGAGCAAAGAGATAAGGAAAATCCGCCCGATTAGGATTGAACGAGGATGGTCCAATCTCCAGATTCATGTACTCATAGTACAAGCTCATGAATGGTGTTTGAGGATTTCGCTCAAGCAACTTTTCAAAATTCTCCATTACCATTGGGTTCAATATCTCGCAACGGATGAGAAACCGGAACGACAATTCCGCGAAATGATCGGTTAAGGGAAGCACCCCGGCGAGTACTTCAAGGCCCATTGTATGCTTCGAATGCATACAGCCTAGCGCGATTCGAAGGCAACGGTATTGAATCCGTTGTAGCTTCAAGATGTGTGTGTTGGCCGCCGATTGGAGACAAAAACTACCATATTCCAAGACCGACAGGACAGGATAGTAGTCTGATATAACCTTATCAGATCTCCCGGACTTGCTCCCCACCAAGTGCCAGTGATGGATCGAAGATAATTGGTTCTTTGTTGGCACTTTTGCTTTAGATACGCAACGTGCTTTCCCCAAGTGCATTTGGAATCGAACCAGACACCTAAATACTTGAAAGATATGCTATGAGGGATTGTTTTACCCGTGAGTTGAAGCTGGGACTGTGCTGGAAAATGCTCCCTAGAAAAAACAACCATCTCAGTTTTCTCAGGAGATAATTCGATACCTAGCTTCATTGCCCAAGAAGACAAACTGTCAATGGTATCTTGCAATGGTCGTTGCAGGTCCGGTGCATTAGGTTCAACAACGGAGACTACGCCGTCATCTGCAAGCTGCCTTAGCGTGCAATTTTCAGCAAGACACTCATCAATGTCTTTGACATAGAAGTTGTACAGAAGGGGGCTTAAACATGAGCCCTGAGGGAGACACATATAGCTAAGTCGTGAAATTGTCGAGTTTCCATGAGAAAAGCTCATATGTTTCTCGGACAACAAATTGTTCAAAAGATGGTTTAAAATTGGTGAAAGCCCACTAGCGTGGAGTTTGTCCAAAAGGACGTCGATGCATACAGAATCAAAAGCCCCCTTGATGTCCAAGAAAACTGAACCCATTTGCTGTTTTTCAGCGAAGGCCACATTTTGAAAACGAAAAATTTAAACCGTGCAAACAAGTAAACAAAGGAAAGATGACAGTCAAACGCACAGCATGCTATGATGAACACATTAAAGCCATCACAAATACACGCGTTCAACGCAAATGTACGTAGATAGCTTATTTTCGATACATTTTTGAGCCTATATTTTCAATTGTCATTCTTCCCTTACCTTCCATTGAATCGTCGATTTCAGCTTCACATTCCAGCAGCTGGTCCAGCCGTTGTACTGAGGTAATTGTGTAATGTACTTAACCAAGGGGTATACCGTATTGGCAATTGGAATTTAAATTTGAATAAAGAGAGACTTGCCTAGATACGACATAACGTTTGCATTAAAAAAAAATGGACAAAAATTGACGATTACCTTCACCAGCACTGACGAAACTACCCATGCTCTATCAATGGCTACATCGCTGCGTGCGCTTGGCCGGGAGGTCGGTTCAACCGGCCAAACAGTGAAAAAGTACCTGGTTTTTGAATTTGTTAACTAATAATTTAATTATTTTACGGGTGGGTTATCTAACAGCTGAGATCCCAACCAGAAAGGTATAACAAACCTTGTTACGACTAAAGGGTGTATTCGATAAAAATGGCACACAGAAAATCTTCTGTAACTTTTGAATCGTATGAGTAAAAAACCTAGAAATTTGAGTAGATCTTATCCATAGTGTATTATTTACATCTGCCAAGTTTCATAGTTATACATTCAGTAGTTCCAGTCATGTCGTCGAAACAAGAAATTGTCCGTGAGAAAATGGTGTGCACTCACAATCAAAATCCAGGGGCGTCCCACCGGTGGATTGCTAAAAGGCTTGGAATTGCAAATACAACTGTGTCTCGTGTAATAAGAACCTTCAAGGAGCGTCTGAGTGTCCAAAGGAAGGAAGGGAGTGGTCGTAAAAGTGGTCCAATGGACAGTAAAATGGCCAGGAAAGTCGTACAACAATTCAAGAACCGTCCAAACATGTCAATTCGAGATGTCGCTAAAAAGTCTAAGGTGTCAGTCGGTTTTGTGCAGAAAACCATGAAGCGTGCTGGGTTACATGTTTACAAAGTGCAAAAAGCCCCAAACCGGAATGAAAAACAAAACATCACTGCGAAAACCCGCGCCCGGAAACTTTACACGAAGCTGCTCACCAAATCCAGTTGCATCGTGATGGATGACGAAACATACGTCAAGGCCGACTTCCGTCAACTTCCTGGGCAAGAATATTTCGTTGCCAAGTCGAAGTTCGATGTTCCGGAGGATGTTCGAAAGAAGAAACTATCGAAATTTGCAAAGAAGTTTCTAATCTGGCAGGCGATTTGCGGATGTGGTGAAATAAGTGCTCCCTTCATCACTTCCGGAACAATAAACGGTGCGATTTACACGGAAGAGTGCCTTAAGAAGCGTCTCTTGCCATTCATTAAGAAGCACAAAGGATCAACTTTGTTTTGGCCTGATCTAGCATCCTGCCACTACGCTCGAAACGTATTGGAGTGGTACCGAGCCAACGGAGTCAATTTTGTGCCAAAGGATATGAACGCACCAAATTCACCGGAACTTCGTCCAATTGAAAAATTCTGGGCAATTATGAAAACGGAACTTCGCAAACATCCCAAAACTATAAAAACAGAGCTAGAATTGAAGAAAATTTGGGTAAAAACAACAAAAACACTGGGAAAATCGGTTGTACAAAATTTGATGGGTGGAGTGAAAAGGAATGTGCGGGCATTCGGGATGGGAGACGAAATTGAATAAAACAAATGTTGTAAATCAAAACTCATTAGTAGTTCTTCATTCCCTGAAAATTTCAAGAAAATCCGATAATCAGTTTAATTTTGATGAGTATATATGTGTGTGCCATTTTTATCGAATACACCCTTT